>VYXB01002818.1:2336898-2618021 GCA_013397135.1 Pachyramphus minor | reverse complement strand
GGCCCCGGGAACGCGGGGCCCGGGGCGGCGGCGCGGAGAATCCCCCTGCGCCGGGGTGCCGCGGGCTGCCCGCGCTGTCAGCCCGCCTTCCCGGGGCGGGGAGAGCGGCACCGGGAAAGCGGCGGTGTTCGCTCCTTGGGAATTCCCGACGCGGGGAGTGGGCGTCAGACACGAGGTCCCCGGTGAAATGCCCGCGGCTCCTGCGCGCCCCGGCACGGGGGGCACGGCCGGGGAGTGGGAGGAAGCACCCACTGTCCCTCCCACGTTCTGGGAAGGTCATCACACCCAGGGCATGTGTCCGGTCCAGCCGGGTCAGCTGGGGCCACAGGCAGCCCTGGGAGCCCTTCCCAGGGTGGCAGTGCCTCTCCGATCTCACCGCTCCAGAGGCAGCTTGTTCCCCGGGTGTTCCCTTGCTGGGACCGGGGAGGTCAGGGCAGCTCGCTGGGATGACCCGTTGTCCTCTGGGCTGCATCTCCGTGCTGCCATGTGTTCCCGGCCAGAAAAACGTGTGAAAGCAGGAATATCCCATTTCCTTCGGTTTGTGGTCAATGCTTCTCCTTGTCTTTCCATTCCCAAGCACTATTGTCTTTACAAATCAGCTCTGTCTCCCCAAGCTCATTGATGTTGTAAATGCAGGAGAAGACCACTTTTATAAGTATAATTTATAGCAGAGCTGTCAAGTCACCTTATTAATTGTCTCTGGTTTGACTACCCTCTGCAGTTCTGTACAGCATTGCTTTCTTCTCACAACACCTCTTGCTAGATCAATTTAAAGCTCAGCTAAGCTGAAACATAGCACTAACTACCCAGTCAGTAACAATAATAAAAACTCCAAAGGCTCATCTCTTCCCCTTCTGACACCTGCTTCCCTCCAGACATGCTGTTGATGCACTAGACAGAAGACAACCACATCCTATCAAGCTGCATTGCTCTACAGAGCTGACAGGAGTCAGCAGGTGGGTTTATGGGGTATTCATATAGCCTTAGAGATCTGTCAGAAGGACAGGTTTTGCCATAGGTACACCCAAGGATCAAGTTTGCTGAATGTTATCTTCATTCACTCTGTGGGTCAGAAATGAAATTGAGTTTGTGTTTCCTTTGTGATTTAACTTCCTCTTTCGAGGAAAATCTGCCTACATTGAAGACTTTTGCCCTAGTCTTTCACCAAGCATGCAGATCTCTGTCTTCAAACATATTTCAACCCTAAATACTCACTACCCCTCAACATGCTGCAGAGACAATCTTCTCTTGTCATGTGCCTGGGACAGTGAGAAAAAAAGAGCCTGTGTGCTTGAGAGCAAGGGTGAGCACTTTCTGAGTCATGAACTTGCTGCTCCACATAGTGCCTGCACAGCAGTGCAGGAGAACAACTCACTGAAGGAGCACAATTAAAAGTTCAGGTTAGTCTTAAGAGTTACCTTCAGTTGCACAGCTGCTCCTCAGGCAGAGTCGGTGGATGCCAATTTTGGGAAACAGTACCGCTCCTCCCACACTACATGGAGTAGAAAATCCACTTCTCTGCCGCCTGTGCCTAAGCTCATCTCGATGGCAAAGAAATAGGCAGAGACCCCAGATATGGGAAGGAACCAAATCTACCGAATACAGCATCTGGCTGTAGGCTCTGGCTGTTCTGTAGCCCATTCTTTAAGCAGCAGTCTGCTAGGGCTTCTTCAAGAGCCTTATGATCGTCGGCCTGTTTCATGTCCCACCCCAATTGCGAGTATTTTTCAACTATGTGATTTTACTAATCCTGTTACCTAACTCATACTGTTGCTGAGGAAGATTTCTGGCAATACATGGACAGAAAACAGTGGCCAGGGCTGTGGTTAAAAAGATGAATACTCTCAACAAGCCTGATGAGAGCCTGATGTTATGTGCTGTTCTTTTCTCTCACCCACCGTTCTGTAGGCTGGTGGGTGCCAGCACTGCTTTGTACTGCTCAGCCACAAAAAGTGGCATTTGCCCTGTAAACTGTCAGCCTTTATTGCAAATTAAAGGATGCGGTCTTCGCAGAAAGACAGCAAAGGCATGAGTGTACCGCTCTAGCAAACACCAAGCTACAAAGCCCTGTTGCTTTTACTGAGTGACATTAAACAATGCTACAGGCTTCACTTTGATGTTGTGATAGCAAGGAAAGAACAACCTGGATCATGTTTCAGAACTCATGCAGGCTTTAGCACAGGTTTGAGGTCTTTGCTGTTTGCTCCCTAGCCGTGCTACCTTGAGTCTCTGATCTGGCTGCCACTATGGGGTTGCAGAGCAGGAATGACTATGATACCGTCCTGGGCATGGGGGAAGAGACCTAGCAGAAAGTGAGGCTTTGAGGAGTCCTGCTGAAAAACATTATTCTTATTTGCAGGTTATTTGAAGTTTGCTCCTTTCTTACAGGTTCTGGTCACACTAGACATGTCCTGCATGTGTCCCAGCACACAGAGGGGATAAGAAGTTACTGAGGGCTATGACTTCTCTCTCTGCTGATGGCCCTGGACTCTTCTTCCTTTCTTCCTGCAGTCTGAGCCACAGCATCACAAAAACATCTGTTTGAATGTGGTGCTGGGAGTTCCTTCTAGTCCAGCTTTTCACATGGGCCAAAACCTGCCACCACTTTATCAAGTCAGGTGTGGCCTGCAATATCACTGGACACAAAATTTTCAAATCTCTTTCTCCACTGCTTTCTTTAGGATTCTTCTCTCATTGCCCTGAAGATCCAGAGTGGTTTTTAACACAATATGTTTTATGCTGCCTAATGTTAAATTTCGTAAAGCTCATGAAGTATTTCAGGGAATTGAACCAGCAAGAGTGCATGAGAAATAGGTCCAGGAGGAACTGCATGGTGATTATACAATTGCTTTCTCTAGGGAATGCATCAATAAGAAGATTCCAATGCTCACTGTATGAAAGCATCTCTGAAATCAATGGAGAAGATGGCAATATCAGACATGATGCTTGAGTGATGCCTCCTGGCTCTTCTTTTCCAAAAGCTCCAGTAAACCATTCCAAAAGACACACCCTGTACATATGTATATGCATGTGCTGAAACTGCTGCATCTACAAATTCACCACCCTAGGCACAAAAAAAAAACAAACCCTCATCGTGCTTTTTCCACCCTGATTGCACATGATGTCAAAGCTAGTGCTGACTGGCCTCCCTTACTTGGTTAAAGTGCTGCTTGCCTTGGAGAAGTTGGCTTTTGCGAGACTTGCAGATTATGTAGAAGAAATCTGACTGTCAGGTTTTGTTAATCATTTAGTCCGTTATCTGAATTCATAGTAGCACTAAATCCATAACTGGTTAAAGATAAAGGCTTCAAGCAAATCTAAGAGAAAAGGAAATCAATATTTAACTGGTGCGCTATGCTGAGATATCATGGGCTTGATTCTGACAGAAATCATGAGTAGTTAAACTATAGGATCAACAAAACTACAGATGGGTATTATCTGGGTAAAGCAAGTAATCAGGCACAGATATAATATCTATACTGTAAAATGTCTAGTGCATCTAAACCACCATGGCAGTTCTTCAGGAGTTAAAAAGCTGACATCATAAATGTGCTTAGATATTTACCAATCTGATTCACTGCTGTTAGTAACATTAAAGAGAACCTATGTCTACTATAAGATGTACAATAAAAATACAGAGATGCTCCTTTCTATAACAGTCTAGGTATATGAAGAGATGGGAATAACGCATGCAGAGTTGAGCAGAAATGGCGAGGTCTGATCAGAAAGCTGGGAATAGAGACCTAGACCAGAGATACATCATAGCTATGCTGTATAGCAGCTTCTAGAGAGATATACTTTGGAAACTTGCTAACAAGAAAGGAAGCTTCCATGCCCTCCCTAACAAAGCAGATCTGGAAAGACACCAGTTGCAACTACCCCATGTTCTCATGCATTTAGGACAAAGCCTGGAACTTCAGACCAAGACACACATCAAGCTAAACTGGGGCAGCAACACAAAATTTCCAGTACAAGATTCTCCTGCACTCAGCCCAAGGTCCTGGGACAGGACTCCCTCACGTACAGTTTGTACTGCTATTTGCAAGTCAGGAATGGGCACTCCATCCTTCTGCTTCCCTTTTGAGGGCCTCGGTGCCTGCAGGAGGTTAACAGGATTAAAGTGTGTTTTATCTGTCCCAACTCAGCTTTACAGAGGTCAGCTCCCTCCCTAGACATGAATGTTGACATACACAACATTACGTAGGCATTTCACCTTCTTCCTCAGGAGCAAAGTCCAGGCAGCCCCACCAGCCATTCCTAAAAACTAATTTAACTTCTATTCACTCCCAAGGCCTGAGCTTCTGACATTAGGATTTGTTGTGGCAGCCCTGAACAGATTCAGACTTTTTTGCAGTAGATTCCATACACCCAGAGTCTCAGAGTATCCTTCCCCAAGGGTACCCTGCACAACAGCAGAACATAACATAGCATTAGTGCAAACAGCTTGAGTTCTGGAGAAGGAGAGAGAAGAAACTAGCTCTGTCTCATCCATAACTTCCGCTTTCTTTTGTGCCTTCCTAGATGCCTAAGATGTCATGCTATGTGACCTTAACAGAGGCCTACTGAACCACAACCTTCCAACTCGGACCATCACATTAGGTGAAAGAAAAAGTGCAAAGGCTCAGAAATCTCAGCTGTCCCCTACTCTGATGCACACTTCCTCAGTTTCATTAACAGGGAAACTGAGGAAGAAAAGCAGGGAATCACCAAGTAGCAAGAGTTATCAAAGAGAACCCAAAACAGTAAGCCAGACTAAATGCTTGGATTTTTATCTTGAAGATGAAGGCAATAACACAGGTGAAGAGGAGAACCAAAATTAAAAAGCACTTGATTGCACAGCTCATCCAACAATGCCACAAGAAGAAGCACAACATTCCTAAGCTATTTAAGCCAGAGCTCTTGTACTCACCTTCCCTCTGGCCTCACTGGTTATGTTCTACTAGGTCCCAAGTGCATCTCAATATTTAGCTATCTCTTTTCAGTAAAGCCACTGCCCGGTGTTTGTCTTGGCCAAGGCATCTCAATTTTTTTGACAGTGTTGCTCTCCTCCTCTTCAGACCTAATTTTTCTCTCCTAGTTTGGAAACTGCTTGTAAGTGGAGATGACTAGTACATGCAAAAGGAGCAGAGGGGGAGAGATACCCAGGAGCCACTGAAGGGCAGCTATCTGTCCTAGTGTTGGAGACAACTGGCAGCAATTAGGAGAGGCAGGGGGAGTAGAGAATCACAAGAGAAAGGGGGGAGTAGAGAATCACAAGAGAAAAGCTAAGATAGGTCAGAATGGAGAGTAAATGAGAGCCTGAGTGTGGAACACCAGGAGTGGCAGGTGTTAATGACACTAGGTTTAGCTGCTCACCAGCATCACATCTAGGGTTAGCTCCTCCAGGCACTCAGACTGGGGGAGAAAGGACAATGAATAAATCTTAATGACTCACAGAGAAAGGACAGGGTAAGAAACTGAACACTCTCATCTCCTAAAGAGTATGAAAAGGCAAATCCAGAAACAATCCATGGGCACCCGGCTAAGAACATAGGAGATGTGAAAACTCTGTAGCTGGCGTTCCATGTTCTGTGTCATGGCAAGGACCCCAACCACAGCAGCCAGACACAGGCCCTGGTGCCCAAATGCTGAACAGTCCATTTGGACACATCTCTCCCTGATCATGAGTATTTGGTAAGAGAACCAATGCAAGTCCAATCTGTTCTGTTCAAAAAGAAGATCACCGATGAGCTTTGTTGCATTTTGTTTCTCTGCTCCAGTGTCTCCACTTCCCACTTCTGCTCTGATCTCGATCCATTTCAGCCTTCTCGCCTGCTCTACTCTAAGCACCTCCTCAGCAATACAGCTGTTACCAAGCTGTTACATATCTCACCAGAGCCGCAGATCCCTGTAGCTGAAACGTGGCCCATAGACCACTGCCTTCCATTGAAGCACCAGGGCCCTGGACGGGCAATTCACACCGAAGGCTTTCCTTCTCCTCCCCAGTGCAAGGAACGGGCAAGCATGAACATAGTCCCTGAGGGTTTCCTTCCTGAGAGGTCTTCCTGCCCTCTCTCACAAATCCTGCCAAACCTAACAAGATTGGTGAAATCAGAGCTGCAAATGCCTTTAACACAGTGTGTTAAGCACACCAAGGCGGTGACCAAGGTGCCTGTTTCAGTGCCACACTGTGTAGTTTGTCTCCACCATTGATGTTCTTATAAAATCTAGACATAAGTTGGATGTCACAAGTCTCCTTCCACCATGATTTGCCTCTTTTGAAGGCAAACTCACAGTCTAACTGACCAATGTGATCCAGTAAGCATCTCAGGGACCAGACTCTGGTGCTATGGGACTTCCACTGTACCTACATGTCAGAGAATGCATGCAGTGTCATGGCCTCTTCTGGGCCTGAATAGGATAAAACTCTTTGAGGCAGAAGAAGGTGTATTCCTGAAAGAATTCAGAAAGGCTACCATCTCTTGTTGAGGTAACAGTTGTCTATTATATAGGAAACTGAGAAGAAGTTCTGGCCTTTTGTTTGTCCCAGAAATCTTTGTAAGTGCTTTCAAAGCCTGCTCACTTTGTGAACTCCAGACATGTCTGAACAACCTGGGTGGTTTGACACATTTGCAGCAATATGTTGGTGTGTGCATCCGTGTGTGCATGCACATATGTGGAGTTTTTCTGTCTGAGCTCACCCTTTGCTGTTATTTCTGATGCTTTTATGCAGAAGAGAACCCTGAAGGTAGTCACAGCCACTAGAAATGACCACTTGGGATGGCTTCTCAGTCCCTTCTCAGGCAGCACAAGCAAAGCCAGCTGCAAGCTCCTGCTTTGCATGTTGCTCTGAGGGGCTGTTTCTTAGGCTTCTGTACCTTCTGGCACCTAAGGGGTGAGTGTACCAGCAGAGAAATGATTGTTATCTTCTGTGGATGACAGTGTCCAGGAAACAGGACCATCCAGAGGTGTTTGGGGCATCCTGTGCTGTAGAACCCTGTCACTGCCAGGCACATGGGCTCTCTTGGTAATTTGCTGTGGCATGCCCCAGCAAAGCCTGTCTGAATTCAGGCTGGAGACCCAGCACCGAACAGCCATTGTTTTGTCAACTGAGCGTTTGCATTCCTACTTCAGTACTCCTCAGCCAGGGCTGGGCCTTACCTCACCGCACCCTAGGGGGCTGGCATCCTTCTGCCACCCGTGTAGGTACCTGGCATGTGTGCAGCATGGCTGACTGGCAATGAGCTACGCCTGGCATTCTCCACCTCCGAAACTCAGCCCCGAGCAGGGCTTATTAGTCAGTTCCTCAAACGTTGAATTCTGCTACTTCTCTCCAAAACATATTTATGTTGACATATCCCCTGGCCTTGGAGCCCAGCACAGGGGCTGGACCTGGCACTCAACTGAAATTCCTCCTACTTCTACTGCTCTCACACAACAGGCTCCCTGCTTTCTGGTTTGGAGACCCTGAATTAGGGCTTCTGTTTCCAGTAGGATGGCAACGGTTCATCTGGGTTTGTAATCAGCTGGAGCATCAGGTGCTGCTGGCTTCTCCCCTCCCTTTTCACGAGTTACTGATAAACTCTGTGAATACTGGTAGCTGTTTCCCTGTTGTTGCTTTTTTCTTTTTAAGTGATTCCTGCTAGGGGTTTGTAAAAGAGTCAGGGGCAGGGCAGTCTCCAGCCATCAACCTCCTGTGCTAAAGGCTGACCAGTTATCAGCAACTCTAGGCTAATAATAGCACTTCTTAAGGACTTTCCACAAGAGTGAAAAAATTGAGCAAAACCTCTACAAACCCTGTTTACAGGTTGTAGGGAGAAGGATCTTCCAGACAGATAAAGCCTGAAACAAATACACGAGTGTGAGTGCCTGGTATCATAAAGTGTGTTGGAAACCCTGAGTTCTGCTTCTGTCTTTTCTCTGACACCGAGAAAGAAATTTTTCTATGTCTCAGTTTCTCTCAGTAAAACAAATGGGAGATTTGCTTCTGGCCTCTTTTGAAAACGGAACTGAGAAGGGGCTGTAGGTGCAAAGGGTTGTGAGTAGTGCTGACACCTACTGGTAAACTAAAACTGGCTGATGGGTAACATAAAATAACATAAATACATAAATAAAGAGCGTGGTTGTATTTGTGGGGGGTCTGGAGATTTATGTGTTCCTTTTAAACATGAAATGTTAGGCTTGCTCCTTGTTACAATAGTGGCATTGTAGTCTTGGAGAGACACTGGGAAGAGATGCTACCAGGAGCTTTCCATGCTCATGGCCACGGCTGGTTGGGGCTGCCCCTTGCCAGATGCCTGAGCTTGCTTTCAGATGTCTCTACCCTGCCCCTTCCTGCACATATCAATGAATCTCTCTGTGCCTCACTTTGTGCTTGGGAACCATGGTTATGACACTGTTTCCTTCTCCCTTGGCCAAGTCTGAGAGTGCTCTAAGTCAGCCTCTCTGGAGCACACACAGCACCTACCAGAATGGGTGACAGATCACATCCACTGCAACTGCCAACGTAAATAACCATAGTGGTGGTATCTCTTATACTTTTCCAAATCTCCTCCCAAAGATTTTAACCATCTCAAGGCACAGCTAGGATAGTACAGTTTGGAAGGCTACTCTCTGCAGATTGAAACAAAACACAGCAACGCACCTATTTTTTTGAGGAAAAAATACTTTACTTTCCCCATCAGACATACATCATCTAAATAATAACAGGCCCTTATAGGAGGCCTGACAATACACATGTGAAAAGTGAAGTTGTATGAACTTACATTTATAAATACATTCAGTGTATTTATGTTATTTCTTAACTAGCTTAAAGACACAATTACACACAATTAACAATTACACACGAGCACTTGCTGGGAACAAGTAATTTCCTTGCCCTTCTCTAGGACACATCATATATGTGACAATGTGGACATGGAACAGACAAGGCATAGTTGCGTGGAGAGGTAAATGTAAGAGAGAAGACATTAATGCAGTCACAGGCACGTGACAGAAGTTTTTTACACTGAGCAGCACTGGCACCACCAACATCACAGCACAGGGTGAAGGAAGTGGTCTTCCTGCCAGAAGGGCGGAAAGAGCTGATCTGGGAGACCACAGCAGCCTGAAGTTCTTGTCTGATCCCAGCCAGAGCTGGTTTAGGGCTCCTCAACATGGCAGGCCCACCAAGCCCAAAGGAGAGGAGGCTGCCAGGCTGTTCTTGCCAGTGGGAAAGAGGGAGCCCTGGCAAGCTGGTCTAGAGTCTAGTCTCTGGCTACAGTGTTTACTACAGAGGCAAAGCGAGGGGCAGGCATCTCTCCCAGCTGCAGTGGCCCTGCAGAGACTCCCATGCCCTCCCTTTGTAGGGGAAAGCTGGCTTCCCAAGTTTTGCAGCACAAACATGACCATTTTGTTTCTCCTCCTGCCCTAAAGAGCAGACCACAGTACCTGTGAGGTGATTACCTGAGGCTGTTGGTCACTGTCCCATGGATCTGAGTCCAGCTATCACACTATTGTCCTCTGTGCTTCCCCTACTTTGCCTGACACTTCTGGGGGTCCCTACGCAGAAAGGAGCAGGGTGGTGGAGGTTGCTTTCCCATGCCAGTGACAGGCTCTTTCACTGTGCTGCAGTGGCTGCAGTATCCCTGCATCAGTGGGGCTGGTCTTGTGGGTGTTTGGCACAGCCGAAGAGGGGAACAGAAACACTGGGCAATGCAAAGAGGGAGGTCCTGTCCCACCTTCTCTGCAGAAGGTTGTTCTGTTGAGCAGAACAACCAAACAACATTCTTCCTGTGAGAAATCTGAGGCTTTATAAAGCCAGGCCTTACAGATGACAATTTTTACCTTCATTTTCTTGGCAGGACATGATTTCAGGATCCTGCTGCCTTCTCAGTAAGTATTCTCTGTTTGGAAGCTAAGCCTCAGCCAGCAACATAACTTCCACTGACTCCATTAGCACAGGATCAACCACCTCAAGCAGACAGTTACTTCTTGGATCTCTCCCATGCTGTTAGACTTAGTTCTTCACAGATTGGCATCCCAAGTATTTCATATGTATGCAGTAACACAGACTCAGAACCTCACCCAATATTTTGAGTCTGTGGAAAGGCACTCCTTCAGAGACCTCAAAGAAAGTGTATACATTTTTGATTTTGCAGTTATGCCTTTGTAACCACAGACTGATACTGATCCAGGATCTAAACAGGGTCTTACAAATGAATTTAAGGAAGAACCTCCCTCTGTGTCTTTCAAAACACAAGAGACCTGATTAGTTAACTGTAAGGGGCGGTGTGCACTCTTCAAGCCTATTATAGAGCACATAGCTCCTCTGCTCGATTATAATTTAGTATATAGATTTCCTCTTTAATTAAAATTTTGGGAAAAAAATATAAAGAAGGCATATTTCAGGAAGTGCTGTTTTCTTCTGAATAAGATAATAGCTTCAATGCAGAGAGCAGGAGGAAGTAAGCAACGCCATTGTTACAAGCTGAAGATAGGAAGCTCTTGCTTCTGAATTCGGTGGAACTGGGAGTCAAGAACCACGGCAATGTCTCACAGGTAAGTCTTGTTCCCAACAGCAGGACCTGCTGATGGGAAGTGAATTGTAACAGCCTCCAGTTACTGTGCCCACAGCTCCAGTCCAAAATCTAAGCTCACTGTGGGCTGGGTGACAAGCCAGCTCAGCAAGCCTCACAGCTCCAACTAGGTCCTTGCAGCTGAAACTTATCACTGCACTGCATAGCATGCTAAACAGTGTAGCACTAATAAGAGCTGTTAGCAATTGTCTGGTACAACTCACATTTCTATGGGCTTTAAGCCTACAGAGCCTATTTTAGGTTAACTATTGTGGAATACCAGTGATTAAGATATTTGGAATATGTTTACAGTAACCCTGTAATAGCAGCAATAGTCTGCACCAGTTAGAAGGAAAGATAAGTCTCAGCAAAGGGAGAAATGCCTGGAAAAGAAGTATTTTGCATGCATGTGGTTGAAAAACAGACACATCTCATTTTCACAATATTCTTCAACTGAAATGATGTCAGCATCCACAACTACAAATTGTTTCCTTGGCAAAAACAAGATCACAGCTTCATAAATGTGGTGTTAGTTTTTTTAAGAACCTTGAGATGCAATTTAAGGAGTGTGAAAATAAATGATAGGGCATCTACAGCTGCATTAGAAACCATATAATCAGAAGTTTGTTCCCTAACACTCAGACCTAAGACTTTACCAGTAACAACTCCTTCTTAGTTTAGAGTATTTCAGATTTCCTCCCAAGTAAACTGTCAGTCAATTTTCGTTGTAGTTTTCTGAAGTTAGGTGTTAGTATCCTCTTCTCTCAACATCTGAACAGACAAGGTTACCAAGGTAATCTGGAAACAAACTACAGAACGAAACTGTCTGTAAACAGGTAGACACAACTAAATTTCTTCTCTCCATCTCACCCTACTGATTACAATGTAAAGAAAACTGAATGTAATCACATCTGTTTTCTGCAGACAATTGCATATGTTGGGGTCTAGTTGCAATATGTCACTCTGGACACAAGTGTTCAGAGTTCTGGGGTCCCTACTTTTTGGGAAAGGATAGATAAGAGATTTTGTGTCAGTTTGTTCAGAGATAGAAACCTAATACATCAGCTGGTTCTGAATTTCATCTATTCCAGAGATACCGGGGGAGAGAGGACAGAAATTCTACTCTGTGACATTATACATCATTACACTGAAGAAGAGCAGCCCTGATTTTTCACATCGACAGTTCCTGGCAACAGTGGTGTCTGTGTCCAACTGTCTGGATTATCTTAATAGTGGAGGAACAACTGACACTGACTTAGTACCCTGGGAGCCAGATGGGGAGCACTTGGTTGTTTGTTAGAAGTGCACATCCAACTATGGCTGGATGATGTTCTTGGACACCCGAGACCCCAGCATGTTTGACCTGGGCAAGATGTGGTAGACACCATTTTGGGAAGAGTTGTTTCTCTGTACTTGTTCCATCCCCCAACTTTCCGCTTCTTCCTTCCGCAGCTGGTCTAGGCTCTGGGGGTGCAGCTCTTCCTGACTGGCTTCTTCCTCCTGTGAACCAGAAGAAAGGTACCAAGAATTTCAGCAACACTCCAGGAGAGAGGCAAGGTGTGCTTGATATTTAAGTATCTTCCCACCTTCTTTCAGAAATTAGTACAATCCTGCCTGTCTATTAAGGATCTAATATACTGTTTGCTGCAGTACAGTGATGAATGCACATTCAAGCATTAAACAAATGAGTAAAGATTCATCCCTTTTCACCCTCTACATGAACAGTCACAGAAATGCTGTGGCAAAACAAATCTGCAAACAATTACTCATATAAGCTTTCAGGTACATTCACATGAGAAGTTGGACCTCCTAAGACATTCTTTCAGATGGGAAGTGATCACAAGACTACTCTGCAAAAGGAAGGCTTCTTTCTTACTCAGCTAGGTCACTTTGTGCCATTTGGCTATTCTCATTATTAAGGCCATAAAAGCATGAAGTAACGACATGGTTCCCACATGCCTAGCTGCCTTTGACTTTAAAGCTGAAAACCCAAAATACAATGGATGACTGAACATAGGCAGTCTTTGGCAAAAGTCACAATTCTGCAATGAGATGCTGTAAACACATCGATAACATCACGTGTCTCATAATCCACAGGCAAGATGTTGTTAAGATCACAGTCCACAACACTGTCATGAGCTATTCTTGCTGGAAAGGACTGTCTGATAATTTTTCTTTTAATGTCTGAGGATAAGCAGTTACCAAGCAACTGAACTGTCAGTGAATTGCATCACTGCCACAGGGTTGAGCTTAGCCTTAAAGGAGCCAGAAGGTGTGTTTAAAGATACCACGTTTCACTGGAGGGGACATAAAAGCTAGAGGTTTTGTGTCACTTTTCTTGAACAGAAAAGGCTTGATCATACAGAATGCTGATCCTGCCCAATCCTTTTTGTCTTATGTCAATTGGGATTAGAAAAGCAAAGATGATACCAGGTCCTTTCACAGAGCAGGGCTGGTCACCTAATGTGAAGCAGGTTCAAGTGCATGGTGGAGGGCTACCAACCTTACTAACATCATCCAGTGGTTTGCCCACCAGGTCTTCCCTCTTCAGCTTATTTCTTTCTGGCACATCTAGCTTGCTCACCACTGCATCAATCTTGGAGCCAATGCTGTTTATGGACAGTTCCAGCTGCAGTACGCGTTGCAGCAGGCTGGGGGAGACATGGAGAGCATTTGTGAGCCTTTTCTTGGGATTAGTAGGATTTGCAGCAGATATCTCACAGACAATGGGCCAGACCTCAAACAGGAGTGAATGTTCCCCCTCAGATAATTGATTCATACCCACTGAAGGCATAACTTCCTGCTCTACTGTGTTTTCATCTGTAATCAGTGATTCTGCTTAGGATGGATCCCAGCCTCTTTGGATCACAGTCCAGACACAATATAATTCCATTATTAAATATTACACCTGCCTCTCCTTTGATAGTGCCCTATGTGGTTTGCTCAGTGTTTCTCAGTAGCAGAATCAAGATCTCCTGATTCTCTGTACTGTATTTATCCCATGCTCCTGCTGTGGAAGAAACAGCCAAGTGTTATTCTTGGACCCGGACGATAAAGGCCAACTAGGCAATAAATCAAGGATATTTATTCCCACAGGATCTTCTGTAAAGGTATCAACTTCCCTTGGCCCAGTTATCTGGGCCACCTTCTGATCTGAAACATGATAGCATATTGCCTGTGGCCAGCTGACAGCTGCAGAGGTTATTCAAGAGGCAGAAAGCAAAATTTCTTAATTTTTTATACGAACAAACAAAGTACATTACTAGAATTGTCACAGTTATCTCCTGACCTGCTTATTTTATGCATGTGCAAGAGAAAAAGGGACAAGATCTTACTGAAACTGCTCAACACCACTGTAAAGAGTTACATCAGGGAAGGAAGTAAGGAATCAGACATCTCATTTGCAGAGGGGTGAAACTACTGACAGCACAAACATACACTTGGAACTCTTCTTTGGAGACCCAGCTGGCCTTATTGGGATGGTTATTCCTTGCTTCCCTGTAGATCAGATTCTCATCCAGGTTGTTGTCACCATAGGATTTCCCCAAATTTTCAATTTCTGTGTTCAGAGCAACCTAGAAGATAAAGAAAATCCTGCAAAGTTGAATACTAATTCTGTGTCAGCTTTATTGTGAATAGCACAGAGCTTCACAGGCAATGATATACTCAGCTGTTATCCAGGCACAGTTGGAACTGTATTTGAGTTGCCTGTTTAGTTTATACCACAAACCCAAAAAGATTCCTGGGGCCACTTTGGAGCAAAATCTACCAAACAGAAGATTTTTTCCCTTGCCCTTTTTTTTTTACCGTTTTTGCCTCGAGGTCGTGCTTCATCTGCTGTTGCTCCTCTTCATCAAGGATGCGGTTGCCATCTTTGTCAAACCTGGAGAAAGCTGCTGTGATTTCATGGTCTGCATGGCCCAGTCTGGAAAAGAATAGAAAGAGAAAACTCAAAGCACAGAATGACACTGTTAAGCCCTAACAGCGTGGGAACACCACTTTTGAAATCAGTGTATTGTTTCCTCCTGCCACAAACACCTTAACACCACAAATGGGCAAGAGGTAGTACCACAAACCTATTCAGACCAGGAGATTAAAAATGTGAGGAAAGATAATTATGTTTTTTGAGTTTTACGTTGCCCAGACCTGAACTAACTGTTCTTCCAGTCTTGAAAAATCAGAGAATCTAGATTACCCGTGTTACCAGCATCCCTCAAGCTGATTCACTTACTCCTTCAAGTTGTTCTTGAAGTCTTCAAAATCTAGTTCTTTCGTTCCATTCTGCAGTGCTTTCTGCACATCGGAAATCCGCTCCTTCTTCAGCTTCAGCCTCATTAGTGTCCGGTTGTAGCTCTGTTACCAAAGGTGCAAACAGACACAGAATCATGCAGACAGAACAGTCAAAAGTAGACCAGAGCACAGGTGAGCCTATGCTAAGTAATACAGGAAGTTTAAGTTTTCCACAAGCAAGAATACAACACTGTTGAATGAACCTGATCTCTAAATGAGGACCACACCTTCAAAGTGACACCAACATACTAGTCCTCTGCTTTTCTCCTCACAATTCTTCTTTTATCTGATTTACCAGTCCATCAGCTGTTTAAGATAATGTCTCAAACACTATTCTTGTAGAATATTGCTCCCACAGCAGAGCTGTGACCTTCCAGGAACTTTTCTGGAATCTGCCCATGGGAAATCCAGATGTAACCCACTAGATTTGCACCACTGTAACATGCTCAGCTGAGCAAAGTAGGACCTGTCATGTTATTGATCAAAGCACATTCTATCAAGGACTTGAAAGAGCTTTGTCTTGAGAACATCCTGGGAAGAAAATTCTCTCAGAAACACTACATCAAGTAACAGGATTCCCTCAACCCTGCTTTTTCATCTTCCCATTGCTAAAGGATCTGGGAGCTTGATTTATCCCAGAAAGGAAATGTGAGTCCTGTGCACACAAAGAAGATGGATCTGGAGTTGGCAGCCACTGTTTCTCTCTAATAAATTCCACTTAGTTCAGAGACTTCCAAAAATGCTGCATTATTTAGCCAGAAAGTAGCATGGCTTTCACTATTCATCACCTGCTTCAAGATGTCAGAGAGCTGCAGCTCATCCTTCTGGCTTGAAAGCTCCTCCTTGACTTCTGAGTAGGTGTCATTGATGATGGCCAGAAACATGTTCTAGAAAAAGGGGAGGAAGAGAGGTGAATATGCATAAGACATCTTGCCTGCTCCAGCAGCTGAAGCAGCAAGAGACAGGACTTAGTTAAACAAGGAGCTATTTCCCCACAGGGTCTCTCTTGGGCAAAATAAAGTGGGTGAAGGGAAGGCCTGCTTCAGCCACACTGTGTTTTCTCAGGTTTTTGCAGTGAAAGCAGTGATTGAAGGTATTTGTTACCAGTTCAAATACTACCTTTGATAGCTTTTCTAGCAAAATCTTAAGTTACATTTGGATTTCTGGCACTGGATGTTTAACCTGGATGTTATGAGCATCCCTCTGCATCCATTGCCTAGGAAGCCAGAGCCTGTCCCCCATGCTTTTTTCATTGCCTTTTACAAAAAAGCCGATCTGATCCCCTTGAATTCAGCTAACACATTAGTGATATTCTCAGTCAGATTTAGTCTTCACCCTAAAGGATGTGAATATGGCCCTTAATCACCCTAATAATCAAATCCCCAACTGTAATAACAGACTTTGCCCACTGTGGTCTATTCGCACTGCAAAGCTTCTGTAATGAACTCCCTTTCCCTCTAAGCATTTGAACTGCTCTTAACTCAGGGATTGTCAGGAGGGGTCTCTCAAACACTGCTGTCAATACAGGGACAAGGAGTACTTTCTTACTTACCAGGAGCACAAAGAAAACAAAGAACACATAGGTGACAAAGTAAATAGGCCCAAGGACCCTGTTGGCATTGTCAATCGAATTGTAGTCAAAATCACCAAGAATGATCCGAAACTGGGTGAAGCTGGAGGAAAGAAAGAGCCCAAGATCACACAAAGGCACATGCATTTATCCTACCACCTCCAACAGTCCTGAGGTGAACCTGAACCTGCCTGCAGCCCAGATGGGTAGAGGAACAAACCAGAGCAGGGTCTAAGTCACTCAGTCATAGGTTCAGCTACTCATCCTTAGCAATAAACTCTGACAACCAGAAATGTCTATTATCCTCAATTTTCTCGCTATGTTCTTTTGTCCATGAAGATGTCACAAACAGAGGACTATGAGTGACTTATTAACTGCTGTATCTTTATTGCAATGAGATACAACAGGTGTCTGATTGACATTCAGATTTGCATCTGTAGGAAAGGCTAGAAAGCAGTTAAAATTCTTTTGATAAAATTATGGAAACACCTTATACACTTACATGCATTTAACAAAGGTACTGAAGTTTTCCACCTGTGTTCCAAAAAGAAGGTAACCCAGCTGGGCATAGGCAAAGAAGACAATGAAGAACATAATGGCAAAGCCTAGGATGTCCTTGGCGCAACGTGCCAGTGTGGAGGAGAGTTGGGTCATGGTTTTGTTAAAGCTAATGTACTTGAATATCTGCAGGATGAAAGAATGGGGGCAAAGTTAGGCCAAACCATCATCTAGGTCAGTCTTTCTCAGGTACATGCCTGCTTACTGAGACAAGAGGTTCACTATAGTACCAAAACACTGAGAAGAAAATCAGGCTAGAGGAATAGCGGCTTAGCATTCAGGATATTTTTGCTGGCTGTGCTGCCATCCTCCTGGAGGTCATAAACGTATGGCTTTGTGTCAAAGGAAAATATAAACAGGGACTGCTAGAAGGGCAAATTTCTTAAAGCTAACAAGTGGCCCCAAATACAGAGCAGCTTTCCACCATGCCAAGATGCTTTGGTTGAAATGCAAAAGTCCGTGCCAACACACGAGTAACTTCCAGTCCTTGAGGGGCCATCATGAAACAAAAAACATGGTTTGCAAGATTATCCTCCAGAATACTAAAATAGCATAGGATGGACAAAGTTGCATTGTACTCAGCATTTTCTAAAACCACTTTCACACCACAATGTCTGAGCTCATCTCCCTGGCTGTTATCTCCCAATAACTGGCCTCAGAATGCAGGGTGAAAAGTTGTCCAGATTTACTGCAAAACAGAGCACATGACTTTGAGGAAAATCCTATGTTGTATAGCTGTTACACTCATTTACTCAGAGGGATGGAAGAGACAGCCCCCAAGTCATCCAGGGGAAGAGGTCTGACTGGAGACCTGGCACCTCCCAGACCCACTACAATACCTTGATCCAGGCAAAGAATAAGTTGACTGCATTCATGTTGTTGTACTGCGTCTGCCAGAATGCCAAGAACTCAAAATCTGCATAGGTATTGGGTTGTTTCAGCAACTCTCCCAGCAGCCTGTTCACCTCAATGGTGCGAAAAACGTGAAACCCAATGGCAACAATGGAGAGCTGCAAAGAGGAAGAGGAATAGTCTGCAGTGACCACTGTACCTATGCTTTCCTCAGAAATTAAAGTGTCATAGAAGTCCTTGATATAGCACTTCACAGCTGCAGTCTACTGGTGGGGGATGGAAATAAGGTCTTGATGCACTGAATGATGGCCTGGTTTCACAGTCTCTCAGGCATCTCTAAAGAAACAATTGTCTTCTAACAGTTGACAGAAGAGTACATGTCCATTAATTTTGCTAGTTCATTTTAGTATTAAAGCAAAACCTGTGCCAGCTCTTGTCCTGTCTGGACGAGTTCCCACTGTCTTTCATTTATTTTGGCTCTTATACCTCCCTGTGATTGCTCCCCCAGAAAACATGGATAAGAGTCCTCACCAGAATGACAACAACATCCAGGATGTTCCAGATGCTGGTGAAGTACTGAAGCTTGTGGATACGCAGCTCCAAAGTCTCCTCCACCACATAGTAGAAGATGAAGACACAGAATACAATTTCACAGGCAATAATGAAGAAGTCCCATGCACTGACATATCGTATAAGTTTGACTGTCCGGATTTGCCAGGAAGGAATGGCACCACCAGTGGCTGGAAACTCAACAACTAACCTTGAAGGGGACAAGAAAACTGATAATTATAAACAAGAGGATGGTGGCTCTGGGATTGAGAGGCATCAAACTTGAGCATGTGCTATCCACCAGACCATGAGTGGAAGAGTTGTGCATGTGTGCACACAACCATATCTCTGCTGCTTCACTGCCTGTGACAGGAAAGGGTTAAAGATAAAGAAAAGTGTGACTGGTTATATCAGGAAGACCAAGACTTCTTACTAATCCATACAATTTCTACTGACACCACTCAGACCTACCCCACTGGTAGACCTTAAAGTATTTGCATTTTAAGAAACCATGCCATTGAGGAAAATGCAAGAGGCTGAAGAATTTTCAGCTGGACTCAGCTTACCTCAGAACACAGAACAGATTGATATTTGCGTTATACACAGAGAAATCAATGAAGACAACTCGTGTTCCCCGATCCAGCCACAATTTCTCCTTCAAGACTTGCAAGGCTTCAGCACTCTCTTCTCTGGTCAACTTGAGGTCTATGTAGTATCCTCCCCCACTGTAACTGGTTAGTCTTCCCCAGTGAGATGAACCACCCAGCTCCTCCTCAGAATGGTACCTCCACCTGCAACAGACAAACCATAAGAAAAGGCTTCACCACATCAGGTCTGGATATGACCTTGTAGCCTGAAAAATTAGACTATATCTTCAAGGGACAGAACAGCTTTCAATTAAAGAATTGGCACTTAATTCCTATTCCAGATCTGACCCTACATCAGTTCTTCAATATTGTTAATTTTCTAGTCTAGTGCTTCCAAGCAGTGACATGTGACTTGCGATACTATGGCAGGAAAATTCTGAGATCCGTTGGCTAGGTCAGTCTTGTTTTCATGGGGGTTGTTCCCAGGATCTGCTCTATTGCCTTCTACCATATTGCACACAGCAATGTGGTAGACCGTTTGCTTAGAACACTCTTGCACTCATATTTCCTTATAAACAATACCTTCTTGTTCACAGATCAAGATTCATGCAGCAAGTAAAGAGTTATTAAACTGAAGCTACCTCACATTATTATAAAGAAATAGGTTGCTAAGATGAAAGGGATGTACACCCTTCTCTTTGGCTTCTGAAATCCCAGCAGAAAGCAAATAGTATCACCCTTTTGATGGATCTGGTCCCAGAGTTCTTTATTTAACCTCACACTCTTAAAAACAGGCAACAATTTCTACCTAGTTTTCCACTGAATTTTTCATGGCTTTCCCAACAGGTCCCACTCTGCCACTCATTCTGTTGTGCTTTTCCTCCAAGAGACACTTGACCTTATTGATAGACAAAAAGGACTTGCTGCCTCTGACTGCAAGGGGAATTCCAGCCTTATATAAGAAACTCACCCTCAGCATCCTGCAGCTCAGATGTTGCTTTAACTAGAAGAGTCTAAATTGGATTAGATGTACTTACGCCGTTCCATTGATGAGCCCAAAGGAGACCCTTTCCTCCTTGTCTTCTGAGTATACATCATAGCAGCCTGAGATTTCCTCCTTGAAATCATCATGGACAACGCAGGAATTGTTCTTCACCTTCAGTTGTCTCATGCGTGGGACACCCAGCAGCAGGTTCTCGTAATAGATGTATGACTGGGTGCTGTGTGCTGTCAGGGACTCGTTGTTGTACCACTTTGTCCAGTAAAGATTATCCAGAAGGGGACCTTGTGCATACTGCAAGGGAGGGAGAGAACAACCGCTTTGTAGCTCACACAGAGGAATTTTCATAGCCTGGGATTGAGATAGTAAGACCTGACCTGCCCCTCTCTGCTCCCCAAGAAAAAGGTAGTAGAAGCATTTGTTGGATGTGTGTTAAGGAGGGAAAAGAACAGGGTTGGTAGTAGAGGAGGGATGCTGGGCAGCAGGGTCATCGTTGGTTTCTCACAGGCCTGTTGTACTGTTGCTGCACCTTCCTGGGCCCATAAAGAGACAAGCTCTGCAAGTCTCTTTGTCTCTTCCACTTCAGTCAGAACAAGCCTCAAGGACTTGCCTTGGCACCAGCTGTGAATTATGAGAAGTATGTGTGCCAGTGCCCTGGAAACACTGGGGGAGAAACAATAGTTCCATTATTTGCTGTAGTCTTTGAATATGATAGAAAAAGACAAATGTAATTGATGAACAATTTCTGTCTGTCAGAGATAAGTGGTTGCAATAACTCAATGGTCTTCACTGAGGCTCTCATTATTCCTTCACCAGTTCTTTGACAGAAATATGCTAGACTCCAGACATCCTTCCCCTTCTTCATTCCCTTTGATAAAAGTCAGTGCAAATTTTAATCCAGCTTCATCATAAAGAATTAATAGATCAGACATGCCCAGGCATGAATTACAGGCAGGTTAAATATGCTGTTCCCAAATTGCCATGAAAATGGACAAAGGCCTATTACAAAGACATGAGCATGAAGACATCGAACTGTAGGATTCAAAGTCACTTGTACCACATGGAAACATGAAGTAAATCACTTGGCCTCTCTGGATCAGTACTTCCCCTCTGTGCAATGAACTGATGGTCAGATCCCTTTAATTTTTTTTGTTGTGTCCTGCCTGTTCAGCTGGTAAGTTGGACTTAAGGAAATGGACTCTTCTGGGAACACACAACGCTTAGCCTAGCCAGTGTTCTGGCCACAGTGCTCGGAGGGATAAATGGTATTTTAAGTCAGTGGGTATTTTGCATGCAAATGTTATTGCTAGTAGGTGGCAAAAGCTTGTGGCAATTAAATGCCTTGCTGAAATCACTAGGTAGCAAATTCAGAGGGAACTGAATATCCCAGTCTAACTGGTTTCAGGGTTCTCCCTGCTGGGCCAGATTTGTACTTACCACCCAGAAGTCAGCCATGCTGCCAATGGACTGGAAGGAGACACGGCCATCTGAAGAGGTTTGCAGAAAGAGCTCAGACATCACTTTGGTGTAGTAATAGGCATTGGAACTTGTCATTCCATATGTCACTAAGAGAAGAGACAAGAGGAGGGTCCTTCCTTATACCTGAATATTGGAGCCTGATATAAATATATTTATATATTCACTTTATGTGTAGCTTGTACTTTCACAGGTAATCTGAGCAAGGCTTGGGAGAAGAAATCTTAGGACCTTTTGCTTTCTTAGGGATTTACAAACTTACTTGTTGCACGTTGCAGAATTTAAACTGTCAGACTGACAGACTGTAAGAGTTTAGTAGAGGCAGAATACCACTGGATGATGCAACTGAACATTGTAAGTAACAATTTTTGTTCTCAGACAAAATTTCTGAGGAAATTTTCTTCTCAGACAAAGCCCATGTTCTGTATTTTGACTTTCTGATGTGAAGCCGTGAAGATACAGAGACCACCCTGTTTTTCCAAATGGAAAGCTCCAGGTAAGTTCTCATCTACCAAGAAACCCCAACAGCAGCAGGCTTTAACTTCCACAAGGATGTTGTTTCAACTCTCCAGTCCTCCTCTTCCTTCAGAAAAACATCCATCATGGTGATCACTAAGAACATGTCCTGCTCTTGAAAGCACAGCGGGAAAATAAAGCAGCTGACGTTCAAGACACAACCCCCCACACCTTCTGGATGAGTCAGTGTGTGACAACATGTATGTCTGTGTGTGCCTCTTGCTTCTTTAGAAAGAGTGACTGAAGCTCTGTCTCCCTGGGCCAGTGTGATAGTAACTTAGGTTGCTATTGTCTGTCTATCTCTCCTGCCATAGGGTCTGTGAAATATAATTCTCTTCACTGTCTCATGCCACAGGTGCTCATTTGTGATAATCAATGAACCTTCCCAAAAACAAACAGGCATTGTTCTATCTACACAAAGTCCATTAGCATTAGCATTCGGTACAGGGACACATTAAATTCACCCAAGAACAACAGTGAGAGCTGCTATCTGCTTTATTGCCACAGCCACCCCTGCAGTCTCAGAGGGGAAAATCTCTCTGACCTCTGTGTCTTTGATGCCAGAAAGTTTCTGGAGCTCCTCTCTGGGTCTTGAACATTTGCTGTGAAGAAAATTAAAAACCTTGGGCACATTCTCCCAGGACTGTGGAGTCAATGGCTAGAACTGATAATTTGAATGAGAAAGTACTGCTTAAATATAATCATTATCAATTAGCAATGGTCAGTAATTTTACTTCTGTGTGGAGGAGCTTTTCTATAGGTTAATAACATAACCTCCTGCTACAGTGAATGCACACACAATAAATTTAACATTTACAGCAGAGCAAGGAAGACTAATAATAAAATCTCACATTATGGCCCTCACACTGTGCACAGAAACGATGCCTATGAGATATGACAGCTACTTACATAGACAGATGTCCACCAAGAACACAACATAGACTAGCAGCTCTCGCAGTGTGGTCTTCACATAAAGCTCTCTGTTTTCAGCTGTGTTCTCAGTCAGTGTAGTGCCCCACAGACCTGTTGGGTACGAAAGAAAAGACTGTCAAGATTTGATGGCCGTTCTCAAGGGCCACGTGAGGAGCTGAAGTTCTGTTCTCAAAGAACACTGCTGGGAGTTGAATTTTTGCTGCTTTTCAAGGCCAAACCACTTTTCACTTCAAAACTTGACTAAGACCCATAAAAATGTGTTAAATAACCCCTAAGAAGAACTAGGACCATTTCAGAATGAATAAAAGATTTGGGGCTGACCAAAACTGCAATATATTGGCTTGTTGTTTTTGCAAAAATCACTCTCCAATTTTCTGTTTGGGGTCATTATGGACTGAACTTTTTCTGACTGTTTTTCAGCCTATCCCAGTCTAACTTTTGTCACAAAGTCTCTTGAAACCAGAAAATTTCATCTCAGTCACCTGTTTGCCAACAGCTGACCTTCTGTTAGGACTTCTGTAGCAGAACTGCAATTTGATACTAGCTTTACAACTACTAGTCCTTTTAGTGCACGTTGAACCATTAGGTTCCATACATTTGTCCCTTGCTTACCTAAAAACTCTTGCAGTTTCGTTGCAGGTCATAAGACTCACACAGATAACACAACTCAGTATTTTCAGCATAAAATTTAGAGCCAAATTATGTTTAGGACATCTATCAATGGAGGTCTGCTGAATCCAATACAGTTCTGCCACTTGCAACAGCTAGAGATCCTATTTCTTCCCACAGTGAAAGCAACTCATTAAATGTCACCAGGATTGATTAATAAGAGAGAAACACTTCCTTTAAAAGGAGCCTTGATATTTTGGGTTTGATGAACCGCCGGATACCATTAGTGTATTTGTTTGTTCTTTTTGAAATGGCTTTCTGTTTTGATTTCTGGAATGCTCCTGAAGTTGAAAGGCATAAGAACTTCCAATTGAAAGCCTAGTGATAGAAGCCATGTCGATAACACCTGTAGTGTTGCTGCTTTCTGCAGCTCCTAGAGAGCTCAGCCCTGATACCTATCCCCAGTAGTATGCAACAATCATTTTCCTGCAAGCCATGATCAAAGTTGATCAAAGGCCACGCATTTGAAGTCAGTTCTTGCAGATGAGAAACTGCTTTTTGTTCTCTGGAGCAAGCAAAAGCGTTCTAGTGGTCTGTGTGCATTTATTCCTGTCATTTTGACAGGTCTTTGGCATCTCAGCAGATCAGAGACCTTTTTGCACCATCAACTACCACAGTGGCTGTTCCAGAATCTGCCATCACTCCTGGGCAGACAACTAGTAGCCTGTTCTAGACAATCAAGACCAGCAACAGAAATGACAGCCTGGAGAAGATCTGGATTTACTCCTGTCGAGGAGAGGGTTCATGTAATCTACAGGAATCTCCACAATGCAGGAAAAACAAGTGGAAACAACTCACTCATCTGTTCAGGTCATATTTAAATGGTCACCTTCATCCTCAGATATGACTACATCACAATCTTTTAACAGGTTTCGTTTGGGTTTTCTTTCCATGAGGCAGAGAAACCTTACTATCCATACATTTGAAGCAGAGACACAGACTTTCTTTGCTTTAAGAACAGAAGTGTACTCGGGAACATCTAAATTCAGGGACACTCAAATATCCCTGAAGACTTGGTTCAGAGACTTGCCCAAAATGATACCTGAAGGACCATGAGGCTTGCCCAAGTACCCTTTCAGATTGCATCCAGCAATTGTAATATATCACTTGAGGTTTGTTTTCATGTATTTCTTTAGGAAATCTGTAATTACCCACCAATTTTTCTCTTTCTTGACTAGGAGACACCTTTAAAGCCTCAGCTCTGAATTCCATATGAATAGATAGTGTTAGACTGTAATGACAATGACAAATAAGTATTGATCATAGAGGGACTGTGCAAATCAGGACTAAGTTATACTGTTATTCACTCACATGTACTGTTAGAGGGTACAGGTCTGAGAAAGGTTCTTAACTTCCAAGTCAGGAAGAAAAGAAGAAAAGTCACACTGGCAAGAAAATTTTCACGAGGAACAGTTTCTTGATTTATCTTCCTTGTTTTTAAAATATTAGAATTTTATGCCTTCTATAAGAAACTGTTCAAATAGTGCTCTTGCCCAGGACTGTATACTTACAGGAGTCTTATCTTGCTCCCAGGATTTTGATTGTCTCTGATTAAGCCTACATAACATGTAATTCCCCTTTGTTTTTTAAACTGGAAAACAGCACCTCTTTCTTTCAGCTGTCTTCAAGCAAACCATTGTTTGATACATTCCTGTAAACCCCTGCATTTCAGTCCTGTCAGTGCTAGATTTTCTCCACTGGATATTTCTATCAGTTCTTAAGTTACTGTAACACAGGTACCAGACCACTCTGTGTAGAAAATGCACATATAGAAAAAATGGTCTTATCACCACAGTGATAACTCCTAGGGATTCCAAATATCTAAAGCCTGTCCAAAGCTCAAATTCACTGCATAACCCTGAGCACATCTCTGACCTTGTAGAAAAGGTAACAGGACAAACTGTGAAGCTATAGCCAGGCACATGGAATGAGGATACTCCTTTCAGGTCAGCCAAACATGATCTCTGGAATAATACTACCGTATGTTGAGCAGGGCCGTGGTCTACACAGACGCTATGAAGTTTCTACCTCCTGCATCCCCTCTCTCCTCCCCCATATGATTGCTCTTTCTGAGGGCTAATAAATCCTTTCTAGTGGGATGTCAGAGCTTTACCTCTTATGCCTCTGAAGATGTAGAAGAAACACTTGAGGAAAGGACTTGTGTTCCCATCTACAGCTTTGCTCTGTTCTTCCTGGTAGGGCAGTGGATCTCCAACCTCTTCAAAGTTCTCATAGGGATTTTCCAGGATAGACTTGGGGTTGTAGATGGTTTGAATCTTCAAGGAAGTAGAAGGAGAGCCATTGTAAACAGGATTGTCCCAAGCTTTCTTCTTGACCGTCTCCAGTTCATGCTCCTCTGATGATCTAAAGTGGTTCTCAGCTCTGTTGTTTAGGTGAGACGAATTCATGACTAGATACAGCCAGCAGAAGTACTTTCTGACTGAAATTGTGAAGATTGCCTGCCCAGGCTGGAATTGTAAGCTAGCAGAGATCAGTGAATGCCAAACAGCTTGTCTGCCTCAGCAACCAGGAGAGGGCACACCAGCAGCTCCCCACAGACAACAAGCATCCTCTCTTTTATATCAGCTCCGCTGTGACACCGATCAGAGGGGTGGCACTACCCGTTGTTAGGAACCACTGTCAGCATTATTATCCCAGGAGCCCTGGGAACACCGACAAGTCTAGGAATCATTTTCTACTTGGTAACGGCGATAAGACTTAGATGCCGTCGTGAGAAGAAGCTCCTTAAAGGCTGGCCCCTGAGGATGGAGAGTTGGAAGGGGGAGGAGGTGGCTGGGATGTAGCTGGACCCCTCATGTGGCTGCAGCCCAGGTCAGTTCCACGGGAAGCTCCGGCTGGAGGCGGCGGTGGGTCCCCGTGCGAGCTCCGTGAGCAGAGAGGCCGGACGGGAGCCTTTGTGCGGCATCGGGGCACTCGCGAAGTTTCAGTGAAATGCCGAAGCGCAGAAGCGCTCCCTGTGAGCGGCAGCACGGAGCATCCTCTTCATTATGTCACTGTAAAAGCAGGAGTGAAAACCAGTGATAGATGTAGTGTTCGTTTTGGAAACAAGGGGCTGGAATCTTCTGCTTTTGCAGAATCCATAAGCCATGCAGTGCCTGCTGGCAAGCCTGATTTAAAAAAAAAAAAAAAAAAAGGATTACACCAGGCAAAACTGGCAATAATAACAGCTGGGAGTTGCCTGCATTCAACTTGTCCCTGGCCAGTAGTCACCCTAGGCACCACAGGGGCTGAAGGCCTGTGACTGTACCTTGGAGGGTCCCAGGGCTTAACCCTGGAATGACACTCTTGTCTTGGTGATGAGACTATAAAAGAACATATAGCCTGAGCCAGATCCTTCCTCAAATCTGAATATATAATTCAGAAGAGGTGCCTCTCCATGGGTATTGAGGGTTGTACTTTTTCTGAGATTACCTAGGGAAGCAACTTGACTCTTCCACCTGTAGATGACCACAGGGCTCAAGATGCAGGAACTGCATCAGTAAGCACCCCCACATGTTTCCAATCCATCAAGATAAATCTGTCTGAAGAGGAGAAGGTGGAGGGAGAGTGAAAGACATCTTAGATGGAAATTGAGCTATAGAAACATGTTACCATGCTGTACAACTTATTACTAAGTTTCCATAAACATTCACAGAAATACGTGTTTACTAACACTTACATATTTCCTAATGTATGGGAGAGCTCTCTTACATTCGTGTACCTGTGCAGTGACCCTCAGGGGGGATTTCACTGGCTGGCTGCAAACTCACAGGGAACGTGCATGTGCAACTCCAGCTGAGCAGAAAGAAGTGGGTATAAAGGAAAGTTATCAGGTCCTTCACAGCATAATGGTAATTTTTCCTCTTTTCAGAATATAGAACTAAATTTTCTTCATCAGTTTAAACAATTTTTATTATGAATAACCTTTACTGTCGTTCTGCAGGGTGTTGTTTTCTTAAATCTTCATTGCAATACACACAGATGTGCATATGCATGTGTGTGCATGTTACCACACACACACAAGCAGCAAGCATGCTCTGTGCTCTTAGGAACTGTCTGGGCCAACCTAGTATGGCATTACCAAGAGAAAGTCTCTCTTTGAAATACCATGGGCAGGGATGAACACCACACCTAAAAAAATATAAGTGCCCAAAGAGGCCTGGCTTCAAAGCAAAATGTACTTTCTCCTATACAATGCAACCAGCCCTGGGGTAGAAACCAACCTGTAGATCACTCCCAGAGGTGACCCACACTTGTCAAGAGAATCAGGCTGCTTCCTTCAAGGTGCTCAAAGAGCCACTTCTCACAGGCTGGGCTGCTGTCAGTACCAGCAGCAGGGTGTTTGGATACAAGCTGCTCCTTTGACCCAGATTTAGCATGGCCAGTAAGAAGAGAGAGAGATAGACATACATAGCCTGTGTCCCACAGCATATCACAAGCAAACACATGTCACTGTCTCTGCAAAGACAAAGCAGAACTCAGACTTCTTCCCCAGTCCAGCTATCTGCCAGATGCAAGGGAGTCTCTGCATAATACCCCTGAGAATATAGCAGGTTCCAAGCTTGTGTTGAATAAGTGTGACAAGAGAAAAGAACGTTCATCATTCTTGATTCGCTCCTGAAAGGGCATTGGATGAATTTTTAAACACCTGTTTGAAAGCCTGTTTCTCTGAACCCTTCAACCTAATCATTCAGACAGACCACTACTGTTTTCCTTTAGGATCTCTATGCACAAGGGAAAGAATCAGTGTTATACAACTAGAGAAAGTAATTGTACCATAAAGGCCTTTCCAGTAATCCTTAGCCTCTGCATAACCTGTTCCCTTAGGGGACTTACAGGTTATATGAATAGAAAACGATGAAAACTGAATATGAGGAAAATCCAAGCAGGCACAGAGGCAAAGAAACCAGCTGGGACTTCCACGGCAGACCTCCAGACTTCCATCCCACCAGGTTGCTGACAGATACACCCTGCATTTCAACAGTCAACCCCAAGAGGAAGAGGTCTGCATCCAAGAATTCAATAGCTCCTCTGTTTATTCCCAAAAAGGTCTTCTCTAATAGCGTTCAATATGCTTCTGTGATAAGGTGGTGTAAGTCACAGTTTGAATCTACAGAAGTAAGAAGAGGTAGTTAAAGAAAAGCAACTCATGAGACTGTACAGGCCTAAACTGGGGAATGTTGCATTCATACATAGGCTAACACATAGGGAAAAATAACAGGAAGCATCAGATGTGACAAATGAGATGGAAGTTTCAATCAGCTATGCTAACAGAAGCAAGCATGATGAAAACCAGCTTTGCTACATCCAGCTTCCTGACGGAATACCATAATTCATAACAAAAAGAATGGAAGAAGAATTTATAATTCTCCTGTAACAGTAGGAGACCAGTAAAAGAAGGTCATTGTTATGAAACTGTTTCCCTCCCCCTGAATTTGCATTCCTGCGGCTGTTCCCACTTTTAGAGGCACCAGTACTTTAAGCATTTAATCTCTGAAGCGTAGGTACAGTCTGTGCTCTTTTCAGTTTATTCACAGTAAATCTTGCACTGAAATATTGTGTGGTTTCATTAGCTATTATTCATACTTCAGTGCTTTTCATCTACTCACCAATTATGGGCTTAAGAGTTTAGTAAAGCCCTTAAACTCACTTGTGACCACCTAGGTTAGCTGGGCAGCTCCCTGGAAATTTTATAGCATGTGGCTCTTGGCTACAAACTGGTACAGGGCTATCATGTTCGGGAAAGTTCACTGGGAGCATCATTGACCTTTTCTGACTTTCTGGATGAATCCCAAGAGGAGGGGAAACCTCTCAGCGACGGCAGTCCAGCCAACCTCAGACACCTGCCCGCCGGGAGCTGCAACCCGTGGGGTGCTTCAAGGACAGCAGTCTTAGCCTTCCATACTTCACCGGACTTTGGCCACCCTGCGGGAGCCCGTGGACCAGACCCGCCTCCCAGTTTCCTCGCCTGCCGCGGGCTCTCCCGGCCCGGGCCGGGCGGTGGCAGCCGCGCTCCACAGCGGGGGCAGCTCCGCCAGCACCATCGGGCCCCTCCGCGCCGGCCTTGCCTCCCTCGCCTCCCTTCATTTCCCCGTGCCTGCCACCACCGCCTCCATCAGGCTAAGCACACACCTCGCATTCTTTCCCATTTTCCTCACTCCCTTCTGGATAGTCCCCAGACCTGCTCCCTCTCCGAGGGCGTGGTACCTGCCCACCGCTGAGCGCGTTTCCCATCCAACTCCGCACCGCGACCTCCGCTGCCCTGCTGCCACAACCCCAGCTTTGTGAGCTTACTGAGCAACGTTCTGGCTCTGCCAGCTTGGGTCCGGCTGCAGCTCCTGGGCCAGGCAGTGCAGGACGGCTGCCAGGGCACCCTCATGGAGCTGGTCCTTCCTGCTTGCACGGCCCCCTCCTCAGTTGCCTCTTCTGCCTGGGACCACATTCCCAGCAGCAACAAACACTGGAAATCCAAATCCCACCAGCACTCACCTTGCATAGTAGATTGGGACTGTCCTGTATCAAACTCAGTCAATTGCTGCCTGTCACCCTGGTTAACAATGACTATATGGGCAGAGCCACCACAGCCCCAACAGGACCCATTGTCAGGACAGAACAGCAGAACTACCACCAACTAGGAGGGAGACAGCCAGTCTCTTGAGAGCTCAGCAGAGCACTCAGTTATCAATCCTTCCTGAGGACCAGTGCAGGTGTTTGGGATTAAGGGAATGCAATTTATTCCATCTGGGAAAGCTTTTTCTGGCAAGTTGCTGATCCCTGCATATCATATATATGCTACAGCATGAGTGGTGGGCACATGCCATGGAAGACATATCAGAGTCACCTGCTGAAAGTTGCCAGACTCTTCAGTTGAATCATTACATGTTGACTTGGGAACACTCACACCTCTTAGGTGGGGGCAGAAAATGCACATATCCGATGCAGAATAATTTAGGGAAAGTCCAAGGGGTGGGGCTGGGGGTATAAAACTGGATTAGCAGTTCAAACTTACATCCTCAGCATTGGTTAACTCATGTAACTCATTGCTGGACAGGGAACTCACCCCACCAGTTCCTGTCATGCCTGGAGCAAACTTTAGGCAATGAGTCACTCTGAGATCAGGGTCATCCAGAGCAAAACATCAAGCATCTCTACTACCTGCTGCAGGAGTATCCCTCTCACCCTCCCCTGTCAGTTGTCAAATGTGAGCAGTTGACATTTTAGTGCCGTTTTTCCCTTAGTCCATGGCTAAGACTCACACTAACACCCGTCTGCTGAGGAGGTGATACCCTGTCCCCAGGAATGAAAGAAATGTTTGTGCCACATCCAGCAGTACCAGAGAAAGGGCTGAGTCCTGGCATCTGAAGGCCTGGCACCTCCTGAGATCCAGCTGTGAGCCCTAGAGAGGAAATGCAAAACAAGGAGTCCTGACATCTTTGCAAACCAAGGCAGGGATCCTCTGGACACCAAAGGGGCCCTAGTTCTACCCCAGCATATCCTGGGCTCACTCCACTGGTTTTTAGGGGGTGAGTGCTGGCCAAATCCGGCTTAGAGAGCACAGGGGCAGATTCCTCAGGAGCTACAAATTATTCACCACATTTCTACCTTTGTTGACCAGTTTTCTCTAGCGAAGCCATTGTTTAGATGAAGATAATTTCCTGCAGTGCAATTATATCCATTCAACCTGCACAGTCCCACACTGCACACTGCTTATTTTGCTCTACGTATGCCTGACCATGTCATTCCAAATAATCCATAAAGTTTGCATTTTATAGGTAGGAGGACAAGATAAGAAAGGTTCAGGTGGCCATTTGAAAACCCAGAGGCTGGCATTAGTTTTGGGATTAAATGCTAGTTGTGCTTGATATTCGGGGATGAACCATTCACCTAACTGAGACTGTTCTTTAGGGATATACTTGAGTGATTGAAAAAGTGGTGGTGAAATAGGAGTTGGGACCCTACCAGTCACTGGCAATGTTGAGTGTTTGCACAGCAGTTAGCTGCTATCTGTGTCCCAGTGCTGTCCAGACTGTCTACCCTAGCATTCAGGCACGTTAGCTGAGATCCTGGAGCACCTGTGGGATGCTCTGAGCATGTTGCACACAATGTGATTGGGTGGGGCATTGTTGGGGGGATGATGTTGCAGTTGCTTGGTAGTGATTTGAGAGGTGCCATCCTGAGAGGGATTCACCCACCAAAGCTGCACAGCTGAGTGTCACACAACCAAAACTTTGCTGGTGCAGGACAGGGTAAGTTTGCCTGGATTCTTCCTGTGTGATATTTTTTCTGTTCAGGGAGGCTCTTCAGGTTTTAGGGTTACTAATTTTTATATACAAATCTTTTTTCATAGTTCTTATTCCCAAGACATACCACAGAGTCAGCAGGCTTTTTAAAAAGCAGAATGGCACAACGGACAAACAAAGCAGAATCTCAGACCTAGGGTGTTCCCAGTGCCAAGCAGAACCAGACAGTTACTCCATGTGTCCTTCCTATGCCGCTATTTCCACATCTACAATTTGCTCTGCTTGCAGTAGTGTGACATTGTGAGCACATGCTTCACTATTGCCCCCAGACTCTTATCTGCAGAACTGCTATCTCAACAAGTCACTCTCCCAGTGTAGGTTTGGACAGTTAGCTAGAACTTTGTACATGTCCAGTGAATTGCATGCATTCTATTATTTGGTTCAGCCAGTGTAACCCATTTGCCATGATCTCATTGGAAATTTAAGCAGGGTGACCTCAAAAACATTTTCCCCTCTTCCTAGTCTAGTACAGTCTAAAGAAGGAAGAAGTTTGGTCTATCATTTCTCATGTGTATCAGCAGGGAAATTCAAAGTAGCTGTACTGCAGGTATGGATTCCAGAGTTGTTCCAGCAACCCTCAGACTGACAGTGAGTGCCAAGTTAGCCCACTTAGCCCAGTTCCCCAAAACCTCTATAACCATCCTCTCCTAGCTAGGAGGGTAAGAAGAGTTGTGATAATATCATATAACTCTATACCAAAAGCCATAAAATTCTGCTACTTCACCCTTACCTTACTTTCTTTTCTCAAAGACTCATGAATAAAATCACCTGGCATTATCGATTGGAGAAGGTTGATGTCATTTCCATGCCAACACTAGTTGTTCTTGAAGTGTATACCGGAATCCTCTGCAAACATGATCCTCTCAAACACAACTTGGATGAAGGAAAACACATACCTTCCAAAACACACTGATTGCCTGCTGTGTGAATGCATGTGGTGAGAGATTATCTGCTGCACCTCCCCAATGCCATGAGGACCTGACTTTGTAAGAAGCCTCTGTAGATTGACTTTGTGAATGAGACTTCTATGTTAGTACTGTCACGAGACTTCTATGTTAGTACTGTCACAAGACTTAGAGGAGACAAAATGAGGACACTTAAAAAAGGTAACAGAAATAGCTAAAAGCAGATGACATTGGGCTGCAGGGTAACTTCAGTGTTACCTCCCAGGATTTCTTTTACACTTGCAACAGATCTCTCCATCTATTAGCACTCAAAACACAAACATCAGGTTAACACAGAGTATTTTACCACCAAAACTAGCAGCCCTTTACTTTAAGTGAGGAAGTAAACATAGAGACGGAAGGTGTGTTTCCAGCCCCATTTTTTAGAGGAGACAAGGTAGACAGGTTCTTTAAAGACCTGGAAAGGCAGCAAAGCCAGGCAGGTGGGTAAGGGAGCAAACAAGGAGACCTAAAAATGTTCCTGGTTAGAAAAGTAATGACTTGTAGGACGTTTCTCCTTGAGGACTTCACATGTCCTTTAGTTAGCCAGCCGTGCACACTGTTGCAGCCCACCCATCATGGTGAGATGAACTCTACTCAGGTGGGAGTCCTGAAGGATTTTCAGTTGTGAATGGACTTAGATAAAGGACAGGAACACCACATCATCCCTGTTCTGTAGGAAAAAAAAACAAAACAACCAACCCAAAATGCTGTTCACAACATACAGCTCTTCACTGGGATAAGCAAAGAGGGAAAGGAGGAAAGGCAATGCTGGCTTCTGGAGGAATACAAAGACTTTCTGCTCTAGTCCTGTTGCCCAAGATGAAAGAAAACATTCCCTTTGAAAGGGACTGATATATGGATGTAGGCAAAGTTGAAGCACCATTCAGGGAGAGTCACACCCCATCTTTGAGGTTTTCCTTTGTGTGCCACTGATAAGCCTAGAGTAGGAAAGGTTGGGATGAGGGTCCAGCAGTATTCTCCTTTATCCTTCCTGCTTCTCATACCAGCAGCATGTATGCATTTTCAGGAAAACCTCACCAGTTTCTCCCTGCCAGGTTTTGCCTGCTTCCCCTAACAGGAGTCTATCAGAAACATCTCCCGAAGGAGAATAAATATCTAGGATTTAGCCAGCAGACTCCAGGTTATTTTTAACTTTGGGAAACTACTTTTGTTCTCCTAAATGTTGGAGCTCAGGCTGCTGTTGCAGAGTAGAAAGCAATGATGCAGAGCACACACAGTAAGAGGATCAACAGTGGCATGGGACACTGTGCTCTGCCCAACAGAGGCAGCTGCAAACTGACCTTGGATGTGCCCTCATCTTTCCCTGGTGCTGCAATTTTCCCCTGTGCTGACTATGTGGAAATGTGTCCCCAGGGCTCATGCTTACAGCTTGCAGCATCACCTCTCTCCCCACACAGATGGAGATCCACCCTTAGATGCAGCAGGAATCTTGGATGTGTTACCTGCATCTAAACCCAGGTGACACCATGGAGCAGGAGACACTGTGGCACTGCCCACGCCACCTAAGCAGGTGGCATTTCTGCAGTTCCCTGCTCAGCACTTCCACGGTGCTGGCAGCAGGGGATAGGATACCTGAGAGGATGGTCTCAGCCTGAAGAGAGGGTCAAGGAGGTGTGGGCTGCAGGTGTGGGAAGGAAGACACAGAGGCCGTGGAGGAGGAGGAGGAAGGACAGCTGAAATGAGAGGAGCAGACTGCAACCCGAAGCAGGGAGGCTGCAGAACTGCAGGGGGTGCCGCTGTCCAGCGAACGCAGGGTGGGGGTGGGCACTCGGCATGCCGGCTCCTTGGCACCTGGCCTGCCATATCTGATGTGGGTAGAAGGATACCAGAGAGCACCAGTGCTGAAGAGAGGGTGGCAACACAAAGGCCGCTGTGTTCCTCTGGTCCCCATCCCTTTCTCCCCCTCCTCTCCCAATTTATTTACCCGAGTTCAAAAGACAGCCTCACAGTCCCGAGGGGCTGGCTGAAGTGGCCAAGGGGTGGGCTGTGAGGTCATCTTCAATGAGGGCAAAAATCCAGTGTCAACAATGCTGCCCATTGTATGGCCCTGTTTAGACAGTACCGGCTGGGTTCTTGGTGCTGGCAGCCTGAGGACTGGGAGCAAAGCCTGTTTGGGGTAACAGCAGGAGAGGAGGGTGGGCAGGGTGTCTGGCTTTGGGTCAGACAGCAAGGAATGGGGCAAAGTGCAGAGATAAGCTCCCTATCCCAGTCATCAGCATGTTATCAGCCTAATTCTTGATGCTGATAAGATTATCTTGGTCCTGAGTCTCTCATCGATGGCAGGGAATTTAGCCATCCTTGTCACAGCCTGGAGGCATAGTCTATCACTCCAGTTGCATCTGCTTTCCCTTCTAACCCTGGCAATGAGACACCAGTGATTGCTACCTCATTGCCTCCCTTTAATCCCACATTTCCCGCTCAACAGCAGGAGGGTGGCAAGATAAGCATCAGCTTCTTCCTTCAGCAGTTGCCCTTCCCAGGGCAGTTGTGGGAATGCAGTTGGGGGTTTGGCCACTGCCACTCTTCTGGGAGCTCCCAACAACTCTTAACTGAAGAGCCCAGGTAATCCATACTGAATTTACCCATGCTTAAAAGTGAGGGTGGAGCAGGGGGATCTTCAGGAGTTTGTAGGAACCATTGAATTTATGGAACAACAGATGATGTTTTAAGGCAGAGGGGGAGGAGAACATAATAGAAAGCAAGTGACCAGGATGCTGCCAGTTCATGTAACCATAAATAGCACTTTTGGTAAATGCCATGATATCAGACTCCTCAAGTCACAGTATCTGGAGCCAGGTGACTAAACAATTCTTAGCTTTCCATTTCAAAAAGGAAAGCCATTTGCTACCTCTCCTGTGAAAATACAACACAGGGTAACCAGATTCCAGAAGAAAGCATGGGAGAGAAAGCAACATTAAACCAGGGTGGTGACCCCATGAGCTGGCATCTGACCTCTGGCACCTGAACTCCTGAGACTGACAGTCCACAAAGACCTGCAGCTGCCATCACCTTTCAAGCAGGCATTAACTCAGAACTCTTGTAGTCTGAGCCAAGTCCTGTCCCAACTCATTCTGTAGCCAAGGACCACCACCTCATTTCTCTGCAACACGTAACTGTGCCCAGAAATCAACCTGTCAAAAACAGAGGTACCATTAACCTATGAAACTGCTGGCAGTGGTGGGGAATGATACTGATGTTCATCTGCTATGCAGAGTGCTCTTGATGCCTTTGAAGAGCATGTTCTTTATGAGGGCAAGAAGAAAGAAAGCGTTGGTGAAAGAATAGAAAGCCACCCCTGTACTTCTCCTTGCATGAAAGGCCCATGGCATGATTCTCCTTCCCCCCAAAAAAAAACTCTAAAGTTGGAATTGCTTCATACTTCTTCAGGAAAACAATGCAAGAGATGCAGGAAATAATCCTAGGAAATTTTTTGCAAACCTTTACTTTTGGCAGAGGAGAATGCATAGGGTTCATGTCTTTCCCCATTTTTCAGCTTATTCCCTCATTATTTCAGTCTCCTCTTCTTGTTTTCAACTTTCAGTTGTGAAATAGAAGAAAAAGTGGGAGACAGGGAATGTTGTTAAAGAAGATAAACAAACAACATGAAGCAAACCTTGTAAAGTCCTTGCAACAAGTTTTTTTGTGTGTGTATCTTTTCCAACAGTTTTAAAGGGGGTGACTGAGGAGATCCACTAAAATTTCCAAGATGTCAACACCAGATGAAACCCCCTTGCAAAACTTACTGCTTAGCCTTGGTGGTTTTTTTCTGCATCTTAGCACTGTGGTAGCAAAATCAGGGTTGTTAGTGCATCGCAGGACAGATCTGTGATGGTCCTTTCTGTTCTTTCTCATATGTGCATACAGATAGTATCTTGTAATAAACTCCATTGCTGGTTTGTGTCTCTTTTTCCTCAACCTTGATAAATACTGTGAGACACTCTAACAGAAAGTACTCTGCAAGAACTTTTCACTAGCCCAATGCCCAAGTAATGTCATGAATCTGTGGGGAGAACTTCTCAGGAAGGTGGAAATAGTCTTACATTAAATCATGCATTTCTAAACAAATCTCTTGCTGAAGTTCATGGCCTGTGCTGCCCATGACATGGTTCTTCTCATCACTGCCCTGCACTAGGGTCCTGCTATTGCATCAGATCCTTTGTAAAAGACCATGACCTCGGGCAGCAGTCACCAGATGCACAAGAATTGAATCAGTTTCCTGAGGATGATGGCTGAAGCTGAATCTTCCTGAAGCACTGTTGGTGTACTCCACCAGCAATGTAATTCTGCTGAAGCCTCAGCTGGGCAGCTCTCCCTGGTAGAAGGAAAAGTACAAACTACAGCAGGAAAAACACAGTTTAAGCTGTATTGCTGCGTCTACATAGACATTTCTGTTTTCCCACCTGGGCTGCCCCCTTTAGTCTCAAGCCTTGAGCAACAGAGCTGAAGCAGAAGTCTGCAGCTGAGACTCAGATGGGCAGGGCTGGGTGGTGGGGACCAGAGGTGTGCAGGGTACAGGCTGTAGGCCTGGCCTGCAGCTTTCCACAGGAGGGAGCCTGGCATGGCCAAGCCTTCAGCCCACAAAGGACCAGAAAGCCTTTTGACGTGCAAGGCTGGATCTGCTACAATCTAAACATTGGGAAAGCAAATCACCCTCCACACCTTGCCAAAAAGTCAATGTCTGAACTTTGTGGCTACATTCAGGAGCTTTAACCTGTTCCAAAGGTGATCAAAATGGCAGCTGGAGAAGATGGCCAAGCTGTGAAGGGCCTTTCTCAGGGCTTATGCTTAGCACATAAGACTTGAAACCTGCCAGGTGAGCACAGCCCCGGCAATGGTCAAGATCCATCTCTTCCTCTATACAAGAAAACAATGTGACAGTCACCCCGCAGAATAACTTGGCAGGGGAATATTCAGAAAACTTATTCCTTTTGTGAGGGAGCAGCCAGAGATGGTGTTAATTTTAGAGGACAGTAAAGTCTAGATGCCCCCTCTGTTCCCTCTTAGTCTCACTCCATGTCTGAGGAAAGAAACCAGTGGGAAAGGAAAGGGCTCTGGTGGGTCTGAGTATTTGCAAAACTGCAAACCTTGAATGCTCCAAAGCCTCCTTGTCACCCACCAGTAGCATCGCCAGGTCATCCCCAGGTCCACGGCATTGAGATTGTTTTCCCCACATGGCATAAGCTGGAGATGACCTTTCTAAAATTAACAAGTACCACCTTCTTCTTTTTTATTTCTTTCTTTTCTGATTTTCTTTTGGAAATAGCAGGAGTTGGATTTTCTTAGAGTAGTTTTTAGCTCAGTTTATATTTCTTTCAACACTCACATAGAAAGTAGGTAGAATCTTTAAAACATCATTTCTCCTCAGTGTTTACTAAACCTCAGTTTTGTTAACCAAACATTTAATGGAGAGTCTTAAAAGGGAGGGTTGAAAGTCCCTCCCTGACTCATGTTAGCTTTTACCATCTAGGAACATCTTCTTATGTGGGCTCTCTGTTTTAATACTGTCTCAGAAAGTAGGGATGACTTGAGATCCTAATATAAAATTTAAACACATACTCCTCACAGACCTCTTCATCCCTCACAGTGAAATCAAGAAGAAGAGACACACTTTCCCCATTTTTCTGAACACCTCTAAATCTGGAGAACAAAGGGGCTACTGTTATTTTTCATTGTCAGTTTTCCTTCACAGTGGTTACAATGCAGCTCACTTTTGACAGCTGCCACTGAATCAGCCACCCTACGTCTGAGCAGGATCAGCTCAGGGATGGACTCTGCTGCAAGATCTTGGTTATCTTCTTGTGATCAGCTCCATCACTACAGGAGGGCTGCCGGACAGGATATGTGTCAGGGGATATGGGCACACTTCAAAATGGCTTTTCACATCCCTGTTCCACTCTTAAAACTCTTAAAATGTGTCAGCGGGGGGCTGAGTCTGAACACAGGACATGCTACTGGGTGTGGGAAGGAGCTACAACAGGTCCTGGCCAGGGTGAAGGCATTAGAATGCCCTCAGCCTTGGTGCTAAATGGCTGAGGGTGCCTGGCACGATGACCACACGGTGGAGTTAGAAGAGCTGCCTCCAGGCTCTGCCACCAGAAAGGTCTGATTTGTAAGGGCCCTCTTTTTCACTTTTAATGGTGAAGGTCTCAGTGGATAGAGCTTGAATTTTGAATAAAGCTTGAATTTTGGATAGAGCTTGGATATTGCTAGCATTACTGGCTAGCGAGAAGGTTGTTATGGAAAATAGCCAATGGTAAACCGAGCTGCTCCTTTTTCCTTCCATCCTCTGGTGAAGGCACTGTTTTTTGGGGGACAACAGACAGGATTCTTTCTAAAACGTTACAACCAACTTTTCCCAGACTGTTTTTGCATATTGGGATAAACACCTACACAAACGTACATGATTATTTGGATATAAGTTGTGGGGTGCTTTTCTTTACAGAAATATATGATTTATATACACACATATACGTGCAGAATGCTCCCCAGACAGACCCCCAATACACAGCAGATGTTTCATACTGAAGCCCCTTCTCCCCCAGCCGCCGCGAGCTGGTGAAGGGACGCGGGGCTCCTCCGCCGCTCCGTGACATCCCTCAGCGCCTGTTATTCCACTAGAGGCAGCCCCCGGGCCAGCGGAGCCGGGTTCGGGGGCCGCAGCACCCCCGGCGCTCCCCGCGGCGGGCGCGGAGCGGAGCGCGCAGGGTGCGCGCCGCGGGGAGCGAACAGCAGATTGCGGGCAGCCAATGGCGAGGACAAGCCGAGGTGGCACCAAATTTCCCGCAACCAATCAGCTCGCGAGGNGCCGAGAGCCGGGCCCCCGTCGCGACTCGCCGCCCTCCCCGCTGACCCCGCGCATCCCATCCCGGGCAGGGGGTCACCAGGAGGCCGGGGCGCTCAGAGCCCAGCCCCACCAGCCGCCGAGCCAGCAGCCCCGCTTAAATACCTCCGCACCCGCCTCCCCGAGCCGCACAGCTCGCCGGGCGAGGAGCCGACAAGAACCAGCCTCCCGCCACCGTCGGGGACCTGCGCTCGCGAACCCACGCCGAGGAGCAGAGACAGGGCCGCCCCATGCCTGCGCACTTGCTGCAGGAGGAGGTAAGCGGGGCACCGGGGGTGCTGGTGCTTTGTCTTCCCTTCGCCCCTTCCTCCTTCATCTCCGCGGCTCTGGCCGCGCTGCGCTGCTGCTGTCTTGGGAAAAACGGTCAGAGCACCCACGCGTGTCTGTGCGTGCTCACACACACGTCTGCACACGTGTGTGTGTGTGTGTCTCCTCTGCACCGCTTCTCAGTTGCGAGGGGAAGGTATTCAGGGCTAACTTAAGGTATGCAGGAAGGTATTCAGGGCATCACCCAAGCTTCATGGGGAGCCCACGGATGAAGCAGAGACATCCGCCTCTGAGATTATCTCCTTGGATCCTGTGCCCTCGGGTAGACAGAGCATAAAATACAGGTTTATCTTGAAAACACTCTTCGAAGAAGGCTTGTAAGGGCTGCTCAAGAAAGTCTTTTGTGCCAAGAAGTCATGGAGATTTTGGTAATGATAAGATTGTAATTTTTTTGTTGTTTTCTTAATTCATTTTCTTTTTAATAAGAAAGGGATTTTACTCACAGCATTTTTAAGCCCAGTATTGCAGCAGGGAGTGTCTCTAGGACAGACACAAGGTGAAAGCGGCTGGCTGCCCAGATGAAATGAATGACTGTGTCTGCATTGCCTGAGCCAAGCAAGCATACAATGGGGAGACTGCCCATTTTTGGCATAAGAAGGTCTGAATAACAGCCTGACACCAGGAAGATGCATAGAGCTGTTGGATCTTTAAAGAATTTAATTTTTATTTTTGTCCCTTCCGACAGCCACCCATTGCCCAGTGGGAGGCAGGGGCTTGATTCAGGTGTTTCTGTGCTCACCTTTTCATCCTTCCCGCTTCTGCCAATGCTGAGAAGTGGAGGTAAATCACAGCCCTGCTCTTTTCCTGTTGCCAGCACGAGAGGTCTCCCCTGGTCCTTTTGTGCAGGTCCCATGACCTTCCAGGGATGCTGTGATGTGAAGAACTTTACTCCTCTCCAGTCCCAAAGTGGATGTCAGGCAGTGTGGTCAGACCATGTTTCATGGTTTTGGCGTGTATTTTGGGTCATATCCTGGAGACTGGAAAGAATCCTGTCCTTAGGTCATGTTGGGCATATTCAAATATACTGGACCCAAGATTCAGTGCCCTGGGGCCCCTATGTTGTACCCAGCATGGAGCCTTTGAGCTGCAGTTGATTGTATAAGCTGGCTGGGTGCCAGGATTACCTGTGGTGTGTTCAGTGCTGGGGATGTGGGGGTGTAGGTGGGGAACCACATCTGCTCTGCAGATGAGAGCTGCAAAGTCATTCAGAAATCAGGGAGAGCTCATGAAAAGGATTTAGCTGGCCTCCTCCTTTTCTTAGCCCTAGAGCCCAGATCAATCTCCATTCCATTTCCCTCGGCAGGAGCCACAGGAGCCACTATGGCCATAAGAGGATAAAAATCTTCTTTCTTTTCTCCTGATTTCCCCTGTTTCTAACTAAATAGCTGTCCTCTCTCCCTCCCTCGTCCCCCCATGCTCCTCCCACCAAGTCTGTTTCACAGCTACTTTATAGCCCTTTTGTTTCAAGGATAGTTTACATATGAGAGATGACCAGTTTCATTATACCAGTGTAATTCCAGCAGCAGAGGTATGCTGGTAAAATTCCTCATGTGGCTACTACAACTCTGGAAGAAGAGATTTTTTTCATCTCTGCTGTTTTCTTTGCACTCTCCCTCCTCCTCCTCTGCCGCTGTGTAACTTTGACAGTGACATGAGCTATCATGGATGAGAAAAATGCAACACCAACCCCACATTCTTACTCTGGAAGCAGCATGTCCATATGGGGAGTGTTATCCATCTAATTATACCACCAAATCTCTGTTGGGAATTTTTTCTGCATAGACAAATCTTACGTCTTTTTGGTAGATTGTCTTGCAGCCAAGAAAGAAAATTGTACCTTTCTGCCAAAATGCCAGATGAGAATATCTTAACACTTTGGAATGGGCAGGACTATTCCTTGCCTTATCTTTGGGTTAGAAGCCATTTCTCATGGCTCTTTTTTGGCTCTCTAAATTCTCCAGCATCTGAGAGTATCATACCTGAAAACATTAATTAGGAAAGCAGGCAGAGACAGCCTATAGCCAGGATGCAGAGGAGCAGGTCTCAAACTCAGCAGCTTGCCTGGATTTACTGAAAACAGCAGGATACTTTGCGTTGAGGTTTTTTTCCTTTGATTCCAGAAGGAAAAACTTAAAGTGCTCCCTCTATAGAGATCATTTTACTTCCCAAACGTGGGGAATCTGTCAGGCTTGCCAGCTCCTCCCCATCGGAAGGTATGTCTGTAACCCTCTAGTTTCTACCCTTGGGAAAGGGAGGAGTTGGGGCGGCCACGTAAGCTGCCTGGCCTGATTTTAATGCCTCCCTCAGGAAACTAGGCCATGGTAGAATGGTGGTCTTTTATGAATCTGGGATACCTGGGTGAGAATCTGCTGTTAATTCAGGATAGATTTCTATTGGAAAAGCTTTCCCAGCTTGACCATGCTCCCTCCTGCGGTCTCAGCTCTCCTATTCCTGCTGGTTGACCTTTAGTGCCCCTTCACACATGGAGGCAGCAGCGCAGGCAGCAGAGAGATGTGTCTTTTGGCAGGTTCCTGGGAGGTGAGGGGATGGGGGCATTGTGTGGGGGACACACCACTTGCATCCCACATGCTTGGCACCCCAGGGTTGAGCCCTGTTGGGCACTTGGGCTCAGGCCTGACAAAGGGCTGCGAGTACCAGCAAACACGCCGCTGTCATGATGGAGATGGGAATTGGTGATTCAGGGTTCAGTGACCTGTCTCATTAGGGTCAGTCCTGCCTGCTCCTTTCGTCATGCATGCCTGATTGGGCAGGCTGTCACTCAGCCAGGGCAAACAAGCGTGTGCAGAGGGAATGTTGTGTCACAGTTACAGAAGGGAGCCGGGAGCCAAGCTGAGCCAACTTGCTGCTTAAAACTTCCTCTCTGCATGCTGGTGGCCATGCTCAGAGGATTGTCCTCCTGTGCCTCACTTTGCCTGTGGGTGGGAAGCAAGAGGGATAAGAGGCTTAGCAGCAGGGATGGCATAAGGAGTTGTAGGTCTAACTGGAAGCACCTCACCTGACTGCTTCCATTCACTGATCTCCAAGCATGTTGGCCTTGCCATGTCCCAGCGCGGAAGGTGAGGCAGGGAAGATAGGGAGGCACCCCAGAGGAATTGTCCTGTGGGTCTTCCTGATGTTTCCCTTGTGATCCCTAGCGGGGTGACACAAAGAGGCAGGATATTGAGCAGCCCTATGATTTATTATGAAAATGTTTCAGACCATATTTCTCCCCCACCTCTTTGTTCATTCACAATATTTCCTTTATTGTTGTCTGCTTATGCACAAGCCCAGACCACAAAGCCACCCAAAAGTGCCCACTAATCAAACTGAAAGAAAGTAAAAATCCTTGCAGTCTGCAAATGATCTCACCAAAGCCACTGGTGGAAAAGAGCCTGGCTTTCAAGTGTTTTTCTTTACTTTCTGCACCCTACCTGCCATTCACCTCCTCTCCCCAGAAAGACCAAGCCCCCACCCTCTCAGGCCATGACTCCATGTGGCCAGAGCAGGCCCTTCTCGGTGCCAAGGGCTCAGCTGGAAGAATGGAGCTTTCCAGGGAAACTACAGGCTATGAGTCTTCACACTGCCAGCCTAATGCTTGTGTCTCTCTTTCTTGCATTGGTAACCACCAACTTCTTGTTTTGTTTCCTCTTTTTCTTTTCTTGAAAATATGTACTGCCACCTCTCCAAGGAGTTCTCCTCCACTTCCAGCACCACTGCTGTTGGCACCGTCACCTCCCGGGTGACCAGGAATGGGAATGCCGTTGTGGAGAAGGACTTAATCAACCATGAGGACTTGGCAGGAGACCGGGGCATGATAGATGACATCTTTGATGAGACCTACCAGCAGAAAGAGGGCCCCAAGCCCCCCCTGAGATACGTCTGGAGGAATATCATCCTCATGAGCCTGCTGCACCTGGGGGCCCTATTTGCGTTGACACTGATACCTTCTGCAAAGGTCCAGACATTGGCATGGGGTAAGCACATTCCTCTATCTGTTTCTTCACATCCACAAACCCCAAATCCATTGGGTGGCATTATTTTTTTCCTCCAGGCCCACAGACTTGGGGATGAGAAAGGAGGAAGCAGAGGTCTTCTGTTAGAAGAAGCTATTCAGCCAGCTTCACAGTAAGATGTGGAAGGGCTTGCTAATGTCTCTTGTAAGGTCATACGCAAGAGGGAAGGATTTGGCAGGGATTTGGCTTGGCTGCTCAAAGAACAAACTTGATTCACAGACGTTAGGCTTGGAAGTAGTGCACACCTGAATGTGCAGCCACTTCTGGGGTGAAGCACAGAAAATGTTTGATGGAATACTGTAACAATCCCAGAAAGTTGGGAAGAAAGATTCTAGCAAGAGTACTTTAAGGGATGGCTGGGGAGGCAAGGTATAGGGCACCATTAGGCATGAGACTGCTGTGCAGAAATGACAACCTTCCTGTTCTTACCAGGGGAGGGTAAATCCTGCAGAGCTGTCACATGCGTGTGAGGGGAAAGAGAAAAAATACAACTGTGATGAAGATAAAAGTCAAGACTTAAGTCTGAAGCTCAGGTCTTTTATCATTCTTAAAAAAGCATAGATTAGCTACCATCATCCTGGAACTAAGCTTGACAACTTTCAAAAAATAAATAAGCATCTCTCCAGGCAGCAAATTCCGGTGGAAAGCACAACCCAGCAGAAGGTAGCTAGGCAAAGCTCCACTTTCTCAGAGACCTTGCCCTGGGTAGGAACAAAACTTCTCCTCTGACTGCTTGAAAGACAGCTGGGCTTGGGGCCCACGCTGCAGGGGAGCCTCACTTTCCAAGAGCCTTTGTGTGGACCCTTGGACAAGTCCAGAAGCCAAACAACTCGCAGTGGGGAGGTTGAGAGATTGCATCCAGCCCCTTGCCTCCTTGTGAAACAGAGCATCCTGAAACAAAAAGCAACAGTCTAATTTGAGACCTACTGACGTGGCTTTTGTTTTCAGTGGTACTCCTGCAAAGTGCTCAGCTGGGAGCAGCTTCCTGGTCAGCCTGGGTGTGGATGGGACCTGAACTGATCCATCTGGTCTGCCATGCTCTCAAAGTGTGTCCTCCTGTGGTTGTATGCAATGACCATTACAACTGAACAGGGAAGGAGATGGCTTCCTGGATGACTTCCTGACTCTTCCTCCTGGACCTTATCAGCCTGTCACAGGCAGAGGCCTGGGGGGATGAACATCACTTGAGACCACAGCATCTGCAAAAGCAGAGCACTGATGTGTTCCCAGTGCAGCCAGCATGGCTTTTCAAGGGGGCGTTGTGAAAACGCCGGGCCTTTCCCTTGTGAAAATCTGACAGGCTGCACTTGTACCTGGACTGGCAGGGTTGGGCAGAACATGCAGCCTCAAAACAACCTCAGAGGAGCATTTCTGGGCTCTCGATCCCGTTCTGTGTTTCCCATCCCTGAACTCTCAGCCACAGGCTATGCAAGAACTGCTGACTTCTCTCACTCACTGAGCTGTCAGCCCTGGTCCTCCAATCCCAGTCAAATATACTCAGGGCATTGGACCACTGGGGCAAGGAGGAAGGAAAAAGTGAGTTTACTGATTTAATTTCAACCACAGGCGTCTTTGGGATGTCTGTATGGCATTTCATGTGAATCTTCCTAAATTTTTATCTGATGTCAGTCCTTCCTGCTCTCCTTGCTTAGTCAACTCTGATGTGAATTGTCAGTTAACCTCCTGCCACTGTGAGGCACTGTGAGATTCCTTGGTGGCTTCTGGAGGGACATGCTGTGGGAATGGGAGAAGGACAGTGGGCTTGAAGGAACTGTGCTGTTCTGGACTGGCAGAAGATCCATCCTGTCTTACCAAAGCTGGAGTAGCCGCACAAAGTTCTGTGTTCTGGGAAAGGACCACCCTTCATGGCACCTTGCAGCTGAATCAATGTTCCACTATAGTCCATTCTCCTCCAGTGCTGTCTGGAACTGGGATCGTCCACAAGTCTACCTTCTCCACAAGGCTCCTTGCTCCTTGCATTGCCCTTTTCTCAGCTCATGTCTTTCTTTAGCAGATACAAGGCATCTGTGGCTGTCATGTCAGTGACTTGCTGTTATTTTCCCAGCACCTTCTGGTAGCAAGGAGAGGACTATAGTTCCCATTTTTCATAAAAGGATAGCACAGCAGAGACTTATGTTGCTTCTGGCAGTACACCACGGTCTCATGGTAGAGCAGCTCTACCAGTGGTAGTTCTGGAGCTGCTGGGGTCTTTGGTTGTTTCCTTGTTTGTTTTTCAGATCACTTCCTTAGGCTGTGTACATATAATACAAAATTAACATGGCCCCAGATGTTCTCTGTTGTGATGCAACAGGCAGCTGTGGTGCCTGGTAGATCATCTACCTTCTATATTCTAAGGAGAAATTCCCTGCTTATACCCACTTCATCCAGGCCACCATCTCCTTGATGTTCCTGTCCCTCTGAAACCAGTCATATTGGTGACTGTTCTCTTTTGTTTTCATTTCTCTGTGTGCTAATCCTCTTTGTCTCTCAAGCTCTCCAGTCCTGCCTTCATCATTGTTTGCTGTTCTGCGTTGCTGTGTGCATTGTATCCCCTGATCTCTTTCTGGTACAGAGCTTCCCAGAACGAGCTCGGGTTGTTGATCAGGTGAGAGCTCACCATAACAAGAGCTCTCCGAGCCTTTACAGCACTGGCTTTCTATCTAGCTTCCCTTCTCCACTGCACTTGTCAAAGTCTTGCGCAGTCCTTTCAAGGATGACGGGCAGATTTTACGTCATTTGCCAAATGGCAAAGAGACTGAGTCTGAAAAGGCAGGATGCAGGATGCAAAAGTGATTGACAGTTTCTTCTCTAATTGCACAGATCCTCCTTTGGAAATGTGATTTGTGGATAGTCTTCTTAGCCCTTGGGTGCAGCAGACTGATAACATTTGATTTAACCCCTGTTGGCCTGGCCAACAGTCTGTAAAACAGTGATGGTTCCTCTCAACATGGTGGTCTGTCAACCCCTCAGTTCCCTGAAGTGCCAGCAGCGCTAGAAACATAGGGTGATACCATTTTTTGTTGCTGCTGTATCATCTTTGGACCAAGGTGAATCTTGCTGGATAATTTAGGCAATTCTGACACCCTGAAAATCTCAGCCATTACTACGCCCAGGAATGTGTCCAGCAAAGTGTTAACAGGTTTTTTTATACTTTCCCATCAAGACTACTGCTGGCAACACCTTTCCACCTAGTGTTCTCTCCAAGACTTAATTAGCAGTTGGCGTGCTTCTCCTCCAAGTGTGGCAGAGAAGTTAGGTTTCAGTGACAGCAGCTCCTATTGCTCCTGCTAATCACTGTTCTCCTTACACAGCCTGCACATTTTATTGCTCCTGGTATCTTTCTCCTGAGGCTAGCAGGACTCACCTGACTAGCAGGGACTGAACAGCAAGGAGGAAACAGTCTTACACTGTGCAGAAGCCCAAGGACACCTCCTGGAGCAGGAACACCTCTTCATGTAAACATCCTTGGTGTTGACTGCAGGTGACAATGCTTTTAGCACGTTCCTGGCTTCCCATCATAACTTGGGGTTTGAATCTGGGCCTTAAAGAGGTAAAGGCTAGTGAGTCATAGACATGACTGAATCTGGAATGTTTTGTGTTTAATTTTTGTAGCACTGAGTGCTTATTACTGCCAGTGGTCATAATTCTTTGTATTCCAATTGAATGGATCACTAGGAATATCACCTGTGAGTTGACAATCTTTCAGATCTGGTATAGTTCAAATCACAGTGTGGAAGATGACTGAATCCTCAGCTGAAGGAGTCCCTAAGTTCTTCAGTCTGGGGCAGCATCACAGGGCAGCTGTGAAAATCTGTGCTACTTTATTTCACCTTCTCTATCATCTTCCCAATTGAATTTCTAGCAGATGATCTTGGAGGAGTTTTTCTTATTCCCTGTGAGCTGTTGATTCCCTGACTATGCAATGATCATCACTGTACCTGTTTGCAGGGATGAACCTGAATCATTAGGGCATTGGATTCTTCTGTATTCCACAAGGCTTTTCAATCTTACTGCCTATTTCCTGTCACTGTCACAACTCGTAGGGATGGCTGATGGAGCTAATTGTCTCCAAGTCGGGTTTGGGTCTTTGTGGGGCTGGTGCCATGTATGCATAGACTGAGAATCAGCTCCTTTCCCACAGAAGGTGTCTGCCCCTTAGATAAACTACAGCTTCTGTATATGGGCAAGAGGCCAGACATCAGAGGATTATAATTAGAGATTTATAACCTTTGTAGCAACCTGGGGTGTAGCTCCAAGAGAAGTCAATATGAGCTGCTGAGGTACATGGGCTTTGGATGAAAGCTGGGACTGTTCTATGCCAGGGCACCTGAAAGCAAGTGCTTTGAAATCTTTCAAATTTTTGACAAAAGCTTCCAGGCAAGGCTACCCAAACACAAGTGATGGGTCCTCTGGGTTTTCGGTCTGCTGGTGTACCCACCACATCTCTTTGGTGATTCCTTGTGCTTGCTGATAACATCTTTGTTGCTGGTGCCATCTTTTCCCAGCAGGGATATCCACAGGCAGATTCTGAGAACTGCTTGTATAAAAATGATACAAATGGGCTTCCTTCCTGCAAAGCTTAAATGCAACAGTCCTCAGCCAGAGTCATCTTTCAAGAGGCCTCTTTTAACAAAAAAATTCCCAGTCAGCATGTGAGGATTCACTAGGCAGGGAAAGCTGAAAAGTCGGAATTATCAATAGGGCCTCTACTCACCTAACCTGGCAATTACTTTCCTGTGCTAGTGAAGATCATGAAAGTTTGCATTTCTGTCCCCAGTGCACCATTAATCCATGGGGCCTGCTTGCCTGGACAGATGGGCTCTTTCCCTAGCAAGTTGCCCCCACACATCCATTGCAAGGTGATGTTTATCATGGACTCTCTGTCTAGAGCTATCTGTGGGGATAGGGACTGATTTAAAATGAGTCTTAATATCTAAAATTAACAGGTAACTGGCCATGATTTGATTCATAACTTTCAAGTCAGCATCCTGGAACAGGGTAAGACTTTCAAGGTCTTACGAGCAAGGCCAAAGAGAGACCTGAACCAAATGCCCTGTTTCAGCATCTTTCCCTTTTCACCTTCTTGCTTTGGACAACTTAGTGAGTTTTGCTCAGCTCCGTTGTGTCTTGCAAAGGCTGGATCCTGCTGCATTTGTATGCATTTTCATCCCTATTCATGCCCTATAGATCATCTATGACCAGTGACTGCTTGGCTCTTCTGAGGGACTGCAGAGGTGCTGGGAGACACAAGGCAGAGGGGTGCTGGTTCAAGGCTTGCACTGCAGGCAGGGAAACCATGGGAGAAGATGAAGATGGAGGGTCACGGTCAGATCAGCAGATGGGGAAGGTGGTGCAGCAGGATGGGAGTGAGAAGAGTTTGTGCAAGTTTAAGGGCCCAGAAGAGGAAGTTAAATCAGCTGAGACAGGCTTTTAGTGGATAAGAGATTAGGTTGGGAATGTAGTAAAACAAAAAAGAGGTGGCAGAAGGAAGAGGGAACAGGAGATGATAGGAAATAGCTTGGATTACTGTGAATGAAAGAACAGGGCAGAGCCTTGCACATATCTCAGATCTCTGATTCCAGACAAGTTTCTGGCAGAGTATCTAGTTTTCTGGTTCAAGATAATCTTGATTGGAGCCATTTGGTAGGACTGAATGGTATTGTCAAGCATACCAGCAATTCCTATCCATGGGCTTTCGTGTAAGAATGCATCACGATTGATGCATTGGCTGAAATCTGCAGGTTTATACCAAGGCAAGGGTTTCCCCTGGGGAACTGGTAAGAAGGCAGCTCTTCCCACAGGCGACTGAAGGTGGATCAATTGACCTATTCACAGATGCTCACCCTTCCTTCTTTGTGACTGAGCCTGCAGGGCAAACCGACTGTTGATTGCTCTCTGTCTTTCTGCCAGATTTCCTGACCCTTCCTTCCTAGAGGAAGAGTTAATTTTCAGAACCAATTTTCTTCTTACCCTATCTTCCTAGTGGAATACTACAATGCACCTACTGGGGTCTTTTCTCCATTTGAGTTCTAGGATCAGATGTTGAAGGTTCCAGGAGGACAAGCAGGAACACACAGATCAGGGCAGACATGGACACATGACATACTGGGAGAGGGATGTGGTTTATTACTAGCTGCCAGAGAGGCAAGGAATTCCTTCTGCCCTGCATGGAGAGGGAACACATGAAGCAGCCTCAAAGCTCAGCTGGGCCCAGCAATGTCTGCCTGTGCCATGGGCACAATTTGCAATGAGTTGTTGCCCTTGGAGTTTCCTTCTGTAAAAGGTACAGGACTTGAGGGGGGGTGGGGGCGGGAATTAAAAAGATCCCGGGAATGGGAGCCTCTGGGCAGATTTTAAGTCAGTAGTGGAGCTGAAGGTGAAGCCCAGGCTTTAGTGGGATGCTAGGTTAGATCTTTTCCTAGCCAGCTTTTGCTCAAAATGGGAGTAGAAGAGAAGCCTAAACCTGGCTCAGCACTGTCCCCCTGAAGAATGGTAAGACCATCTACCATTTCTAGGTGAAACTAATGCAAAAGAGATTTACTGAGGAGTGGTGAGGTAGGAAAACAAGAGCCTGGATTAGTTAGGGTAGGGGAAGGGGGAAGCTATTCCCTTGTGGACTGGTTTTTACCATAGGGCTTTATGGAAGCAGCTACTTTATACAATTTTGACTATCCTGCACGCTGACAGATGGCACTCTGTGAAGAACCAACCCTTGTGACAAGTCTTCTGAGAGGAAGCCTCCTTGCCTATCAGAGATGAAGAGGTGAAGTGATTTGCCCCACACTGTTTAGGATATCTGTGTTAGCTTGGGCATTCTCACATTGAGTTTTATAGCCCCAACCTGTGCTTTCCATGAATTCCTCTCTTGTTTATACAGCTTTGAGGGAAGGCCCGCCTTTGTGTTGTTCTGCCTGAAACTTTGCTGAATGGTGATTTGCTCTAACTGCTCCAATATTTTCTTTTCCTCTGTAGCCATTCTGTGTTTCCTGCTGAGTGCTCTGGGAATTACAGCTGGATCTCACCGCCTCTGGAGTCACCGGTCCTACAAAGCCACACTGCCCCTGCGGATCTTCCTGACTATTGCAAACTCCATGGCCTTCCAGGTAAGCACTTCCTCAGTGTGCCACTCATCCTCAGAAGTAAGTGCTCCCTGTCCCAGATATGGAACATAATCTGATTAAGAGGTTCTTCTCTCCTACTACCTCTTGTTAGGAAAAAGCTTGCCCTTTCCATCTAATGCTGCAGTGCTAGAGTCTGTCTCATTGTCTTTACATTGTCCTATCAGAGGTTGACTCTGAGATGAGCCCAGAGGGGAGAGGACTATTGGCCAAGACCAGGGGTAGGAAAGCTCTCCAAAGCAGGAATGTACCTTTCCCTCAAGGTGTGGTCTTCCTGTGCTTGCACCAAGTGTTCTCCTGGTGTTGCCTCACTCTCCTTTTGATGTGTGGCTAATAAGGGGGAAAACATCTGCAAAGCCCAGGGAACCAGGCTGCAAAATTTGCTGCTGCATAAAGACCAAGAACTTGTTGAGATTCTGCAGTTAGGGGGATGTTTCTCTGGTTCAGAAGAGTGACATTTAGGAATAATCATGTTATAAGTCACACTGCTGGCTTCCAGAGAGTTGTCCCAGGTCAGTGATATGATAAGGAGAGAAGGGTTGGGCCCATTCAGAGAGGCACAAGTGACTGCAGGCAGCTGTTAAACACCTCAGGACATTGCCTTGCCTCTCAGAGAGCACTAACCTGAGGATATTGCTTAACCACTGTGAGAGCACTTTAGAGTCCACAAAGCAAACAAAACTGGAAATCCGTTGAAGTCAGAGTGAAAACCCAGATTGGCATGGCAGAGAAAATCCTGATGGTGTCTTAGGTTTGCAGCTGTGAGGCAGTCCTAACAACACTCCGTCCTCCAACTGTGCTGAAAGGACTTCATACAGGCTTGATTATCTGTGGGAAGTATTCAGGAGGGTGACAGAGTGCAGCACTTTCTGCTAGAAGGAGGTGATCAGAGAAGTATCAATGCTGTGCCCTTAAGTAATTCTCCAGAGGATATAACTTTGTTACACGTAATCAGAACAAGGTGGGGATGGGGTTTTTTTAGCCTTGAAAAACTTTCTAAAACACCATTGAGTTTCTTCTTCTCTAGTAGCAAAACGGAGTCTTTCATGCAGAAGAGGAAGGACCAAGCTGCTCATTCCAGCCAGTGGTCCAGCACTCAGCAAGGCAACGAGATGGGTTGCTGTGTACTGGCTAGTCCTGTACAAAGACAATCTCTACAGGGTTATAGGGCAGAGGGGGAAAGAATTTGCTGAGCTATTGCTGTAGGGGATAGGAATAGACAAAGATGAGAGACAGACAGATATTTCAGCTTCAATAGGAACTAATCCAAAGTTTTATTGAAAATTCAGCACCATTCCCCATGGATTTTTTTTTGAATACTTACTTTCAATGAGATCAAGAGAAGGTTTATGTTGAATTTATCTCACTCCTATCAGAGGCAGAAGAGAAGATCGGTATCTTTTAAGGTCAGGGAAGTCTATAGACTATCTTATCTAAGGTCCTCCAGACCTGTTGGCTGATCAGAGACCTGTGGCTTGTAATTTCAGAAAATTTGGGAATTCTGCCTCTAGCTGGCTTTTCTACCTGCAAAACCTTGCAGCTGCAGCACAGCAAAAGCTGTACTGGCTATAGTCTGTAGCTGGACACTCCCAAGGAAGAAGGCATTCTCCTTGGCTTTGCTTGCTGTCCTCAGAAAGTCATGATTTTCAGTCAGGTTGCAGTTAAAGGTGATCCCCAAATAAGATCTGTAGAAAAGTTAATGTGCCAGAATTTGGGTCAAGATACTGATTTTTCAGTTTTTAGAATCCCAATTTGTGTTTGTAGACAGGGTGTGGTGGATGAGGTGAAACTGTGCTCCAGCTGCAGTACATGGTCTCTTTCCAAATTTGTGCCTCCTGCCTCCAGCAAGATGCAGAAAACCTTCCCATATATGCAAACACAAGTTGTCTGTCAGCTTTCAGACTGGGCTTTCTCATGTTATGTGATGCTGTGTAGGGTCTGGAATGTGAAAGACACTTTGGGTCACAGGTGAAACACTTCTGGCATAGGTATCGGTGGAGTTTGTCTGCTTGCTAGATAAGGAGGGCAGCTGGGCTGCCCCCCTCTTCTGGGGGAATGCTGAAAGACCAAGCTCTGGCTAACACCAGTGAGGGCTGGTGATACTTGGAGGTGGATTTGGCTGGAAGGAAGACAGCAGTTCCCAGTATTTGGAAACAAGTGAGAGTTTAATCCTGGCCTGTGTCTATCACTGCCTTCTTGCATGGCCGTCAGGTAAATGATTTTATCTCACTTGAAGGAGGAGTGGTTACAACATTTGAGAGAGATTTGAGAAATTGTGTTTCTGCTACAGGCTCCCTGTGTGGACAAGTCCTTTAGTCTTTCGAGGCAAGAAATAGGGATGGTTATGCCATTTCCCTACCTTCAAAGTGTTTTCAGGAAAAGTCCTATGTACTTAGGAGATTAAGGAGTCTCTTGTGTAATACAGATAATAGAGTCATGCTTGTATCTCTGTTTCATGTTTTCTAGGATGGTGTGTAACATACGGCTTTAAACTCCTCTGTATCTTGATACAAAGGAATGATCACAGGCTTACTGAAATCTATTCTTAAAACTGGCCAAAACAATCATTTCTTAATACAAATGATAACAGCGTTGATGTTTTCCAAACTGTATTGATTTTTCTGCTTAAATGGAATAGTTATGGGGCTGAAGAGGGGTATTTTCGAGAAGTGCCATTGAAATGGTAGGTTTGTTCTCTTTCTAAAGAGGGGCCTTAATGTTAAGACTGTTTGATTTCCAATGTAAAAAAAAAAAAATGTTAAAAAACCCTTGCCCCCCAAGTTAAACATCTGATTTGGCAATCCTAGGAAAAGCAAGGCAGGATGACCTATGGAAAATGTCAGGTAAAGGAAAGGGGCAGGTCAATCGGTTCCAGCTGGCACTGTAGGGATAAGGACAAGAGACAACAGGAGCTGAGCATGTGAGGGAGGAATATTGACCAGCCAATGAGGGCTGGCTGCTGCAGGGGTGGGGAATCAGTCAGAGCTGGTGATGCTGTGGATGATGTGCAAACCAAAGCCTGAAGTAGCCAATTAAAAAGCAGAGATGAGACAGCACAACAAAGTACGCGGGCTTCAGAGAAAGCTGGAGTGGTGGAGCAAAGAAGACCTAACCTTTATTTTAAAGGCTAGAAGCCCCAAACCCTAATGAAAGATAATATGACTGATATTATGGTCTTGGCTGAGTTTGGTCATGATGACCTGAATTCCACATGACTGAGTTCAGGTCAATAGGATTGAGGCATTTAAATGTTTTAGGCCTTTTTGTAAGTTGAAGGGAACATCTCCAACCCCCACCCTAAGTTTTCACTCCTGTTGCCCTGCAGAATGACATCTATGAGTGGGTCCGAGACCACCGTGTCCATCACAAGTTCTCCGAGACGGATGCAGATCCACACAATGCCATGCGGGGGTTCTTCTTCTCCCACATTGGGTGGCTGTTGGTGCGCAAGCACCCGGATGTCATCGAGAAGGGCCAGAAGCTGGACCTGAGTGACATGAAGGCTGACAAAGTGGTGATGTTCCAGCGCAGGTGAGCGGTTGGGTCAGCCTGAGTACAGAGCCATGTTGGATGGACCCTGCAAATTGGCTGGGGACCCCAAATGCCTTTGATGGATCATGAGGGGATTGAAGGCATCATGTGAGAAATGTGACCCTTCAGGATGCCCAAGGCTTTGCTGTGGGATGAACTATGAGAAATGAGCGGTGCCTCTGCTACAGGAAGTATTGAGAAGCTAGCGCTACCACTAGCCCTCCCACACCCCTCTCTCTGTCTCCCCTGTAGGAGGCACCTTCTGTGGGACTCTGGAAGTTTGGGGACTCTGGGGTTGCCTTATGAGGAACAATGTATTTCATGCTTATGAGAAGCAAATGAAAGATGAGGCCAAAAACAGCAGCTGGTGTCCAGACTTATGGTGATGGGGACATTGTTTTGTTCATGTGTGAGGAGATCAGTCTCTTGCCTGATGTTAGGACTTCGGAGTCTCCAGGCATGGCTTCTGCACATCCAGGGCAAAAGATACAAGGCTCAGGAGCGAAGCATTTCTGCATTTGATTTTCCCTGTATAGCTGAACATGAATCCTCCAAATGGAGGACTGAATCAGCTCTTCCTGTCCTATCTCTGCCACTGAACAGCTTCCTCCTGGTCTCTTCCTTTTCAGATACTACAAGCCCTCAGTGGTGTTGCTGTGCTTCACGCTGCCAACTGTAGTGCCTTGGTACTTTTGGGATGAATCCATTGTCATCAGCTTCTTCATTCCAGCCATCCTGCGCTACACCATAGGGCTCAATGCCACTTGGCTAGTGAACAGTGCTGCTCATATGTTTGGCAACCGGCCATATGATCAGAACATCAACCCACGGGAGAATCCCCTGGTCAGCTTGGGGGCCCTAGGTACGTTCAGCATCTCTGTCTGTGGGTGGACTGTAGAGCAGGGACTGCCCCTTGGGGCTGCAACCCCTTCTAGGAATTTCTGTGAATCCAGGTGTCCCCATTTCCCCTTGCAATCTCTACATCTGGATGTGTTTTCCAAGCTGGCCCATGAGTACGTAAGGGCAGTGGGGTTATCAGCTCCCACCAGACACTCTCCAGGCAGGAAAGGACTCAGCTACACTTAGCACCTTCTTATCTGAATGCCAATATTTTATTTAGCCTGCTCCAAGGTCTCTCTGCCACATTCACCACACTGAAAAACGTGTGCTGCAGTCACTGCATATCTATCTGAGATTTATCAACTTGAAAACCAGCAGATGCACATTTTGACATGTTCTCAGGGCACCTGGTGATTTTGGGACTACTTGAGGATGAGATAAGCTAGATGTTCTCATGTGTTTTACTGAAGTTTTGAGGACCTAGGAAAGTACATCCCAGGATCACCATTTGCCCTTATCTGTTCTCACAAGCCCAAATCCTCAGCTGGTTTGCATCACTGTATGTTACTGAGGCTTCACTGATTTCCACCACCGAAGGATCTGCTCGTGGACTTTTAGTGGGGAGGGATCTGAATTGCAGAGAGTCAGGGGGTAGGAGCAGGAGTCAGGCCAATGTCTTGGACATGGTGAGTGCTGAAGCCAGCGTTGACAGTGTCCAGAGCAGGGGGTGGCTGACTGGGGTAGATTTGCTTAGTAGAAGCAGGTCTGCATTTTTCCCATCTGGAAATGCCCTTTGGATTTGGCATTAGGACTGCCAGTGTTATAGGAGTATTCATTGGCCTGTTTTGTTGGGGACTTGGGGTCTAGCTGGTAGCTAAACCAATTCTAGAAGATTTCTCATGGTGGCAGGGGAAAAGCCCCTAGGGTTCCCCTGGTGCTTTGGTGTAGTTGGGGAGCCAGGGCCTTTCTCAGTTCCTTGCCACAGACTCGTTTTTCGCAAAAGTACCAAAAGTCCTCTGTGACTGTCGTTGCCTCACTTGAGGCAGACCTGGCATGCTGGATCATACCCAAATGAGATGGGGTAGATTGTAGAAAGGTAAAATTGGGCTGAGAGGAGAGACGAGCCTGGACTCAATCCACAACCTGTTACAGGAATGTGGTGCTTTGGGCCAAGATAAAGGGTTCATCACCTAGAGCTTTGCAACATCCTCTCTCTGGTTGTGTTTTTCAGGAGAAGGCTTCCACAACTACCACCACACCTTCCCCTATGACTACTCTACCAGTGAGTTTGGCTGGCGGTTCAACTTAACCACAGCCTTCATTGACCTCATGTGCCTCCTGGGGCTGGCCAGCGATCGCAAGAAGGTCTCCAAGGAGGTTATCCTGGCTCGGAAAATGCGGACTGGAGATGGGAGTCACAAGAGTGGCTGAGTTCCTGCTCCCTTTCACACACACACATCCACACCTCTCCTTCCTCCTTTTTACTCCCTTTCTCCCTTCCTGACCCCTCCAAACACGCTGGACAAAGGTTTAATGTTCTGTTTACTAACTACTGAATAATGTTACCAGTTTGCTTAAGATAATGATAATGAGTTTTAACGCCCCCTCCCACACTGTATTTTACGTGATGTATTTAAGATCTAGGGCTCTGCCTTTATAACGCAAGGCCACCCCTTCCTTCTTCTCCTTTTCCTTTCTGTTTTTTCTCTCCAGCCCCTCTAACCTGTCTCCTGCTTTACATCATCCCAGTCTCTCCCTGGCAGAGAAGCTGGTAGGAAGTGGCCTGGGGAGGCCCATTGCAGCTGGCTATGTGCCATTTAGTTAAGGGAAGTCTGTACCAGCCAGATGAAGAGCTGAGCCAAACTCAGTGACCCTCTCCCCACCACCTTCCCCCCAGAATTCCTGCCTCTGTCCCTTCTCCTTTCTCAAGGGCTGCTGACAGATGTGACATGGCTAAACTGATTTCCCTGGGAAAAGCAGCCCCATCCCCTTCTCTTGCCATCAGAAAGAGAGTTGTCTCTTTCCAATATGTCTCTTGGGAAGTGTTGTCTCCTGCTCCCCACCACACAGCCACTTTGGATGGGGAGAGAACAGCACCCAAACTCTTTCAGAGCTCCAGCCAGATTCACCAGTGGTGGGGGATGTGGTAGCAGCAGTGGGCACTGGAGAGAGAGCACTGGTGGCGTTAATTCCCACTCCCTCTGGTGTCACAGCCTCCCTCCCTGCACTGCCCACAGTGCCCTGTGCCACGAGGGACTGAAGATAGAGCATGGCTCTGGGCTCCATGGCCCTTCTGGAGAGCCACAGTGAGGAGGAGGGCAGACGGAGGGGTGTGCCACTGGCTGCCAAGGGGTGGCACCAGCCTGGAGTGGTTTTGTTCACCTCTACCGCTGAGATTTTTCCTGGCAAATAGGACTTTGCCAAAATGGAGAGGGGGAAGAAGTATGTAAACCAAAGCTCCACCTCTGAGTTAAGCTGCTTTGTGTGTTGGAGGAACAGGGTCCCTGCTGGGTGGCAGGCAGATATGTGTGCCTGCCCTGCAGATCCACATCCTATGCTGGGCACAGGGCCAGGACAAGGGAGCACCTGCAGGTATAGGGAGGAGTGAGGGTGTCCACAGGAGCAGGTCTTTTCATCCTTGGGGGCTCCACTCAACAAGTGCCTGAGAAACACCAATGTGGGGCCAGGTGGCACAGGAAGTTGCCAGTGTGAGCTACCTCCAGCCTTTCCAGCCTTTCCACTGTGTTGGTTTGCCATTCCCCGCTGCTCAGAGGGAGTGGGAAGGAGAGGCAAAAACAGTTCCTTGTTAATTCTTTATCTTGCCTCCCAGCCCCCTCGGCGAGCCATCTCGGCACCTCACTCCTTCGCCAGCGAGACAGGCAGTGAGGGCGGCTGAGCCTGCAGAAAGGTCAGTTACATCACTGAGCCAATGTGGGCATGCAGCTGGAGGGTGTGCTGGGGAAAAAAGTCCATGTGGGTGTTGTTTCCTGCAAGTTTCAGAGACCAGCTTGAGTTCAGGCGGTTGGTTAGATTCTGGATGTCATGGCCTCATGCCCCTCACTGGGCTGAATGTGCTTTTTTTCCCCCTTAACTCTCCCCGTTATTATTAATTTTTATTATTAGTATTAGTTGTAGCAATAGTATTGTTTTTGTTGCTTAAATGCATCAATTGGAGCTGAAGGAAAGCACAAGAGGTAGCTGGAATGAAGTGGTATTGGAGTGGGGTTTGCAGCATGTCCCTTATTCAGGCAGGCCAGGGAGGGCAGAGATCGAGTGGATGCCAACTTTCTCGCCTCAACTCTGCCACGTAGCAGCCTGGGAAGATTCATGGGAACGAATCTCTGCAGCTTTTGCTTCCTTCTGCTGCTATGAAACTCACCAGGAGCCAGGACAGCTCTGTGATGTTCTCCTTAACAAGAACACACTTGTTACTCAGAAAATAAGTCCTTCTCCTCACCTTCCCCTCCCTGCCACCACCATGACCTTGTTATTGCTCAGCAATGGAACCCTTCAAGGTTTTGAGCCATCTGGAGCAATGTGGACTTTAGCCAAGAGGAACAAGGAGAAATGGAGCAGAGTCCTTCAGCTCTTGGTTTCAGGAGACAGTGCCCTTACTGCTCTGAAGCTCTTGACTGCCTGGGTGCTGGCTGAGGCAAAGCGGGTTGTGGTTAGAGCTGTATCCTACCATTAAAAAGAAAAAGTAAAAGGAAAAAGCCTTCCAAAAAGAGAGAAACGCTGTTAGCTCTGTAATTGCGGGCTGACTTCACTCTAGTCTAAACCCCTCTGAACTCATGGAAGTCCCCAGAGAAGTTGAATTTGCTACAGTCAGTAATTTGAAAGGGGTGTGAGGAGGGGAGAAGGGGAGAATGATTTCCTTGCTCCTAGTGCCCTTAAGGTGTAGAGTGATATACCCTACAGTAGAGATGCATGCTGTGAAATACTGCAATATTTCACATCCTCTCAGCAGAGAAGTAGGGCTTGACATCAAGGGTTCCTTTCAAATTTCAAGTGCTGATTTGGGTCCAGATTCTGGGATTAGAGTGGAAGTTGAGGAGCAGTAACCAAACAGTCCTGGTGTTTGCCCAGTCACTTTAAAGGTAGATTGGCAAATATCTCTGGGTGCCTTAAATCTTTCTTTAATATACATAGAAGTATTGACAGCTATTTACCGTATTTTTTTTCCTGAATTATGAACATTTGAGGGGTTTCTTAATTATTTAATTGCCTACATTGAACTGTGGGTGCAGGTGATTTTGAATGTATTTGAGTTAGAATTTTTGTTAGATTAAGAAACAGATACAACACTTTAAGTAGAATTTTGTCTGAGAGATATATATATATATGTGTGTATATATACATGTATATATATATATATACACACCCCTATAAATATATATATATTTTTGGTGGCGTGTTTGTGTCCTGGATGCATCGTCTGTATGTTTAGCTTAAATGAGTCTGTGAAAGGTGGAAGCAGAGAAGGCAGCAGTGGGACCTCACAGCTAAAGCATCTGCGACCTGTTTCCAGTTTAGCAACTCATTCACTGTGTGATTTGGGACAAAGTCACTTAAAAACTCTCTATGCCTCAGTTTCCCTATCTGTAACAGGGAGTTATGCCCTGCCTCCCAGAGGTGTGGTGAGGCTCTCTGCCAACCAGCCGAGCAGAGGAAGTACCACACACACCACTGCTGGCAGAAGCATGGACTGGTTTGTTTTCCAAAACCATTCCCAGCCCCGCTGGTATTGTGAAGAGTAGATGTCCAAGTGTTGGGTGTTCAGGGAAGGATTGGAAAGTTGAATCTGCACATTGTCTAAGCTCTGTCACTGTTGAAATGTGAGTAGGATACGATTTTTCACAGCTTAGGGATTTCTGCATAGTAGTATTTTTGTTTTGTGTACTGGAAAAGAAAAAAAACTTTTTGAAATAATTTCTACTAATATGGAAACAGACATCTGGTTGTGCTGATCTGAAATTTTATTTGTTCATAATAAAAATGATAAATGTTACTTTAAAACTTGCTGGACTGATGACATGGTGGGCTGGGCTTGGTAAAGCACATGATGTCCATCAGAATGGGGTATGCTGTGCATTACTGTTTCCAAACCCTCCTCGCTTCTAGGAGAAGCAGGAAAAAAACCCTCTGGCTCTTTAAGCACCATGAATGAGTGGATTATAATGGCTTTCATACTCCAGTGCAGGCCAGGCAGGCACACCCCGCCAAGGCTACCCCTGCGCCCGGGGTTACTGCAGGTTAATTCATGCCGGGGCCCCTTGCCAGGGCCTTGCGGCTGGCGGATACACATGCAGCACAACACGTAATACCGGCAGCCGCTCTCCCGTCAGGCGGGTTCGTCAACCTCAGTGAGGGGAATTTTCCTCATGTGAGAGCACTGTCGGTGCTCTCCTCACCCCTTTTGCAGCTGGAGGGAAGTGAAAGGAGAAGTGGGAAATCCCCCAACCAAATCTCACTTTAATTGATAGTACCTTCCCTGCTCACCCAAACGCCTTTAAACATCCAATCACAGTGGCAAATAAGGCCATGTCCGCATGTCACCAGCTTGCTCCATGCACGAGCGGGCAGAGGGGATGGCCTTATTTGTGGCAACTTCGCCATCTGCAGCACACAGGGATCCCTGATCCAGCCTACATTTGATGGCGCCACCACACCCTTGCAGCTGACATGCTGAATTCTTTGACAAAACAGGCCCACACTTTGGTTTCCAGCTGCCGCTACTGCTGCTGGAAGGCCTTTGGGTGGGAAGACTAGAGCTGGTGCACTGCAAACTGAAGCACCAGGGGAGAGCACAGGAGCGAGGGAGGGAGGTGGAGGCTCTTCCAGCAGCTGTGTTCTTCTACCTGGAGGTGTATGACCAGCCCAACCAAATGGATCTGTGGCTGCTCTGAGCTGTGGGAAAAAGTAAACTAAATGTTCCTGCTCATCAGCTGGTCACAGAAGTATGTCCCTGAAAGTGACAGAGGTGCTGCTTCTCTTAATTGGTGTGCTTTTGATCCCAGGTATGTCAGCACAGCCCCTCCTAAAATAAGTGAAACAGAGAAGGCAAATCTTCAAACCTCCTGATTATTCAGCCAAGCCTAAAAATAAATGTAATGCTCCCTCTGTTTGGATTTCGTAAGTGCAACTCCAATCTTCTTCTACCTCTCCCTCTTCATGAAAGACTGTTACTAAATCCCTGGCCCAAAATATGTTTTCCTATCCTATCAAGCCCTTCAGCAGTGCCAGCTCAGCATTTTTAGTTCATTGCCTGGAAGTGTTTCACACATTATTATTCCCAGTAATAAATTACATATTTTGTATGTAATCTGCAAATTTGGGTTGCAATTCCAGCGCATACCAACTTTGCTCCTCTCAAGGTTTCCCACCCACTAGGGAAGGGGAAGGAATGAAAGCGTTAATACACCAGCCAGCTATGCTGGGTAGGAGAGGACAGGCAAACAAGTGCCTACTTGTTCAGACCCAAGGGAGGGGGAGCAGGGAGGGCTGCAGGCTGTCAGGGGAGTGTTTGCTGCATCTTCTTGCTCTGAACACAACATGGAGGAGATACCAGTGTGGTATCTCTTCAGGGGAGACCAAGTTCTAGCTGCAATCCTCTCCCTAGAGCTGGGATGCAGTGACCACATCTGTGAGGAGCCCGGTGTATCCAGTCCAGGACCCTGGAAGAGGACCAGGGAGGGTGTCCTAGAGAGTTCCACTGGGAGCTGCCCAGGAGCAGGGCTGGGTACCAGCCCTGCAGTGAGCCATAGTCTCCCACCACAGTGAGAAACCAGCAGCTGCTGCTGACCCTCTGTGAGGTGCCAGGACTCCAGGAAGGCTGTGGGGAGTGAACCAAGTCCTAGGAGAGCACGTGGAGGAAATGGCACCACAGCAGTCCCGTACAGCAGATGGGTGGATGGGGTGGCATTTGCTTAATGCACAGCCGACTCGCCTCAGCCCTGCCCCTGACGGACCTCTTCTCCTGGGGAGCCCCGGTGGGCAGCGCTCCGGCCATGGCCAGCACCAGGGCTGTGGGGGCAGCACATCCCCCAGGAGACCGAGGTGCGCCCAGGCTGTGGCCGGGGAAGCCGTGCCCGGCCGTGCCCCTCGCTCGGCGGCCAGGGGAGAACGGAGCCCTCTGCGCTGAGCCCCCGCCCCCGCCCCGGGCACGGCCACAATCGGCTGACGGTGCACGGCCCGGAGCGGGGGGAACACCCGCAGTGGGCTGGGCTTCCCCGGGGTTACTGCCGGTCACCCACGGCCCCGCAGCCGCGTGTGCACAACAGCCCACGGCGCCTGACCGCGCCGGGCCAATCCCGCCGCGCCGGCCCTGCCCCGGCCCGGCCCCGTTCCCATCCCGGCCCCGTTCCCATCCCCTGCCCCAGCCCGCCGTTGGACTTTCTCGAAAAAGCGTCAGATGCTGGAGTCGTGGGAAATGCGAGCACTTCAACTTGCGTTTAAAAAGACTATAGTATAAAAGTATTAAAAGTATAAAAGAAATACAGGAGGCAAAAAAAAAATAATTGTAATTCAGTATGCGTGTAGACACACGTAGTCACACTGAAATATGTACACATAACATACAAAAACAACACACAGGTATTAATCATGAAGGAGGATACTTGGGAAGGAGGCTTGAAAATACGAGTTTCAGCCATATAAATGTTAGCTGTGTTATAATCTCGTCATTCTGTGACTCTATATAGAGAGTTGGTGCTACATAAAAACAATAGACTCCTCACTTACTTGGAATTCTTAACTGAAAAAAGCAACCTTTAAAATTGTGTCTTTTATTTCTTTTTAAAATGCATAGAAAGATACAGCACTTTGCAGAACAAATACTATTTCATAATCAAGACCACGGTGACGACAGCTCTTACACGCCACTTTGGCTTTGTAACAAATGCAGCTGCCTGTTTTACATTTATTTTTTATTTTTTTTTAGTTTTTGCAAAATAGCTTTTTACAAAACTCTGGTCTTTATCACTCAAACTGAAGAAATGCCTATCCCTTTTGGAAATGCCTGTGACCTTCAGGCACTTTATATGCTGACTAAGAGAAGTTGTCGTTTTGAAAAAATGATCCTAAATACTTTTTCCTTCATCTACAATGATGTCTGACATTCTGTTGCATTTCCGCAGTTACATAAAATTAAAGGTTTCTCAGCTAATTACACAAACCTAGTAACCCCTGCCATGTGTTTTTTAACATGCAGAACAGGATTTACACAACCATAATATTGCTCTTCTTCCTTGTCTTTTTCAGATGCCTAATTAAATACTGATGATTCAAATATCACACATTTTACTACCATTTTATCACCTAAAATAGATTTGGCCTGACCCTGAATCCCAAAGAAACTATGCTTTGATACATTGTTCTTGAGTGAGCATTGGTAAGTGCATCATTAGAAAACCAAGATAATTAATTTAAAAGCCCTGAAAGACTACAACCGCGGCTGAGGCCAAGATGTTTTCTCACCTCAAGCAGGTGATGGAGCATCAGGCTGCCCTACACTGACCTGCCCACTATCCCCCTTCAGCCAAAAGTCTTACAAGATGATTTAGAATTCAGGTGTCTCTTTTCACAGGGCAAAGATGGTGGGGGCAGGTTTCAACTAACTTCAGCAATTTTAAACACGTATGAAATCCACTGTGGTTAAATAAGCATCCTCCAGTCAAGGGAGACAGGGAGGCGGTTCCCACAGTGACTCACGGCAGTAATCTGAGATACCTGTTATAGAAAAGGGTGAATCATCTGCTGGTGGTGCATTTGTAACTTCTATATACGGATACCTGGATTGGTTTCTGGATGCCTATCTTCTAGATCATGAGTTGGGTGCAATGAGTTCCACACCTGGGTTTTAATGAGGAGGCCCTCAATTCTAAGCGTCGGCTCTGAGTGCTCACAATGAGAAACATCTCATCTGATGGTTTTGGTCTGAGAGTAAGCTTCCTACTTTGAAGCTAAGGAAGTTCAAAATGCCCCCAGAACTACTGGAAATCTGAAACTGGACATTTTTAGATGCACTTGAATATAAGAGCACTTTTATTTTTTCATAGTGGAGGTGATAAACTTCTGGAAATTGTTTCCATAGGATGTCATGGCGGCAGACAGCACCAACAGGTTCACCAAGTGTTAAGGGACACTCACAGTAAACAAGGTCTATAACCACACAGTAAAAGCAGAGGTGTGCCCTCTAACACAAAAACACAAAAGATTTGTGCGCACAGGCCTGAGTAGAGCAGACCTCAAATAGCCTCAAATATCTTGCAAGCTCTCCATAAACAGCCTCTCTGGTTGCCACTGATGGAAAATATGACATATCAGGCAGGTACAGCAGGATGAGGAATAGTTGCCAGTAGTTACCCTCCTCTAAATTCTGCTCTCATGATGGCCCCTGTTGCAGCATGGGACACAGAGGGCTGGAATCACAGCCCCAGGATCCCACCCAACTTTGGAGGCAGCACTCCTATTCCTCCATGTCATTCCTTCCAGATCTCTTCCCCAGGCTTTGTTTTTAATATTCCAAGCCTCTGAGAAGGTTAGCCATCAAACTATCAAGATGTTTGACAGCACACAATAAATGTTGAATCACTGGGAATGAAGCTCATAACTGAGTATGCCATCCTGAGCAACGAGCCCATCTCAAACTCATAAATGAATATGTTCTTTGGACTAATGACCACATAACGTGCTGGGATTGATGCCATGGAATACACTGCAGACACATGAGAGTTTTCGGGAAATATCAAAGCTCTTTAGAATTGTTAGTAACAATGCACTAGCATTGTTTTAATATTTGTGTGGGATTTATTTTCTGTGCTTATGAGATTTTTCTTTGTCTCTAGTCTTTCCAGTTCAAATTAAGCTGAGTCATATCCAGGCAGAGCATAAGAGGTTGTAATAGAGAAGCATCAAAAATGGAAATATTTGTTTCACAACTAACTTTCATTTGGACTCAGAAGAGTGAAAAATTTAAGGAAAAACTTTACAAAGTTTTTGGATTTATCTGAAAAGAGACAAAAAGCTGTAAGCTCCCAGCTTTCTTGTGTTGCTGATTATTCATGAGGCAGTTCTCTTTTTCAGCCTTAACAGTGTTTGCTTTCCTTTGTCTTTGATTTGACTCCTTCCCTTCCACATAATATATCCCTTCCACATGATCACCACCTTTGCACACAAACACAGCTGAGAAGTCTTCTCCAAGCAACACATAGAAGCATTTAATTTTGAAAATACCCAACCAGAACATTTCAAAACAACCAGGACATTTTTTTCTCTTCTAAGATGATATTTCTGGTTTCAGGCTATGTTTCAATTATGGTGACCACATTTTCTGCTGGCAAGTGGCCCCCTCAGTGGAGTTTAGCCAGCCACAAGGATGATGCAGTTTTATATCCATTGAGCTGGGTCAGCCTGGAGTCCGAATCACTACTAATGAATTTCTTTGGTTCTCACTCTGCTGTTGGCTTCTTATGTGATGCTGCGCAGGCTTCTTAATCCTCTGGGAATTTGGCCAAATGCTGCTTTCCTCCTTCACAGTTTTTCTGCTGTGCTCTATGGACAAAAGACTTCATGTTCGACATCCAGCACAGGAAATCCAGATCGTGGTTAGGGATGTTATAACACAAACAGCCATCTTAGAAATCTTCCATCTTACTGCTTTATTTAGAGTTCAGCCATTCCAGTTTCTCTGAAGTTCACAAGACAGGTCTAAGGAAAACCAGACCATAGTATCCCATCCTTTGCTACTGCAAAATCCCTTGCCATAACCAAACTCCTGTGCAATGAGAGATACTGAAACACTGAAACTAAAGTACCCTTTAAAGAGGTGCATGCACAGGTTTGTCTCTCAAGAGAGTCAAATCAGTTCAGATTGCAGATTTAAATACTTTAATACTTTTAAATACTTTAAATGCTTTTGAATGATTGATGGGTTGAGGTGCAGCTCTCTTAGCTTGTTCTGTATCTGCATCTTTATCTGGATGTCTTGAGCTAACAGAACAGCACAGACTGATAATAAATGCTTCTGCCATTGGAACTGGACACATTTAATTTCTTAACAGCATGTTTACTGTCATCTTCTTCTTCTACCTGAGGAGATACAGGACATACTGCAAGGATCACTAATTGCCCAACACATTTTTGTCAGTAACCAGTTCAGTTGAGTTTTCCCTGCCCTGTTGAGTTAACTTTCATTCAGCTGCAGTATGTGTTGTGCTGTAACAAATTTCCATTCAGCTGGAGAAACCCTTTTCATCTCCTGCCCAGCCCTGCTTTGCCACCCAGCAGCACAGTCACTGAGCTGGGGCACAGGCAAATTCCAAACTCAGCCTCTGCCCTTTAGTTGCACCATAAAGATACACCTCCCTCCCATATGGCCAGCACATACAGTGCTTCCAATCCAAATATTTGCCTGGGCAAGTGTAAGTGCCAATGGTCTCTGACCTTCTCTGGTCCCCAGGATAGGGCAGAGAGCTTTCTTGGCCTCATGGCATCAGCTCTAGCACAAAGGGTAGTACCACACATGCTTATAAATGTGCTTGCTGTTCACTGCCAATGTTTAAATGCATAGGACTGCTCAAGGCATATAAAATCTTAATTATTTATAAGGTCAGTCTGGGATCAGGCATTGCATCTTTAACACAAACCCCACTTCAGAGCACATTAGCCTATTAAATGCACTAACGTCTCTTCTGTAAAAGGCCACTGGGGAGAAAGAATGCATTCCTCGTCATAAGGGGTCCACAGTGCAGCAGTAAAAGAGAGCAGTGCTCACTTAGAAAGTGAGTTAGTGTAAAGATACTAACTCCCACCCTCGGTGAAAAGTATTGAGACACTCTAGATTTAGCTAGCATAGATAAAGCACCCATCAATAAAAGTTCAGATTTATAACTACTGAAAAAGTGCCTCCTTCCTCATGTATTTACAAATAGTTTTTCCACAGCTGAGAGGATAGGGTTAGGCAACTCTTCCTGTTGGATCAGATAGACATTGATACAGAAATGTTCTTACTGCAAGATAGTGGTTATGAGAGTACCATCGCCAAGAAACAGGCAGCAGAGGCTGAGAAATAACCTGGCTGCTGAGGAGCTGCTCAACTGAGGCAGCAGGGAAATGGGGGGGGAGCTAGTTCCAGTTAAGGGCATGACAGATAACAAATGGTTTAGTTGCCATGGCTGGTAGGGTGTCTATCACACTGGCAAACAAATGAAAAAGAAGAGAAGGCACTTGGCACTGCAAATCCCCAGTAAAGTCAATGCAGAGCATGGTCTATCAATAATGGCTGCTCGTGCCTCTGAGTTCCCAAAGGACAGCTCTGTACTAATCTGGATAAGAAACTTGGCTTTGTGAAACATTCTGTAGCACTTAGCACTTAAATCCACAGCTGGTGACTCTTCTTCACTGACATGTCAGCATGGCCTTTTCACAGTTTCCTGAGGGTTTATACTTTATAAGCTTGCTGGTTTATACTTATTATCATATGAACCACAAACTACTGCCTGTTTTAGATTTATAATTCCATGTAGGACTTCTGAATGCTGTTGAAACCTAACAGAAAATGCCAGCAATGTAAAGGCATGCAATGTCTAATCTACACACCTGCCGAGCTCACCTCCACAGGTAATAGCTACACAGTTAGTTTTCAAGCACAGCTGCACAATCCTCTCAGTTTTCTCCACCATGTTATGCAGTGAATGAAGTTACTCATTTAGAGTGTTTCTCCAGTTTGATTCCTCCTAAAAAGCTGACTCCTCCTGTTTCCTTGGTTACACTAGTCAGATACCCCCTGTGCATCCTGCTTCCCCAGTTGCTGATTGTAATGTGGATCAGAGCATCAGGCTGCTGGCAGATCAGACCAACAGTGTCCTCTCTGTCTGCTGCAGTTGCACTGGTAATATGGGGAACAAGATCACAGTAATCCTGCAGTAGGGAAGGGCCCATATAATGGTGATCAGGAGTCCACAGACTTCTCTATTACAGTGCCCCTTTACCCAGCTCTCATTCCCAGCCACTTTGGCTGCTCAGGACAGGACTCCACGGAGGAGAAAAGGCAAGGCTGGATTTAGGAAGAGTTTCAGGGCACGTACCCCTTTCCCCCACTGTGGACACCCAAGATGATAAACACTCCTTTCTCCAGGCTTGCTGGCTGGCATTACATTCAGCCTTGCCAGCTACACATCAGCTACAGCCCAGACTTCTTTGGAGACCCTTGCTGTGCAGCCAGAAATAGTGTTTCCTCTTTCAGCAGCTGGAGACCAAGACTCATCTGGGTGAGACCAGGGAAAGCCAACCAAGAGCACTAGCAAAGCCACCAGTCTGAGCCAGTGCTGCTCAGAAAGGAACCAGACAGATCTGCTGAAGGAGCAGACTCTCTCATTAACCATATGTATAGGAAAGCCCCAAGCAAACCCATTCAGGAGTAACCAGCACTGTGTGACATATGGCTAAGATCCCAGAAAGCTCTTTCATGGTTTGAAAGCTTGGGCCGTCCCACTTTGCTAAGTTTCCATATAGGGCAGAGATGTAAATTGCTACCTGCTGGGTGCCACGAAGTTAAGCTGCTCCTCTTAACCCTTCTACTGTCTGCAAGGAACTCTATTCTTCACCAGCAGTTGGGCTGGGCATTGCAACACAGCAGTCAGAGGACGTCATTGCTCCAGGTATGAGAGAGCTGGGGAAAAACCTCTGCGTGTCCAAATTCAATTCCGTGTAGTGGTCCATCTGAACTTGTTATATGTTTATATATCGCTAAAAAGTGAAGAGGTCCAAGGAATAGCAAAGGAAGTGTGGGGAACCCAAACAGTCTGCAAAACACAAAGGGCTGTGGCAGAGAGCCTTTCTTTGTTGCATACAGGCTGTTGTAACAGTTGGAGAAGATAAATGTCAACTCCACCCATGCAAAGGTGTGCCCAAGTGATATCTCTCCGGCTTATTCCCCATGAATTCAAGCCCACCTCATGCCACAATATCATGTTCTGCAGAGGACATACGCCCTCCACCACCCCAGTAAAGTACCATCTCCTGGTATCATAAAAGACCCCTTTGAACAAGTTTGTGTGTTTAAGTTCTATATGTTTCTGTAGATTCAGATGGAGATATAGTGACCAGAAAACACCACAGGCCAAAGTCAAGATAGATATATGCTAAGATGTTATGTGAAAGTTTCCCAGGGCCTGACAATCTTTGGAAATAAGTAATTCTGATGAATTTGCAAGAAATTAACAACTTAGACCACCAGGGTTTAATGGTATACAAGGCTGCCAGCACACATTAGCATCTTCAACAGGTTGTGTAACTTGGATCACACCCAGGAGGGCAGTGGCTGCTCTATGCAGATTAAGAATACAGAGTTATGTATACAGGTGGTGAAACAAAGTGCCTTCTGAAGGAATTTCTAAAGACCTACCTGGAAAGCAGTGGTGCGTCAGGATGACCTTCTGCTTCCGAGTGTGCACACTGGGGTTGGCCTTCTAACAGCTGCTCCAGCTAATGAGCAAACGTGAATGACTGGTGTGTTATGAGAATAGTTACCTGTTTTTACTAATAACACCTTGATTATATTAACAACAGCAGCTAATGAATAAAACACTTTAAGAAATAGCAGTTGTAATCTGTGTTTTCCCCGAACAGTATTCTGTAAAAAGGAAAAAGGAATTTATTCCACTTATTTGAGAAAAACATGCTAAACACAGCACATTATTCATACTTCAAGGTGGGACCTGCAGACCCAGCTAGGATAGATAACATTAGCACAAGACAGCTTCTTTGACCAAACAAGCCATGAAATGGTTTGTGGAAAGCCCCTCCTTCTACAGGAAATGTGCTATAGGAAATTCAGTCAAATTCAGCTCTGGGGAGGTACTTGATAGAAACTATGTGCATGTTTGTAAGGGCAAGATCTGTTCAAAGGGAGAAAGTCCTGTGTAAGAGCTAGCTAAGTGCTTTCTGCTCCATCACCTACACATTGTCTCCTGTGCATGTTTCAAAGCATGGCTGTGGACCACAAACTGGCAGACCCAACTCTGCCACTTAGTGATTTTACAGACATGGGGCATTGCTCAGGTCTTCTGTTTTACTAAAGCATCACCATAGGCAATGCCTCATGGCTGCCACATATTTACAGAGATGCAGACTCAGCACTCCTAATGCAGAACGGTAGCAAGTGTTGCAAATAAATGAGACCCACCACATTTTATCTTGTAAGCCTCCCCCTTAATCTGTCTCCAGGTAACCTGCATTTCCATCTCTCCAGGGCTGTCAAGTTTGTACCTCCAATTAAGGAACAGCCAGATTTCTCCATCTATAAAAAGAATGTGAGGTTGTTTGAGTAACTATTGCAACAAAACTAGCATTATTGAGTCAGACCAAAAGTATCCTCTCACTAACCACAGCCAGCAGCAGTTGCTTTGAGCCCTATAGAAGAGCAGTCAGATTATATCTGGACCTCTATTTTTAATAACTACCAACAACCTCACTCTTCCATGGAAGTGCTGAAAGGTTTGAGCAGATCACACAATCCTGCAGCTCCTACCCTGGGAAAAGTTTATAACCCAAGATGCAAAGTCCCCACATACAGATGCAGGCACAGAGCTACCTTGCAAGAGGCAGCACAGAACATTTGTGGCAAAGCTGAGAATCAAATGCAGTCCCTTGCCACTAGGTTGTATTTTCAAAACTATCTGTCCTAAACATGATGGGAATGATTAAACTAAAGAAACAAAGAAAGGCTTTTGCAGACAAAATTTTCTTCCAGATTTTCTGATGCTGTTTCAGCTTGATCATTGAAATTCTTCATGTACATCTGGCCTCTGTGAGTGCATGAGCATGGTGCTTACACAGGCCCAGATGAAACACGATCCAAGCAACACTTTCTGCTTGGTGAGCATATTCCTGTTGTCTCCAGTATCTCCTTCGATACCAGCACACTGATACCAGCAACACCATGTTTTTTAAGATATGAAGCAGAGCTTTTCCAGTGTTTCTCCCCTCCCCACCCCCCACTCACCCCCCCACCATTGTCCTCACTGATGAGGTCTTGGCTTTGAGAACTTTCTGGGTGCAGGCAGACAGAGCTGGCACTCCCGGCAAGCTGTGGTCAGCAAACATTTGTAATCAGTAGCTGACTTCCTGCTGTCACCTGCCTGCACAGGCAGACAATGAAATGCTTTGCTTTTGTGCCCGGCACCACACTTTGAGGGCAAAAGAAGGTCCCTCGACCTGTGGGACCTTCTGAGCCCCCACATCGCCTACTGCTGTTGGATTTGATTTAGTGCTCAAGTAAAAGAAGCCAAATTGTATGTAATTGAAGAATGGGGGGAAGTGAGATGGCTCAATTATGCTTTAATGATATTAGTAATGAATTTTTACTCAGTGTTCTCAAAGCTTGCTTTCTTTTTTATCCCTTATCTCTTTAATCTGCATGAAACACGGGTGATATCAGTCCTGCTGAGATAGTCCTGAAAACTTTGCTTAGCTTTGATACTTCCACCGCTACCTCAGACTTCAAGAAAAGCCTGTGGGGTGTCAGCAGCTGTTGAGCTAAAGGAACTCCTTTCCAGTCCTCTGAACCAGTGTCAAAACATTGTCAAATACCCACAATTTAAGAAGCCTTCCTATTTCAGAAAGCAACATGCCTTTACCTCTGTGCACCAGCAAGTAGGGTAGCTGATTACATGGCTCCAGTGCCCTCTAAAGCTTTCAAACTGATGCTACCAGCAACCCGAAGAGATGCCACCTCTTATGGCATTTAAAAAGCCGTAGTGTCACAAGTGAGAATTCTCCAAGTCTGTATTGTCAGACATGCCAGAGAGGAGCCAGCAAGAACCTTAAGATTAAATCCCATCACTTTAGGACTTAAATTATTTACAGCGCAGATTGAGTGGGTGAGGGAAAGTGTATGAGGTAATTTAACACCTACTCAAGTTAAATTCCAGTGGCATCCATTCTCTCCCCTCAGAGAAGTGTCTCTGGTCTGGCTCTGTAGGAAACAAGGTGAGCATGTCAACTTCCCATCAATGGGGTAGAAATTTACAATTCCCCTTTCCCTCTGTTAGTCTCATGAAGATTAAAAAATGTGGGTTTTTTAACCTTATGCATAAAACATGAACTGTACTGGAGCTCAAGAAGTTTGGATGCTCATTCCCACTCTTCCACTAATCAGCTGAGCAACCTCAGCCATGTCTTCTTCTTTCTTCACAAGAAGGACTAATCCCCATCATACTGAGGCTTATGCAACAAATCCCTGCTGCAGCCTGTGATACTGCTGCACCCATTAAAGGAAAATTTAGACCTATCCCAGATGGCCAGAGGCTTAGCAAAGCAGTTGGTTTTGAACCATCCCACAGCCTATTTGATTCTACATTTTTGTTTAAGATCATTTTGCAGATGAAGAAAGAAGTCAATTTCAGACCAAAAAAAGCCTTTAAAAATTTCACAACATGTAATAAAAAGGTTTGCAACTGGTTTATTTGCTTAGTGATGAAACAACAGGGGATATAGCCACTGGAAGCCTTTCAGCTAGGATCTGCTTTTTGATATCGGAGGAGATGTGATAGCTGTTCAGATCTAGTAGGAGTCCCTATGAACACTGTTTGAAGATCAAACATCTGTAATTTTCCCTCAGACAGGACATCCTGTCAACCACTCCAGGGACATGGTCACACTAAAAAAAAGTGCCAGATTTTCTGTTTGCCTGGAAGCACTAGAGAGTTTCTGAATCTTTGGCTGACCACAGAAACCCAAGAACAGTAAACTTTAGATAAGACTGATGCCAGGCAAAGGGCTGGTTGATGCACAACCCACACTCACTGACATGTGAGGAGCAAGGGGTTACTTAAGTGAAATGTCCTGACCAGGCACTGCCAGCACACAAACACCTGCCAAGGCTGACATCACCCAACCAAGATAACAGCTCAGGGACAGACCTCATCAAAGGATGGCCTCAGTCTCCAGCACCTCAGATGACACTTTGCAGGACTCTGACCCTCTTCACTCTGTGAGGTCATCACCTGAGAAATATTCCTGGATTGGCCAAAGAGATCCCACAGCAGACCTGCTCTGATATTGGAAAGAGTCTTCAAATCAATTGTAAAGATGTTCAGAGACCTGAAAAACAAAGCTTTCCTATACCTCTAGAAGAGGGCACAAAGGTACTTAAAATAGCAACTGTGTCCCCAGAACTAATTCATAAGATTCTAGACCCTGATGATATTCCAGCAATGAGCAGAAAAATGTCATATGGGAGGTCAGGCTGCCATGTCATCATCAAAAGAGAGACTTTCACAAGCATTCATTGCATGTAAGGCCATGGACAAAGGCACTGCTCTCCTCAACAGCAGGGGACTCTAAACTGTCAGAAACACAGGCTCTGGAGCCTGAGGGTTGCTTCGGGTTACCAGTATCAGAGCCAAAATCTTCCCTTTACACTACCCAGAGCATACCTAATTACAGGAAAGGGACAGAAACGAGAAATAAAAAAGATAAGTCTCTACTCAATAAAGTATACTTTCCTCCCCAAGAGCAGGTCATGCACTGCTTTGCTCCCCATCCCCTACGCAGTACCAGTTAGGATAAGCAGTTTCCCTGTGCTTCCCCTTTTCTCTAGCAGCTGCTTTACCAGCCTTAAACAATGGCCTAAACCACAAGCAGAGTTTCTGAGGCTTAATCTCTAAATCTACACTACAGTTTTGTTGCAGCAACTCATTCCCCTAGCATCAACACTCTACATACTCACATCCCCCAAATAACCTTTCAAAGTTCTTGTCCCAGTAGGCTCCTTTTATAGGAAAATTCCACTCCTCAGCTGCCCTCTACTTCCCACAAATCTCCCCATGTGGAAGGGGGAGCAGGCATAACTTTCCTTAGCAGAGAAGTTATGACCTTGTGCTAATTTCACTACAAAATCTCCAAAATGCATAGGCTGAGACCCTAAATATTTTTGAAAGAAATTTATTCATATATTTGACTGAGCATAAGAGAATGATCCACCATCTTAGCCTTGCATAGAGGTCACATAGACCAAGGTTTATATATACAGGTGAATTTGGAAATCCTGCCAAAGATACTGTGAAGAACACAGTTTTCAGAGGTCAAGGGCTCTGGGTTTTTTTCCCCAGAAATCAGAGATTTAATGACCAGAGGTTTTTTCCTTAGATGTTTTTGAGTTCTGCCCTTGGAAACTTGCTAGTAATTGCTAGTTCTTTGGGAATTCTAGCTGTTGTTCCATCAAGATAACCCAGCTAAGTGGGAGGGAGAGCAACTCCAAATTAGCATTTAACTGACGGTACAAACAAGATATTTGAAGTTCCCTTCTCCCTGTTATTATAGGGCTTAGCACATTTTGAATGTGTGTGCTTTTACTCAGCTCAGATGAAGACCCAACAGTATTTGCTGGTGGTCCAAACCAAAAGAGTCAGTCAGCTCTCAATGAGAGGACACATTGGGGCTGAGGTCACAAGAGGACATGGCAGTTATTTATTGGGACATTGAGGGCAGAAATCTCAGAAGACTGAGTGATTTTATTGGAGGACCTACAATCTTCCTTATGACACATAGGTCACTTGCTCCTTTGGTGTTTGGTGGACATGAGAGGATGCTGCTGAATTCTCCTCTGCTATATCATTAATGTAGTTGATTTGGGAGAGAAAGGGGAGAGACCCCCAATTTGGTGGAAATGCTGACAGTCCTGATATCCAGATCCTTCCTCTGAGAAGAGACTTTGCTACTGCAGTCAACTTAGCAAACAAGATGCCATTTGATTAGTTAGTTGTTTTCTGGCAGTAGGGCCAGAAACAATTGCAAACTGCTCTGCCTTTGGCCAGACATTTGGTAGATTGCCACATTATATATTTATTAAAGGAGTGAAGAAATTCAAACTGGATAAAAATAGCAAGGGTTGGATTAGAAACTGGCTGATAAATGACTAACAGAGGTTCACTGTTGCTCCAGGATGCCTAGTGTTGGCAGAATGATCCTGCACAGTGTGGATGTGGGTCTGCCAAGCTGGGGCAGAGGAGACATAAGACACAAATCTGACCCGAGGAAGCAGAGTGAAAAACACCACCAGGTCAGACTGACAGATGTCTTGATGAAGAGGGGTAGTATGCCAATGAAATAGGCTCTCTTTGGTAGAGGCTGCACACAGATCTGCTCCTTGCAGCCCAGCAAAGCTGGAAGATGAATGCCTACAGATAAGGTACACAGAGGCATCTGCTCTTCTGCCACACAAGATGGGAACTTCACTCTCTTGGTGGCAGTCAAGCAGTATTAGTGGTCCTCTCATTACAGGAGGCTGATACCTCCTATTTAAAATGTAATTTTTGAGAATTTTTAGTCAAAAGGGAGTTTTCCTTAAGAAACTGATGCCTTTTACCTTCTGTGGTGTTTCCAGTGGATGGCTAAAAATGGAAAAGGGACTGGATGGCTGGAGGGTCCAGTCTCCTCAAGCCTTTGGTTTTGCTCCCTCTTCAGATGGGTCAAGAGTATCCCCCTCTAATGGAGGTATCAGTGATTCTCTGGTGCCAGTGTGGTATTACTCGAGCTCTTTAAGGAGTTGCTACCTGCAGAGCAACACTTCAATTGGTAAAAAATTGCCCTTTGGGATCCAAGACCTGGAATTGACTTCTTTTTTCCTACACAGAGGAAAGCTTCTATTAGGCTGTGGAGATGGCACACATATTGTGTCTAAGGTGCAGGGCTGCCACTTGGAGGGCAGTCACCTCCATGCAGAACCCAGATGACCTTCAGTCATTCCAAACACAAAAAATGGTTTTATATACACGCACTTTCCTCTGTCACTTCTTGTCATACGTTTGATCTGGAGTCAGTATGGTCAAAGGATTGTTCAGGGAAACTATTTCATATATAGACTTTGATGCTTCTATTAAGATAATGCGTGAAGGCTGCCATCAAGATCAAGGGTTCCATTGTTCTGGGTGCTGTACTGTATCTATATCACATTCTGTATCTGCACGCTAGGATACACCTACTGTCTCGAAAATCGTACAGTCTAAGTACACACTTGAATGGGGAAGGAGACAGAGGCATGTGAAAGAGGAATAATTTATCCATGATCAAAGGCTAAGCTGGAATTAGAAGAGCTGGTGTCTTGGGTGGGATCTGTTATCTCCTCGTAGCATAACCACCTACCAATGACTGACACGGTCTGCAAATGCTCATAATAAAAAGCATCCCAGAAACAAGCCACGCGTAATTTCTGAGGACATTCTGTTCTTTCTCTGATTAGAATCCATGGGCGGGTAAGGGCTGTTCCAGCAGCTGCATGCAAGGCTTCAGACATAGCAACAACAAGTGGACCGTGGCTGTAAGAATGACTCCTGTCATATGCAATCATCTACCAGCACACTCTGTGGTGCTAATGAAAAAATCCCTGCACAGAGTTCACTGTGTGCATTATTAGATGAAGTAAGAGCTGAGGCAGCATCACCACCCCTCAGTCGGACAGGGAACTGCAGGGGCAATGGGTTGGAGGTTGGTTCCTGCAGTACCACAGTGCATTACAGATTCCTCTTTGGTCACCCTGATGGCCTGAGGTCTGACTCATGTTGCCACACTTCTGAAAAATGTGGAGAGGAGGATTGGACTCTGTCTCCAAACAGGTACTACAGTGTAATCGGACAACACAAAGTCTGGGAGTTAGCACATCTTTTGCAGTGGCAAGAGATACGGATAAAGCTATCTAAAGTACATCATTCCAGAAAATACCACCCAATGATGGATAAATATGAACATTAGTTTCTTCTAATGTGGTGGTGGTTGGGGTTTTTTTTCCCCCTTCTCTCTTGGTGTGGCAATACATGCTTTGTCCTCTAAACATAGAGTTCATTCCTACTTTGCATATGTTAATGTAAAACAAATGCAAACTTTGCTGTTGATTTTCATTCTGACACCACCCCTTATAAACACCAATGTTTGGGAAGAGCTGACTTGATACAGGATATCCTCTTTTGCTCCTGGGGTGGTGACATCCCAGTGTATGCGGTCTCAGCGCCCAGCAACCTGTGGCTAGAAACCAGGATGTTCTTGCACTTTCTACTGTCGGGTACCCCCCTTCTCAGCAGTGATATATTGTATGGGTACCCTCAGCTCCCTCTTCCTAGTAGCAGGCTAGTCTCTGGTCTGTTTTCAGCTCAGATATACCATATGAGATAACATTTTGCTGCTTGGATCTGGGCAAGTCATTGTCTGTGTCTTGCCTCAGTTACTAGCCTCTAGTCAACAACTGACACGCTGTAAGCGTACTGAGAGGTTGCAGTAGACCATGTTCTGGGATGCTGCAGTGATGGAGGTGAGATAAGGAGGACTTTGTAAAACATTCATACAAAGCAAACTTGACTGCTGTCATTTATGGCAAATGAATGTAAATGGCCAGATCGAAGTTTGTCACCATGCATTGACTCCCCTCAGCAGCGCCTGACCAGCATGAAGCCACCTTTCCTACCTGTGAGTCAATGATGGCACTCAGAAAAGGTTTGTTATTTCTAGCCACAATTCTCTTTCCTTCACTCTCTGGATCTGTTTTTTAGGACTCAGTGAAAATCTTGATTAGGACACAGGCCATGCTCTCAGCCTGTAACCAAAATATCTGGTCCATTTAGACAAGAAAAGAAACATCTCCTTCAGAGAGTGTTGTGCTTCAAATAAAGCACCTCTTTGTGGTGGCCCTCATCAGTGATGAAACCTTGTCCTGGCTGGCAATATGAAAGCCAAGGGGCTTGTCCCCAACAGGCCAACAAAAGTGATGCTTTATTATTTATGCCGGTTTCTTGGGACACTTATAAAAGAGGTCAGGGTTGGCCAACAACTATGTGTCAGCAACATTTTTCCAACAACCGTCAATAAAAGTGCTTCATGCTTAAGATTTTGACAGAAAGCTGGGTAGTGGCTCTGACAACAATGGCATTTACATGATAGATTTTGTGGTGCCAGTTTATCCTGACCATCTTGGAGCTTTCTTCATCTTGGCTGTCATTCAGCCTCCAAGCTTGTCATCATCACCATTTATTGGGACTATCTGACTGTTCTGGCAAAAGAGATGGTCCCAGTCACAGTGCACATGACACTGGGGAATGCTGGAGCTGGAGCCAGATCCTGCACCCTGGGTTTTATTGGGAAATGATTCAGCTTTCCTTACAGCTCACTGGGGGCCACCGCACCCCATGGGCTGATCTGATCCTCACCACTAAAATACAGCCACTCCCAAAGTGAAGAGTAGCAACAAGTATTACACTGAAGGCCAAGAGAAGTTCTTGGCCAAGGACAGAACAAAAAAGATCCAGTATTTTAATGTACGAACACTGAACATCTGAGTTCTCTTAGGCAAACAGCCAGGACTCACACTCAGCAAGTTTTGGTCAACACAGAGAGGTTCTATGTGCCTGCTCGGCCTTGCTACCTCCTGTAATTTCTGCAAGCCTTTTGACAATTGGGTGTTAATTGGAAAACCCAGTTGTTCAGAGCCTAAGACTGTCAGCTTGCCTTTTATGAGAAAGAACAGCATGTTCCCAGCCCTGCCATATCCAGAGGAAACAAGCCCCAAGAGTACCTTAAAGGCTTGGACAAAAATAGCTTGCACTGTGTATTATTTTCAAGCCAGTCTCATGATTTTGCAGGTCTGACTCACTGCGAGTAAATGCAGAAGGTTGGTCATGATGGTCATCTGTAGGCAAAGAGGAAGGACCTCACTGGACTCACGCCAGAGCAGTTTTTATTGTAGGGCAAAGAGTTGAGACAGATTTGTGGGTCCCTGACCCTGGGGTTTGTCCGAGGACCTGTGAAAAAGTGTGGATACAGACTGTGCGTACTGCTGGTGGCTCCACATCCATCTCCCTGCTGAGAGTTGATGAGCATCTGATCCTTACTGAGCTAAGGCCAGGTGTTGGTAGAAGACTCATCAGCTGCCATGGTGGCCTGGTCTGTGGGAAATGTGCACACGAATGGCACTCTGCAGCAGAGAACTTATACTGGGGTGCTGCTGTCCTCCACCCGTGGGCACAGCCACCAGCAGCTCCACACCACTGTTGTGAACACAGCCAGTCAGAATAATTTTTTAATTTAACCATGCTGAGGTCTCAAGATACTTGGTCTTGAGAAGCAGGGAGGAGGAAAGGAGAATTTTTAGGCTTGGTTCCCCTACAGATCCTGTTATCTGCACTGGATGCGGCCACGTCCAGCACAGAAGTATTTCCCTGCACCCCTGCAATCCAAGGATGCTCTTCTGCAGCAGCACTGAGCCTCAGCCCGGCTGCAGTCCAAGCTGGGAGCACCATCTGCCGGTTTTGACACGGCGGGCTGGCTCGTCAGAGGGACAATCACAGGGTAATTCAGGGCTCCGGGTGCCGCTGCATGGTCATTAGACCGCATAGCAAATTAGAGATGAAAAAAGATCACAGGGTTGTGTAAATCCTTCAGCTAAACCTCCTCCTGTCACCCTCACAAAAGGGACTCCAAACCAGTTAGTCTCTCTGCACTAGAGCTGGGCAAACTGACTTGGGTGAAGGAGATCCAGTTGTGAGTCGGCTGGAGCTATTTATGGCTCCTTCAGAGCTTGTGAACTATTTCAACTAAAGAAATTCAAAGTATGTCATTGGGAAGCCACCTTAGTGCTTAATTATTACAGTTTGAAATGCAGTTTTGTTTACAAATATTTCTGATGATAATAATAATAATATTGAGAGGAGCACTGGGAGCCTGAAAGGGAAACAAAATATATGTCTATGGTGCAACAGTGCAACATTTAAGCAGCTTCCAGGCAGATTTTTCTTGGGTTCCTCAGGTCTGCCAAAGACCCAAACCGGCAATTTTTTACATTGCACTGCTGTACCTGCCTCATCCTCTGGTCCACAGAGCTCCACACAGCTCTTAAATCCATAGCCCTTCCCCCTTTTTTTTTTTTTTAAGTTTTTGCCATGCCCCAAATATTCACGTGCAGTGGTCAAGGGCCAAGCACAATTCCCTCTTGAGAGGTAGAGCCCTTGTGGGTGCTGAAGGGAGGTCCTTTCACAGAGCCATCTACATTGATGCCTGTGACACTTATACCCCATGGCTGATCTTGTCTGTGGTGGCCTGAGCAAAGCACTTTGAAGGATGTTGTCCATGTCCAGGATGAGCAGTAGCACATGGCCTGGGCTTCTGGTCCCCAAAAGGCCGTGCTGGGGAGCTCTGTGGGTGCCACTGCACATGGGAGTCAGGCTTTTCCATGGGATACATGGGGACAGGAGCGAGGTGTGGCTGGCAAGTGGCCAGGGTATGTTGCTAGACCTGGGAGCTGAGTATGGTCCCTCTCACCTCCAGGGGTTATCTCATCGACTTCCAGCCAGCCAGGAATGTGCTTTGACTTGCTCAGTCCTGCTCATCCTAATTACACCTTCCTGGAGTGCTATACATAATTTCCCTCCCATCATCCCTGTCCTTTTTCTCCAAGCTGATCCTGCTTGTTCTTTAATGGAACACCACCTCCTCACTTTCCTTCGATTTTCATCCCCAGATACCCAACTCTCAGCACTCCTGTCCCTTTCCCTCTCACAGCCCTCAGTTGCCTGGTTTGTGGGTGCTGGACAAAGATGCCCTGGACCCATATTTGCTTTCTGAAGTCTCAAAAGGAACACCTTTTTTTTGGTCAACACAGCATGAGCCTGTGCAAGTCACTTCCACAGCAAGACCATTTCTCGAGTACTGTAACCGAGAATATGCGATAAAGGAATCATTGTAGCCCATACTAAGGATGAACCAGAGCTTTTGAATTGTTCTAAGTTCACTAGTTACAGGATACAGCCAACTTCTATTTACCATGACTAAAGAAGATGTTTCCCTAAAGATCTTTGCTTTTCCCTTGAAACTGGTTGCCTTAAGTATCAGACTAGTCGGATGGAGGCTGGGGCCAGCCTAGGACACAGGATCTATCCCCAAACCACTGCCTGGCTCACTCCAAGCCTCAGTTTTGCATGCTGTAAAATGAGAAAAGTGGGGGAACTGTTTCACTGAGGCACTTAGAGAGCTAGAGGTGGAAAATATTTTGTAGATGTTCATGCCTTGAACCCTGAACCAAATCTCTATAGCCATTGCAACATTTCTGACCCTTCTGACGTGAAATAATTTTCTTGATTTCTTGTGCACACCTTAGGCTTTTCTCCAGTAACTGAAGAACAGCCTAAATATCTGATCCTTCTGCCTTCCCCACAGTTGGGCAGAAGTCACTTTCTATGAGATGTGTGACGGATGTGCTGAGTCCCACAGTTCACTGCAGTGGACAAGGATCTTCTGAGCTGTCCCTGCATGAACTGCAAGGAGAACCTATGAATATGAGGGTACATTCGATAATGGTAAAGCACAAGAAGACCTTGCAGGAGGCTGCTTAGTGTGCATCACCCATGCAGACAGCAGCATTAGGGAACATAAAGGTTACAAAATCAAGCTTACAGCAAAGAGGTCACGCAGCCATTTGCGCATCCTGGTGTGTCAATACTGTCTTTAATGGCATAATCTCTGATTGATATAGCTAAGCACAAAAATAAACAGGGAGGCTTATGGGCACTCCAGCACCTTTCCTACCTTTTCAGAGACAAAATGCTAAAAAACCCCATGTTTGCTTTCATTGCATGTCAGTCGATCTCACGAAAGTGTTTATTTGGCTTTGTTTCTGGAGCCACTTGACTGTAGAAGCAGAATAGCACAAGGCATGTTCAGTGCAGGATTGCAAGCAACACTTACACTTTCTTGGGGTGCTGGTGGATGTTTTGACAGGTTTTAGGCACTGTTGAAGCCATATCTAGCTGATGCAAAAGGCAAAGCTGCAATCAAGTCAGTTGAAATCTGCCTACTGCACTGGAAGCTGGACCTTCCTAAGACTATTCCAGCTCTTTTGGGGTTGAATTCTGTGTGCTGCCTAGACAGGATTAATTCCTCTTTCTTTTGATTTCATACCTTTTACATATCTTTTAACATAGGTGACTTTGAATTCCTTCTTGACCTTTTTAATGGACATTTTCTTTTTAAAAAATCTATCTTTTGGGCACTTTGCACTGACACCAAGAATCTTCTGAGATATTTGTGAGCCAAACTTGGAATTATTACCTCTACTTCTTAACCTCTTTTTTATATCCATCAGTTGTATTGGCACCAGGGTGGAAGGTAGCAAGAACATTAGAGGCCTTATTTTTATTTTTTTTGTGATTACTTGTACAAATTTTTTTTAGGACAGTTCAGAATTTCTCCCTACTCTGGAAATTAAATGTAGACATATTAAAATTGTGGTTTGTTGCTTATAAGAAGCTGGAAGCAATTAGCACAGGTGGTGGTAGGTTCTCTGTCTCCTGTTGTCCTCTAGCCCTGCCTGCCATTCTGGGAGATGAGCAAATAGTCAAACACACATCACAGCACTTGGTGCAAAGGTCAGAAGAGATCTGTGTTGGCCAGGGGGTCGGGTGGCGTAATGTACCAGTCCTCACCATAAAATGTATTTTAATGCTCTTCTGGGTCCATTTTAGTAAATTTACAGAGCTTTTGTCAGAAAAAATAGCAAAATTTGAAGAGCATTATAAAACAATATTGCATCCCATTTTTTTAGAGAGTGCTTCATAGAGTCTTTTAAGCAGCTTTTGAAAGCTGTAATTAAATGTTTTGAAACATGTTCGGGACAGTTTTATTTCAGGCTTTGTCTCCAGCTTCTTTGGTTTGACAAACATGATTGTTTCCAGGAAAGTGACTGCTGCACTTAATAGAATTAGAAGTTGGCAGGGGAGGCTGCTGTTTCCAAAGCTGCTGGTGCTTCTGTGAGCTTGGAAAAAGGCTTGGCTGTCTCTTGTTACACTTGATAAAAAAAAATTAATTCCACCTGTTTATTTTGGATCACCTACAAATAATTTTTCCTATTTTTTGCAATCTTCTTACTTCATTTGTCTTCGAGTAACAAAAGCAGCTCACCCCAGTGAACCCAATGATGTCCTTCCTTTCCACTTGGTCAAGACATGTCTGGAGTGTTGTATGATTCCAAAATGATGATGCTGCCAGACCTGAGAAATGTGAAAACTCAAGTTCAAAGTTCTGAACAGGCAGCTGGAGGCTTACAAGAAACAACTGGAAATTCTTCCCCTTCCTACCATTAGAAATAGATGCCAAGTGCAGGATGGTGGCACCCCCTGCGTGCCACCAGTGCTGTCCCAGTAGGACTGAGCCCCTTGGCAGCCCCTCAGGCCCCCTGTGGCAGCATCAGCTTCTGCAGCCTCTCCTTTCACCAGGACAGCCTAGGAGGGAGAGCACAGCCACCCCCTCTACTTAAATTAGACCACCAAAACCATTATACTCAGCTAAACATCACAGCATTGAAATTTTATTTCAATATAATTAATAACAAAAATTAATTTAAAAATAAATAAAGGGTGTATTTCCCTCACCTTTCACTTTCTGGGGTTTTATTTTCTACTAGATAAATTTTCAAGCTTTCTCTCAACATGCATAGCACCTTGGATTTTAAAATGCCCATGGCTCCACAAGCTGGGGCTTTAATGAGTGCAAGTACCATCTGCCTTGCTGTAATAGGACATGATTGGGTGGCACAGCTGGGATCAATTTTTGGCAGCTGCATTTTCTCCTTTCTTAGGTACCCACAAACTGCCCAGCCACTCCTGAAGTAAGGTGCTGCCCTGCCAGGGTGGGCAGCACTTCAGGCAGTGTTTTGCCAGTGGCGTTCTGTGTGCTGTGCCCAGCTCACGCCTGGCCAGAGCTCCCTGACTTGGGCATATCTGAGCTCGCTGTTAAGTCCATCTGAGAGCAAATCTTAGCTGGGCACATTTCCCTCCCTGAAATTGTGTGACCTGGGAGGGATTATCATCCACCTGAGATGTCCTCAAGCCAAGTTCAGCCTCCAGCCAGCCCTGCCTCATGGCTCAGCCACAGGGGCTTGGTCCTCTTAAAAATCCTGCCTGAATCCAGCCCTTCTGCCTGGCAGCTGTGCCCTGGATGAAATGAATTTGACTGGTCTCAGACCATGTTTTGGCTGGTCAGGTCCACAGCATGAAATTCGGTTCAGCATTGTGGAGAAGATCCTCCTATGGCTTTGGGACACAGTGGTGCAGCTGATCAGGTTGATTTAGGGTCAGTCAGGGTGTCTGTGATGGGTGGTGTGACAGTACTGGGATGTCACACATGGCCAGCAGGCACAGGCTGGATGCACTTCTAAGTAATTCTAGTAGTTCTAGCAGCTGTTGACTCCTAGACTGAGGGATAAGCCCTCAGGGAGACACCACTAACCCTCCCATGGGCTTTATAAGAAACCCCAAAAGCAAAAAATTAAGGGACAATGGGAAGGTTTAGTCAGAGACCTTTCTCCTGGGATGAGAATGGCATGATGCAAAGAGGAGGTGGGAAGAAAGAGCAGGTCACCCAGGATGAAGGAGAAGCTGATGGAGGTAAGAACTAGCCCTGATTTCCCTTTAGCTCTTGGGGGAGACTGAGGCAGAGACAATGTTCACTTATTTGTGGCCCAAGCAGCAGACACAGACAGCCTGAACCTAAGCCACCATCCCAGAGCACCCAGGGCACCCCAGCCTTGGCAGTGTCTCCAAGACTGGAGGAGGTGAGGGCACTCCAAAAGCAGCCCTTCCAGTTGCCTTTGCAGGGAATGAAGAGCCGGAACAGTGCTGGTGGAGATAGAATCTAGTGATTACTTTAGGGGATTTGCTGTCTCTTTCTTTATGCACAGCCACCTCTTCTTTTTTTTCTTTCTTTTTTTTCTTTTTTTTTTTTTTTGTTTTCCCTTTTCCCTCCCTCTTATCCCTTTCGTGGTGCATTTGTCTTCGAGGAACCTGGGGTGTTCTTTTCATCAGTTCAATCTCTCTCTGGCACTTGAGTCCTGATTGGCTGAAGGACTTAGGGAAAAAAAAAATCTTTAATTAAGTAGATAATCTCTTCTTAGGAAGTTCTGCGGCTCCATTTCACCAACCCCCTTTAGCTCTTACTTTAGGATTGGTTATCCTTTGCAGAAGTTGGGATTCAGGAGGCATACGCCTCTTCATCACACCAGGACTGCCGGGTGGAAAATAACTCCATCCCTTCCCTCATTTAGTTGTGTTTCTTTCTTTTTTTTTTTTCTTTTTTTTTTTTTTCTTCTCTGGTGGTAGTGGTACCCAAGTTGGTTTTTTTTAAGGATCTCCTTTCTCCCTCTTTATTTGGATTTTATATTTCACATGGACCCTTATCTGGCCATCTTCTTCCTCACTCCCTTCTTCCAATCCTGCTGTGCCTGGTGAGTATCAAGAGCCCCTCAGTCTGTGTCATAGGCAGGTGCACTTCGCAGATACCCTAAGGAAATCCCTCTTCACCTTCCTAAATCTCCCCTCCTTCCCATTTAGCTCAGTTCTGTCTTTAATGGAACCAAATATTTAACTAAGTCCCAACACACTCACAGGCAGAAAGGTTAGATCTGTGAAGTCCCCCTTTTCCCCTGTGCCTCCCAAGAATAACTATGGGCAAAATCCTGAGCTGGGGTAAAATAGAGGAGAGTGGATGCTGAGGACCTAGCCCCTCACTTCCAACTGGGAAGATAACGCAATAGAAGAGCCAGGGACTTGTTTTTCCAAAGGCTCACAGTCAGCTTCTCTCGTCTTAATCAATCAAGTGGGGCTTCTCTCACGCTCCCTGAAGAAGAACTTCCCTGATTAAGAGCTCAGAGCCAGCAGGGGTGAGTTAGATCCACACGATTGTCACTCTGCGTGAGTAGCCTGAGATCCAGGCTCCTTGGCAGACACAGGGTCAGAATTACATGTCTGAAATTCATGTATTAGGATTTCCTGGGGAGAAGCTTTTGGTACAGAGATTGCTACATCTTGATTTCCAACCACCTGAGTCCCGTCAGACCAGTTCCACTGTGCACAAATCTGTGGCCATCTCATGTGGACTTGCTCTGTCCTAAGGGCAGTTTTATATTAATATCCAGGGAAGTTCTATAAGGATGAAGAGAAAGAGATTATACTTGTATCAAGTCTCATATCATTCCTTGCAGAGTCAGTCCCATGCACAGTCGGGGCATGGGCTCCATAGGTATTTTTTCCTATGTGATTTTTACTGAGAATCCAAACTTTATTATCCATTGTTGTGATGCCCTGGGGAATGTGCAAAGTGGGTTGTCTTGAATGGCAAGGAAAATCTTTTTCTGTTGAATGACTAAAATCTGCTTCCTTCCCCAAAGCAGAACTCTAGGGTTATTACTGTGGATGGACAAATTAAAATTATAGAAGGAGAAACTACAGAATAAATGGGAACTCATTCCTGCCATCAGAGTCTTAGGGATAACTTCTTTCAGAGATTTTCTACTTCATTCATTAAAAGAATGTGCAACAATTTGTACATCTCTAAATACTATAAAGCAGCAAACTCAAGATAAATCTCCCTTCTGGAACAAGGGGAATATATATGTTCTGCAGAAAGGCTAAGCAAGAGCTCTTGCTGATTTTATTGTTATTTTTCTGCCCTTCCTATGTATGTGTTTTGCTTTCCTCAATAAAAGCAGGTTTAGAATACATTAAGGAAAAAAAAAAATCAACATTTTGAAGAAACAGCTGCAAAGAAAAGAAATTTCAGTGCACAAAGTAGACTTAAATATGGAAATCTGAAGCATTTTCAATACAAATTTGGATGTTTAAATTCCTTGTCTGCTTTTCAGGAGTTTTTTATCTAAGAAAAAGGTTTATAGATCAAGATAACCCTGCTTCTCTCCGCATATTGCTCATAGGTCATGAGTTCTTGAGAGAAAGGAAAATTGCAACCTTGATTTGAATTTATCATTTTACAGACACTTCCCCTTAACTCTTGAGAAAAAACCCCAAAGTTTGTGGGAATCATAAAAATATTCTGCTTGAAATTTGTGCTGGTTTTCTTTATCTGATCCAACAGCTTAAAACACAAGTTACTTTTCTCCCGTGATTTAATGGCAATAGTTGGGAGCGGGGGCAATATAGAACATCAGAAATTATTTTTAATATATATGTGGCCACTTCCCTTCTCTGAGCATGGATTAAATTCTATCATTTAATTGACCATCCAACCACTGTATTTCTACACCACTGGTCAAAATATCAGGGTTGTATTGAGGAACTAAAAACCCTCAAATAAAGATAACAAAATAAAGATAAATGAAGAAAAAAAAATAAAGTTCCAAATGTGATTTAGTTTCTGCCCAGTCTCCTATCCTGTGGGAATAATGTAACAAATTCTAACACAGCAGTTTGCTTCTAAATGTTTTTTTTACACTTCAGCTGTGGGACTGCCTTTAGTTTCCAGCCTGCCGTGTTTTCTAATAACCTCGAGGAGTTCATACTTGAGAATGAAACTCAGACCCAAAGTGAAATTCTATCCATTTTCTGTATTTACTATGATGACAGTAAAGATCTAAATACAGTTTTATAATTTTCTAAAGAGCTGAACCAGCAGCACAGTAGCCTGAGTGGGTGATAAGGTATCAAACAAATATTTTAATGGGAGATTAGGTAAGGCTCTTAGGGCATATTAAACTGAAGAGAGAGGGTGCTTTCATTGGTTAAAGTTGTAACTGAGGTGGAATTATGAGAGGCTTGTTAGTACTTGATATGTGTAAAATACAGTGGGACAGCTGCTTGGCAGGCTTCTCTGCTTTCAGATTCAATAAAACTATGATAGAGAACTCCTGCTATAGATATTAATTAGCTTTGAGATAATTTCCTAATATCGGATGCAATGAAAATCTCTTGCCCTAGATTTGCTTTTTACCTGGAGACATAAAGTTGCAGTGAGGGAAGCAGTGTACCCTGGCCAGGGCCCTGCACAGGCTGGGGAGGGGGCTGAGGAACTTGGTGGGTCTCCTCTCTCTACCTGCTGAGGTTTGAGTCCATGTAACACTGTCCTGGAGTTTGAAGGTGGAGGGAAAGGGGTTTATGTAGCTAGAAACCTTGTGAGCTTTCTCAGAGAAGAGGAATGATTTCACGTGTTTCTTTTAATGTGTGTGATTTAAAGAAGTCGCCAAAGTCTTGGGAATTCAGCTGGTTAACATCCACCGTGGAAGCAGCTAGCTAATTATTTAGGATTACATTCTGCTTTCCTTTACAAACTTATGAAAATTTAGTAGAAATAAATATTTTTTGTTAAAAAAATCACACTGCAGATAAAACAAATGAAGAGAGATTCATTTTGTAGTGATTCCTGTTTGCAGCACAGAGATGATTCTAGTGGCATGGTCAATATTGCACTACATCTGTGAAACTTGTGGCTTAATTGCTCTCTGCCCTCACTGGAGACTATACAGAATGGAGATACATTTTTCTTAGCTAAATCATAAGAGCAAAGAGAAGGCACATGGATTCTGTCTCCATTATTATCTTTCCTTCACTCTCAGCAATAAATAAGAAAAATTTCAGCTAGCCTCCAGCCACATGACAGTCCCAGCTCCCTTCTCCTGAACCCACTTGCAGCTGGAAGAGTTAAATGTTGGGGTGTCAAGTGCACTGAGTCCAAATGAATCCTTTACTTGTCTAAGCCCTACAAACCCGCCCAGCAGTATGCCTGCCTGTTGATCAGAGAGCTCAGGGAAAATGCCGTCTCTCGGACAGCTTAAAAATGTTTAGAATATCCTGCTGGGAAATTGCTACTGTATCATTTGCTCAGCTGCAGATGGTGAATTGGCATATCCCGAACTTGGCCTTTTTGTGAACTTCAGGTTTATCCTGGGAGGAACAGATCCTCTGCTTCAATGCAGTCATGTCAGTTGGCTCCTGCTAACAGGCTGGTTTGCTCTAAACCCCAAATTTGTGGATTACTATCCTCCCCCTAAAGCCACCCTTGCAACAGCTCAGATGTTCCTAATCCAAGGTGACGCCAGCAAGGGTTTGAAGCAAATCCCTCTTGTACACTGTGAATTTGGGTTTTCCTACATCCATAGGAAGCAATGCCAATGGGATGTATCTCTTGTTTTGGCCACAAAAGCAAGATAAGAGAGGACTTACAATTTTCTAGTTCTTGTCTACAAAGGGGCATTTTACCAGAGTTTTCTCACAGCTGCTACCAGGGGCTCAGATTCACACTGACACCATCCTGAGTGTGGTCCCCATAGCAAAGCACTGAAGGTCAAGGCAAAGGACAGGAGGGAAACCAGATGGAAAAATGACTTGTTCATGCTGCTACCCAATTGCGTTAGGATGGGGACCCATGGAGCTTACACAGTCTGATTAGCCCCAGGTTCATGGCCCTGTGTGGTTCAGGTCACCCAATGCTCTAATCACTCAGCTACAGATGCCGCCTCTCCAAGTCCCAGGAAATATTTAATTAGCTGTACAATGCAGAAGCAGCTTCCAAAGGAAAATTCCTCTGCAAAACAACCATCAACTTCATGCTAAAGTACCCATGAGCTGGAGTGCAGCCGCGTCTGATTCCCAAGCCTGGAACAAAGGGAAAGGATCTCCTGCTCTTGCACAGCCCAATCCTATTTTGAATCTTTTCCAAAGCAAGCTTTCATCAATATGGACATATTTTCATCAAAAACCCAAAACCAACCAACCAACCAAAAAAAACCAAACCAAACCACCACCAACAAAAAACCTAAAAATAGTTAGACTTGCCAGAGTGAAGCATTGCAGACTCATTCTCTCAACCCTTTCTAAATTGTAACAGCAAAGATCAAGTTTCTTGTGATTTTTCTGTGCCTATAGCAGGGCTGCACTTAGTCATGCAGCTTGGGACAGCAACGCCTGCTTCAGCATGTGGATGCTTCTACACTGTCCTTGCTGTATTTGCAGCACAAAAGGAAGGTACCTTTCTCTCCCTTACCAGGGAGATACCTGTGGCTCAATTGAAGCAGAACATAATCTTGAGGAGAAGTTGAGAAGCCCAGTTCATATCAGTGCATGCTCTATCATTTTCCCTGATCGCTGACTCACTGCAAGATCTCAATCCACTCATGCCACCTGTCTGGCCTCAGCATCTTCTCTGAGGCATAACACCATTCACCCATTTCGCTGGAGTGCCAGCAGGGAGATGCTCCAGATACAGTGATGAGAGTTATTTTACAAACCTAGAGAGGCTGGAATTAGGTGTTTGTAGGAGAGATTTCTCTATTCTCACTTCCTTTCTAACTAGGGATATTTGGAGTTGGCTCTTCGGCATTTTCAAAGTCTCAATCCTTTCTGCCACGACGTGGCTAAGCAGGATTCACCCAGACATACTCCAGATTCCATATGGTGGTCACTGTACAATTTCAGTACAATTTCACTGTACAATGGTGGCTCACTGACAATTTCAGCTGGAAGTCTTTCCTGATGGAGAAAGACTCAGACTGGACAGCATTGGTTCAGCAAGTTCCTGGGGACAGTGTTGGAGACCAGACACACTCCCTGACCCTTGGAGATGATCCCTCCACACCTTCAGTGGGAACACCAGAAAGTTTAATTTTGGTTAAATCGTCCCCCATCCCAAAGCCCCAGGGCTCCCTGCAGTGTCCAACAGGATGAGGAGGACACGTATACTTCTGTTCAGCCATCACTATAACCTGATCAAGAGGAGAGTGTGGGCAGTCAAAGCTGTCACTGCAGGAAACGAAGGACTGGGATCTGGAGGGATGCAGCTGAGACACACTGCAAAGGAGCAGCAGTGTGACCTTCTCTTTCCCTCAGCATAGTCCAACAGGGAGAATGGTGCTGGCACTCGTTCCACCTCCTGGGACTGGGGGGAAATGCTACTCTGAGTTAAGCTGAGCAGCAGTTCAGTGAGGCAAAAAGCAAGGCTGGGGGAAGAGAAAAACATTAAAATAATGGGGAGTTTTGCTACAAAGGGCAGCTGAGCAGAAGAAAGCAAAAGCAGGGAGCAGTGAGGGGGTTGCAGCCCAGTACAGCCTGGTTGAGGGGAACAGGGTGGGGGAAAGGAGATGGCACCATTCTGTCTCTCAGGGAGCAGCAAGGGAAGATGAAGGAATGACCAAAGATGCCTGAAAGCCAGGAGATAGGCAAACTTTGGGGGAGTGAGAGAAGAGCTCTGGGATGCTTGGCATTCCCCAGGCCCCTCCACCATCACCCCCTCCCTGCTGACACTGTCTCTGTCTTCCAGGTCAGTGAATAATTTCCTGATGACGGGCCCCAAGGTAAGAGAAATCCCTTTGATCTCTGTCCCTGATTCCACTAAACCCGGGGAGGGAGGGAGGGAGGGAGAGAGAGAGACAGGGGCTCCTCCTTACCCCTCCTCTTCACCCAGCCTCAGCCAGAGCTCCCCTCACCCCCAGGTTTCCAGCATCAAGGCAAAGGACCAGGAAAGACCTGCTACAACTCCTTGAACTACATCAGCCCTGAGCAATACTGACCTGGGGTTCTTTTAGGCTGGTTGGGGCCAGATTCTGGAGATTTGTCTATTGACACCAGCTGAAGCTCTCAGCTGTCATTTATTGCTTTCTGATGATCAGGTTGTCATTAGGACCCACATTGATCCAGCTGGAAAGTATCTTCTGTAGGCCCTGTAAAACGTACTTCCTCAAGGACTAAAACTATAATTGACAGGACCTTATTTAGTATTTTTGACCCACCCCCCCCCCATATCCTTGCTATACTCTTTAAGAGGCTTTTTTTACTAAACAGGACCAGTTGTAAAATTTACCCAGTTTTTGTTCTGGCTATTCCCCAGGAATACCTCCAGGTCCATCTAGCTCTTTCTGTGGCTCTCAATGCTCGGGTGGAGCAACCTTGCCCCAAAGGTTGTCCTTTGGGGGCTGTCCTGTGGCTGTCTCCCTGCGGCTGCAGTGAAGAAGGAGGCAGGCTGAGGCACCTGCTGGCCTGGAGCTTCCTGCTCTCTTAGCATAAGGCTTTGCCTCCTCTCATGCTGGAGAGGCAAGGGGTTCCCCATGGCAGAGGCTGGCTGGCACAACTCCCAGTGCAGCTAACAGTCAGGAGCTCAGCCTTCTTCCCCTAGGAGGCTCAGGTTCCAACCCAGCACAGCAGGAAATACCTTTGCTGCTGCCACTGGTGAGCTTTGCTTCCCAGGGAAGCCAAGCCTGGGAGATCTCCTGAGCTCTGTGTGTCTTGTCTCTGTAAGATGGTATGCAGATTATTTTCAGTTGAAAATACACATCATCCCTGTGCTGATCCACTGCTCTGCTCCCAGGCCTATCTCATCTACTCCAGCAGCGTGGCGGCCGGGGCACAGAGTGGCATCGAGGAGTGCAAGTTCCAGTTTGCCTGGGACCGCTGGAACTGCCCTGAGAGGGCATTGCAGCTCTCCAGCCATGGTGGGCTGCGCAGCGGTAAGGAAAGCATTGGATACCACTACTGGGACCCCCTTGCTACAGGTTAGAGCCCGTGGCCCCCTCCTGTCTTCCCAAGTGTCTCCTTTACTTCCCCATTCCCAGCTGGGATGCACCTCTCCCAGGAATCCCTCAGAGGCATCTTTCCAGAAGACCCTTTCACCCATCAGCTCCCACACACACTGGGATTTAGCCTCAACACAAGGCAGCCTCCCAGTGCCAGCGTCACCTCCAGATCTGCCAAACCCCAGCTTGTGCAGGACAACTCACACAACTGCCTTCCTGCACAGATGCACTGTCCTGACCTCCACATGGGCTGCTGGACATGCCATGCCTAGGTGGTGTCCCAGGGTATCCCAGCGAGGCTGATTACCAGCACAGGCTAGTGCTGTGGCAAGCAGAGGGATATGGCTAAAGAGAGCAGGAAAGAGTTCATCAGTGGCTGTGCTCTGGCCAAGAGACAGGAGAAAAGTCTTCTCACAGCTTGCAGATACCAGGATCCCCCTGGGCAGAAATCCACTATCCTTGACCTGGGCCATTGCAGGGTATGGGGCTGTGGTCATTGTCACTGTATCCCATTCATTACCTGTTTGCAGGTCCCAGGAAATATTTCAGTGCATATGTGGCCCTCTAGACCCATGTATGATGATGCTGGGCTGAGCTCATACCTGCCCTGTAGAGGCAGGACCTGGGTGTGGAGGAGAGCCTAAAGCCTCTGGTGGGACTGGCAGCAGATGAGGGACCAGAGCCCCAGGCAGAGACAGACAGAGATTTCAAAGTGGTGCCTTGAGGAGAGAATTGCAGCTCAAGTCCCACTCTGGGACTTGAATCATTCTTGTCAAGGCTATCTGCTCAGGTCCACACCTTGCTGGTATTAAATGAAAGCCAAAGGCTTGGTGAAGTCAGCTGATGATCCCCACACCGATTGTGGTGGGTAGGTATGGTCACTGCTCAGAGCCCTTCCAGCAGAAGGTAAGGCTTGAGAGGGCTGTGGAAGGAGCTCTTTCATCCTTGGAGAGGGTCCCTTCCTTCCAGTGTTAGCGAGAACTGGGGGACATTTGGCCTTCTGTGCTATATTGCCATTGCTGAGCTCCCAAAGGACAGCCATGTGCTATCTCATCCATGCCCTTTGAAATGGCATGAGTCAGCCTGGATCAAATTTGGGAGCTTCTGTTTTCGCGCAGTTCAAGCCCAGACTAAGCTAATCTGACATGTAGGGCCTCCTCTCCACCCCACAAAGCCCTCCCCACAGCAGATCTCTTCCTACACAGACTCCTGCATGGCAGGAGTAATTTCTAACAGTGGTCTTGCTGTGAAATCCTTAGCACATCTGCTTTCTTTGTGTTCCCACTTGACAGCGAACCGAGAAACTGCCTTTGTCCATGCCATCAGCTCTGCAGGTGTCATGTACACACTGACCCGGAACTGCAGCCTCGGGGATTTTGACAACTGTGGCTGTGATGACTCCCGCAATGGACAACTGGGTAAGGAGAGATGAGCTGCTGCCCCTCACTCACGTCCCAGGTGGTAGGAGAAGCTCTTCTCTCCTCTGCTGAGGCATGCAGAAACACCTCCCCTTCCTGGTCCCCACACATGGAAATTGCCCAGAGCAGAGCTTTGCCTGGTTCAAACCAAAGTAATTCTGAGGAATTTGGAAATAAACAAACCAAAATACCTCTGTGGAGGCTGAAGCACCTCCAATTTACACCAGCTGAGGCGAAGCCCTTGATGCTTTCCATTACTTTCTAAATGAGCAGGAAAGTAGAAGGGGTTGCAGTTTCCCTGGTTCAAATCAAGAACTCTATTCAAGCTGCTGGAGACAATGTCGGTATCCTATGGGAAGAGGAGTGGATCTGATGTCATGCTTCTAAGTGGTGGGTCTTGTAAGAGCAGTGCTGATCAGGGACCTTGGGGCTCCCAGAGTCTGCAGGACCAGGGTGGCCCCAGAGCAGAATGATCAGGAGGGAAAGCAGGGTGGCACTCATAAACCTCTACAGTGTTTCTCAGCATGGTAGGCACACAGGAGAACAACCAGGAGAACCACTGTGGCAGCACACAGCCTTCACACCGTTCATGTCACAGTGGTACCCGGGTCCTCAGCCACTAAGCAGCCCTGAGTGTGGAAACCCAGGCTGCACTGCTCTAGCTCTCCACTCAGCTTTCACAGAAAACACTGACATTTAGGCTTTTTGTTTTGAATGGAAGGAGGTCAAATTTCAAATTATCAAAATCTTTTAAAAGCCATGCCCTGCCCAGCCAATCAGTCAGTATATGTTAGTTTATGACAAACTTCTCTGGAGTGTCCAGTATTTAGTAATTCACTTTACTGGGTAATAGTTTTGAAAACAGCCACTGCTGCTTAGGTGTCCACAGTTTGGGAATGCCTATCTCTAGCAGAGAAAGACTTTGGGCAATGACACACCAAATTTTATCTCCTCTGGAAAACCAAGTTAGTCATGCTACATTTTCTTTCCCCTAAACATATCTGTTTTTCATGAAAATTTTCCATTGTGAATTTAAAAGCTTGTAAGGCACAGAAAAGTTTGGGGCTTGACCAAAACAGTGTGATTCAATTTAGCCATTGCACTGAATCCAAATTAGTGAAAGGTTTCCATTCTCCCTTCAGTCCCAACTCTGGATTTGGACTTCATCACCCACTGCAATTACCCACCTCCCACAAGACATTCCTGCCTTTCCCCAGGAGAGAGGATGCCCTGGGAAAGTCCAGGCAAGGGCCAGGCCTTTCAAGAGAGGCACAAGGCCACTAAACTACAACTCCCAAGATGTACCACCAAGGCATGTTAGGGTCAGAATGTTCCAGATTTCAAATCTTCATAAATAACTTGGCACTTTTCTCTATGAGTAAAAACAAAGTGACGTTTTTCCAGTCAGCCGAGCTAAATTATCAAGCTCCCACACAGTTAGGAAAAGTACCCTCCACATATTTTTGTGCAGCTTCACAGCTCTGTACTGACTCCTTTCTCTTTAAGATAACTGGAAAATTAGACCCTTTCAAGATGCCAAACATCATCCCAGAATTCTGGGTGTGCCAAAAAGAGGGCCTTCTTAATACATGTATGCCAGGCTTAGGCTGTTTCAGACAGAGGGGAATCTGTTCCCTCTGACCAGGATGCCTCCACCAGTTTGCTAATCCAAGTCAGCAAGGTGCTGTCCCTGCAAGTCAGATTTAAGGAGCTCAAGTCAGGGTTTGAGAGAAGGTGATAAAAGACCCAAAGGCTTATCTGTATGGCTGTTAATGCATGATAATTGACAGCTTCTGAATCCTGCTCTATAGAAAGCCTGGAAAACCCTGCATTTGTTGTACAGGACATACCCCTTTGCTGCCTGCTTGAGCCACAGGTTATGAGCTCAAGGTGAGGTTAAAGATTGAATTTGCCCCACAGCCTCCATTCTCTCCCAGAACTTCTGATACCCCAGAGCCAAAAGCCAGGCAGGCAAGGGGCTGGTCCTCCGACAGCACACATCTCATCTCCTCTCCTAGGGGGGCAAGGCTGGCTGTGGGGAGGCTGCAGCGATAACGTGGGCTTTGGGGAAGCCATTTCCAAGCAGTTTGTGGATGCCCTGGAGACTGGACAAGATGCCAGAGCTGCTATGAACCTGCACAACAACGAGGCGGGTAGAAAGGTGAGCTCCTCCCTCCCTCCAGACCTGACAATGTATATTCGATTGGCTCTGGCCATTCACCTTGAAGAATCACAATTTGCTGTAGTTAAAAACACATGTCCAGAAGAAACAACTTCTGGGGGGATGGCAGCAGTACAATGTGATGTGTGGTGTTTGCTCAAAGCTTTGTGATTACAGTGATAATGGTTTCCTGCAGTTCTCTTTCTCCCAGTTCAAGGAGGAGAGAGTACTGTGCAGAAGCAAATCTATGAGCTTCAGGACTACAGTGCAAGGAGGGTTGATGACAAACTCCTCCACGGGCCTGGAGCCATGCTTCTGCATGCACTGCAGTATAGAAACAACCCTCTGGGCTTTTTTCTGAATCCTCTCTCTCTGCTCACTCTGTAGGCAGTTAAAGGGACCATGAAGCGGACTTGCAAGTGCCATGGTGTGTCAGGGAGCTGCACCACCCAGACCTGCTGGCTGCAGTTGCCTGAGTTTCGGGAGGTGGGAACTTACCTCAAGGAGAGGTATCACAAAGCCCTAAAGGTGGACTTGCTTCAGGGGGCAGGGAACAGCGCTGCCAGCCGGGGTGCCATCGCTGAGACCTTCAGCTCCATCTCCAAGAAGGAACTGGTCCATTTAGAAGATTCTCCTGACTACTGTCTGGAGAACAAGACGCTGGGGCTGCTGGGCACAGAGGGCAGGGAGTGCCTCAAGAGGGGCAAGGCGCTCAGCAAGTGGGAGAAGCGGAGCTGCCGGCGGCTGTGTGGGGACTGCGGGCTGGCAGTGGAGGAGAGGCGAGCCGAGATGGTGTCCAGCTGCAACTGCAAATTCCACTGGTGCTGTGCTGTGCGGTGCGAGCAGTGCCGCAAAAGGGTCACCAAGTACTTCTGTGTCCGCAAGGAGAAGCGGGAGCGGAGTGGTGGAGGTGGTGGGGCCAGCCGCAAGCTCAAGAGAAAGCTCTGACTTGCTTCCATGGTCTTGCCTACCCCTCTGTTCTCCTGCCCTCCCCATCAGCCCCTGGCACCATTTCCATTTGGCATAGTTTTGTCTCATTCCCATTGCCTCACAGGGGATTGGGCAAGGAAAAAGAGCGTTGTATGAGTCCCCAGGTCTTGACCACACAGGGCATTAGTGCAGTGGGTGGTGACTTCTGGGGAGACCTTCAAGTGTTGAAAAAACAAGGTGAGATTTGGTCCCTTCAACTCAGAGTCACTCTATACAGTGTTTCTATCCAGTTTTATCTCTGAAAACACAGGAGGTATCTTGGTGGCTCTTGTGCTTTTGAGTTTGTTTTTTCCCCAAACAAGCACCAACTCTGGGCTTTTGAGCAAGATCAACACTTAGGAAAGCACAAGGAAACTGAAATGACCCCAACATAGTTGGGCAACTCAGAGCAGTAATCCCTAAATGAGCAGAGGCTTTTAGTACCCTAAAAAATAGAGGCACTAAAATAAAGTTGTTATTGCCTAAGCCCTACACTATGAGGGAATAGAAAAGGCATGCAATTCCTTCCTGCAGAAAGCCAGCATCCAGGAGACTCACTGCATCACTGCCCATCCTTTGACAGCTTTGGTAACCTCTCCAGTGCTTTACTTTGCATTTGAAATGGCAGCAGTAAGACTGAAGCTACTGCTTGACCTGCCCATTAAACAGCTGTCCAGAAAAGGGGTCCCATCACTCAGTTTTTACATGCTTTCTCTGTGTCTTCCAAGCCTTCAGGTCTGGTCTCCCGTTTCACACCAGCATTCCTGCCAAAGCCCCTGATTCATGCCACAAAGATGCCCTCACACTTATTTCTGTAGTCCCTTTTTCCTCCCAAATCTCTCCCAGAGAGGAGCTGCCAGCTGAAGCCCCTTCTGCACCTCTAGGTGTACTTGCCAAGCACTCTTACCCTGTCAGGTAACTAACTAAATACTTCCTCGTAGTCTGAGAAAATAATGCCAGTTACTATTTAATGGTGGTGTAAATAGGAAAGTGAAGCACTTTGAAGTTTAATTTATTGCACAGTTACTGTGATGTATACATAACAGTTTTTCCTCTACCACTTATTGTATATATTCTATAGGCTAAGCAAACAGTAGGAAGACTTGGTTGATGCATCTCTGTTCCCTTGCTGTGGTTGGGGTAGGGAGGTAAGAAGCTGCCAGCTGCAGGACCTGGGGAAGCTCACTGCACCATCCTAGTGATCTTCCTTGAGGCTGTGATGTTACGTCTTCTTTGCTGTTTAAAGTGTCCTTTAGCCATACGAGAAGCCAGCAGAGCTAAGTTACTGGCCATTCGACCTGTCTTGTAGCCAATATTTGTAAACCAATAGCCAATGCAATAAATCGGTAGCCAAGTGCTTGCAAAATGCTGTTGTATCTAAGTGCTTGGGTGTTCTTTCATCCCATTGCATCTGTGGGTGGTTGTAGTTTCAGTCCTGGAGATTAAAATCCATTTGCTTACCCATCTATTGAGCTCAGGAAGACCTGAGCAGTTCACTCCATGAAGCACAACCTTGGGTCCTACCAGGAGAGGAAAGGGCGTGCTCTTTCCTTGAGCTTGCTTGAGGATGCATCCAACTGTATGTAATGCAGCTGCCAGGAGGAAATGGGATGGGAGGGGGGCAGGCAGGGGCCCAAACTGCCCACTTCATAGCTCGTATATTAGAGACACTCTGTATGTGTCTCTTCATTATCAAATAGCCCCTCGATCCTAGAACTACTTCATCGGGAGTGGGAATTTGGACCTAGGGCAAACTGGGGTCTCACCAGAACAAGAGCATTCACGTCAAATAAATATTTGGCCTTTCAAAAATTGCAAGAAACAATCTTGGCCCATTCTCAGGGAAAACTGAAACATTTCCACTTCACACACAAACCACCAAATGTTTCTGCAGAGGTTCTTATTAACACAGTGACCCTGCCCTAGGTCTCTCTTGCATCTCCGTCAGCAGTTCCTCCATCTCCCCGTGGTGGAATTGCATCCTTGGGCAGGGGAGCAAAGAAGTGGCAAAAGCCTCTTGCCCAGCAGGGAAACCTCCAGCACTGGCTGGCTCGAGGACTATGGCAAGGCAGAGAGGACAATGGCAAGGTAGTGGAAAACTTCTACCCTCTTCTCCTTCTGTTCTTCTCTCCCCTCCGTTCCATGGCCAGCTGGAAACATAGGAAAAGAAGACGTGGAAGCCGTTTCCCTTTTCCTCCGCTCCTACCCTGTCGTTCCCCTGCTGACACTGCTGCCCCCCACAGTTGCCCCGCGAGGGCCGCGGCACAGCCCAGGATGTGCCCGCTGGGCACAGTGAGGGCTGTTGGCGAGGGGGACGTGTGGGGCACCGCCAGTGTGAGCCCCATCGCCACACGCGGCTTCCGCCGGGGGAAAACGGCGACACCGCAGCTGCAAAATGTGCTGACCTCAGCAGCGGGTCCCCCCTCCCGGCACAGGGAGCCCTCCGTGGTAAAGGCCCTCCTGCCATTGTGGGCAGGATTGGATGCTTCCATGTATTCATTTCGGTTTAATGAAGGCGCATTCCTCAGAGGAGAAATATTTACATTCAGCTTCCCAGGTGGTCACCTTCGCCCAGATGACACACAAACAGGCAGCCCCCCGCTCCCTTTTCCAATCCAAACCTCTTTAGAGGGCTCGGGAGGAGGGGAGAGAGGGGAGGGGGGCTGCTGGGATAGCAGAATAGAGCAGGGAACAAAATGCTAATAAATCAGCCAGCCAGCCCTTTTCCCCTCCCCTCTGTGGAGTCAATGGAAAGTGTCATTTCACATGCTAATCCCCCTCCGATCTCTTTACAACACCTTTTCCGAAAAGTGTTTGGGAAAAGTCCTTGTGGCCCGTTTACAGCTCCCCGCCGCTTCAGATTCCTTCTTGTCTAAGGCCGTGGCCCCCGTGTGGGTCTCTCCCTCCAGCAGGGCTCCTTACAAAAAACATCTCAACAAAGACTTTGGAGTTCATCAGCCTCCCACTGAAATTCACAGCTGCTGAACAAACTAATCCCCTCTCTTGGTCTTTCTTCCTTTCAATGGGTTCTTGGCTTCAAAGACACTTTGGGAAAGGACTTTGTGGGGACTCACACTGCTCGCTCAATAGAAGTTAGTGCAAGCATTATCTTCAGAGCAAGTGGCTTTACAAACAAATACTGCCTAACAATTTCTGCCCCTCCAGCTCTCCCAAACACACACAAGCCTAGCCTGCAGACATGATGTTATCTGCGACAGGATTAGAGCTCTGTTCTCTGTGCCCAGGGATTCTTTCCTACTGCCTCCCACCGGCCCCCCAAATTCTTTGCCAACCCAAAAGCCTTCTCACCCAGCTGAAAATGGTTTCTCTAGTGCAGGGGTGCTGCGGTACCGTGTGCCCACATGGGACGGGGCAATGCAGAGGGGCCACTGCCCACAGACCAAAAGCTATTACCAGCCAGCAGAGATAGTGCTATAAATGGAGGACCACTTTCCAGCGGGGTTTGAAGGATAATGTAACACACCAGGGCCACATAGACAGGGCTTATGCCACAAGCCTCTCCAATGCTTTCCAGTGGGTCACCTCACTTGCCCTGCCTGTTTTCCCTCCCAAGAGCATCAGGGATGGTGCTTGTAGGGGTAAACCTGAGCAAAAGTGAGCAACAGTGGGACAAAGGGGCAGGTGGGAAGGACTTGCAGCAAAGGCAGGATAAACACCAAGTCTCTGCACAAGTCCTGGGTAGCAAAAACCGTGTGTGCTGGAGAGAACTAAAATCAAATGCATCTGAGAAATACATGGAAAAATCTGTGTTTATTTCTCAGTGGTAGAAATGGCCTGAGTTAAAGAGAGCAAGGGGCTGGACTGCATAGTGTACTATAACTGGATCGAGAAAAGCAGAATCTAAGAAATGCCAGGCTTGTTAAACGACCTCAAGGCTGGGATTTCCCTTATGTTCATTAAGCAAATGTATGCCACCTGGGCTACCTGTGTTATGACCCCTTCTGATGCTGCACAAGTGTAGCCTTTGAAAAAATCAGCTTACATCTCCCTGATGGGGGGCAGCTGTTAGGCCAGGCTGTTTGCTAACTGCTCCCCAGCCAGGCTGCAAAAGCTCTTCCAGAGTCCTTCACACTTGGTGTTTGCCTCTGCCAGCAGCAGAGTTACAAAAGGCTGGTTTCCCTTGAATGCTGCATCCCTGACTCTCATAAGTCCCGGTCCCTTCCCAGCAACAGCCCTTCAAGTCTTCACCATCCAAATAGTCTTTCTGAACCTTTGTTTCCTCCCAAGTCCTCCAACCTCAGGCCAGGTAATAGAGTCCTGCATATTTCAGAGTTTCATGTGTGCAGTCTGGCAGGCCTGTATATATACCAGCTAGCTGACAGAAAAAAAAACAAAAATAAAATTGAGATCAGAATTACTTTCTTTTATCAGAAGCTAGTTTGAGTCACCCGACTTTATCTCAGTTCCCATGTTTCACTTCAGCCTTCTTATCCCCTTAAAAGCTTAAATTAAGTCAGCTAACAGATTCTTAAGTTATTAACTAATGGTGAGAACTGACAATTCAATGGTGTAAATTTCTTCACAGGCCCAATACTCACCCTTGTTTAAGCTGCATGGCTTCAGTGGTGTAACATTTATTTCCCAACAGGAGAGGATCTCATTGAGGGGTCTATGTTTATTTACTGACACACTTCCAACTCTTGACATCAAGTGCAAAATCCCCAACACTGCTATGATTTCCCCAGGAGAACATCAGCCAGTCTGGGGGCCTTCTTGTGTTTGATGCAGATGAACAGGCACGACGGAGGCAGGTGATCTGGAGAAGATCAGTTCTCTGACCTTGCAGTCTTAGGGAGTGGATAAGACCTGTGGTCTCACCACAACAGTACGGATGCTGCCCACACCAGCAGAACCCAGAATCTGGTTTGCCCCCACACTGTTCTCAACTGCCCCTTCACCAAAGCTGAGAATTCAGGTCTCAGTGGGTGGCCATGCAGACTGAGGAAGTCCCCTGCAGCCAGAGGTGACAAGTATAAGAAAAAAAGCATCACAAAACAACACAGCTTTTATTCACTGTTCTGTAATCTCTCAGTGCATCAAACCGCAGCAATAGAAACAACACAGCAGCAACAAGGAGGCACTTTGACCTGGAAAGGAGAGAATGAGACATCTCCTCTTCCTCCTTTCTCTGATTCTCCTCTCTACTAGAGTCTCATGGTAGAGTAGGCTGATTTGAGTACTGTACCACAGGCCCATGATAGCATTATCACTCAAGGCAGCAAGCTGAGGAAGCAGGGGCTGGCTGCATCCAAATGCTGGCAAGAAGCCTTGCTCCCAGCTAGGGCTCAGTGATTATGCTGCCTGGTTAGTAAGAAGGAGGTTGAGAGAGAGGAAGGCAAGGAAGGAGGAAGAGAGGGAAATATACACACACACAGATGTGCCCTGAAATCCCATCTGCCTTCCCAGACTTTTTCCCCAGGACATATATGCTTCATTCATCTATTTTACCCCAGAGGAAATGCCACAGTGATGAAAAGTCTCAGCACAATCCGTATCTTCAAGTCCTGCCAGCATCACCTCCTGCAGCATATTCCTACTACCACAGTGCCAAAGGGTCTTTGAGAACCACCTTTGCATGTAACTATTACTGTAGACAAAATGAATGCACCACACCTGGAGCAATGAGCTCTCTTCTCCCTGCTCAGGTCTGGGCTGGTCAGGGTAGCTCAAGGGAAATCTTTAAACAATCCCTGTTGCTCTTAAAGTCCCTAGGCTGTCTGAAAAGCTTGAAGTGGGAAGCCTTTAGATAACACCAGTGGGTAGAAGTTCAGCTGTGCTAACATAAAAAGTGAAAAAGGCCAGGAGCCAGAGAGGGCAGCTTTTAGCCCCAAAACAGGATGTGACTGGTTCTGGGGAGAAGTGTGCAGAGCAGTCCTGCACACATTCCTGAATGGGACAGTCCCAGAAATTGAAAGGGGGAATCACCCCTGCACCTGAAACATAATGCGCTTGAGCCTGCAGCTTACGGGGGGAAAAATATAATGGGTGGACAGTGGGTAAACAGGAAGCTTGACTTAAAAAGATAGGTCTGGGCAAAGAAAAGAGAAAATCAAAGCTAGCCAGAGCAAACTAGTAGTTAGCCCTAGCTGTAGCAGGATATGGGTGCTGTGGAGCGAAAGGGTGAGTCAAGGATGAGAACGAAAAGAAAGAAGGAATGAGGAGAGATCCTTACTGCAGCCCAACAGACTGGGGACACCCCAGCTTAGGTCCCAAGGGAGCCCAGCTGCCACTCAGGCAGGTTTACACTGTAGCAGGGAATAGAGCCCGAGGCTCTTCTGTGGTGGTGCTGTGGGTGCCAGCCCTGTTTGCCTCCTGAAGAAAAAAAAAAGCAACATCAGCCTGGGAGGGAAGGAGGTTCCACTTTATGCCAGGGATAGGAAAGAAGAAGGATCTCTGTGCAACCTGGACAGCCTGAAACTGAGATCCCTGGGCTTGAAAGCAGCCTCAGACTAGTAAGAAAGAAGAGAGAGAAAGAACAGTCTCCAGGAGTTGGAGGCACCAGTGGGCTGTCTGGAGAGTGGATGAGGCCAGTTCCAGGCACTGGCACCGACCTATTTCTCCAGAGTCAGAAGTAGAGTCCACAACCTGCAGCACATCAACAGGTGAAGCAGTTCACCAGCTCTTGGTGTGTATTGTTCCAGCTGCTTCACTCTTTACACATTCAGCTTGCCTGCAATGGTCATGAGGACTTTCAGGATGGGCATAAAACCAGACACTTCACTGAAACTGCTGCTGCTCACCACTTGGGTGTGAACCAGGAGACCTTGTGGGTAGTTCTTAGCCTCAATGCATCGGGCAATTTCATGAAGACCCATGAGGATGGTTGGAGAAAGCTGTGGAGAGGGAGAAGAAATGAGTTTGCATGTTCAGCAATGTAACACAGGCCTCTCTCCCTCCATATCCTTCCCTACTGCTCTCCACTTCACCAAACAGCATCTACACAGTCAAGCATTGGCAGGAAGGATACTCTGCTTCTTCCCTTCGTTTCCCAGACTACGATAACAACCAGCTGGCATGAGCAATTGGCATCAGCAGCTTCAGAGTTTTCTAACCCAGAGGTTACATTGTGTTCACATTTAACTACCCCCAACTGCTCCTTCCCATCTGGACTCTATGTGCCAGTACTCTTCTTGGGTGGTAAAAGCACCCTGCAAATACCTCCCCAGCTTTTCCTTACACTACATCTGGGCCAAAGTTAAGGAAGAAGACATATAAGGCTGGGTGGATTCATGGTCATTACAAGGTCTGGCAATCCCCTAGTTTTCCCAAGAAAACACATGCTGGTTACACTGGTACAGACACCAAGATCCACAACCCAGAGCAAAGGCAGGATCAGGAACCCAGCTGGACCACAAAGGAGTGGTGGCATCTACTTACCGCCTGCTCGCGGAGTTTGTCATACAAACACTCCAACCGCTGCAGTGCATCCTCCAGCTTCCTTCGGGTTTTCTGAAATGAAACAAGTATTGATAGCTCTGCCAGAGTTTCAAAGCCCCCTCTCCACAACCAAGGTGTTTTCACTCAGTCCCTCCCCTCCTCTGTTCTTTCTGCAGCAACCTTACAATTCAGCTGTATCTCAGCCTCTGGCAGCAAGGGACTGTGATTCAAGCCAGCCATGCTCTCTGTGCATGTGTACATGCACATATAGGCACACATTTTCTGCCCAGGACAGGAAGCTGGACTGCCCCTTTTCCCATCTCCCAGCCTAGGCGTTCCTCCCTTCTGCCAGTGATCTGCTTGCAGATCACAGGACAGAGTGAGTACTCCCAAAGTGTGAGAAATATCCTCTAGCTGGCCTAAGGGACAACTAGACAGCCTCACCCTGATTGACCTAAGAAACAGCTTCTTCCTGGCCTTCTTGAGATAAAAAGGGAATATCCTTCCCACTCTAGGTAATCACCAAGGATAGGGCCTGAGTACTGAAGCTCTGCTGGGACTGATCTCATAAACCCCACCTTGAATAATCCACTCACAGATAAATTATTCTATGGATAATTGGGCTCTGGGCACTGTTGGGACAGGCCTAGCAGCCACAGGAGTTCAGGTGCATTGCACTGCTGTACCAATCCAGCCATTCAACTGCCACTTAAGTCGAGTGCTTAAGCCCAAACCAACAGGCCTTTCTGTCCATAGAGGGAACCTCTAGATTATCTCCCAGAAATTGCCATGCTGCATTCTCAGAAAGCACAAAGCAAACATGCTGAAGATGCTGCTCAAGTTGCCTGACTCTGGGTCAGCAGTGTGGGCTCAGTGCTCATCCCAATACATATCAAGCAGAAGTATTCTGAAAGGCTTCATGGTGCCCCCAAGCTCTGGGAAGACTTAGCAATGTAACACAATGTGCAAGCACAGCTCTTCTGCTTCCTGACAGTCTGGCCTGACACATTCATGCAGTGTGACATGTACGCCAACAGCTCTCCAGGAACCAGGGTGCAGAAATTACAGTGACTCGCACACAAAGATTGTTTGACTTTCTCTTCCAGCCGGATATCTAATCTTTTCCCTCTAAGCTCTGAGGATAGTTGGTAATACCAGCTCTGCAGGAACTATCTGCAGATCTAGCAAGTGAAACAGTAAGCTCAATTAGCTGAGTAAATTCTTCTACTTTCCTTAAAAGAAAGAGCCAGGAGAACAGAACTGTTGCTTCAGAAAGGGAATGAGAAATGCTAGAGAATTCATCTCAGTTCCCAAAGATGAACAAACTTACAGCCTAAAGGAAGGAGGCATAACTTGGTTATAGGGACAAGACTCTTTCTCTCCTTACCCAAACAAAAGAAGGAAGCAGCTGTCAAACATCTATCAGGGAAAAAAGTCAAAATATCAGAGAAGGGAGGACTCACTGGATCAGTGGCAACAGCAGAGCAGCGTTGCACCAACCCTTCAAATGTGGCCTTCAAAGCCTGGTGCTCAGGGGGCAGCTCCTTCTTAACACTCTCCACGGGTAGCTGGTGATACTGACAGAGAGAAATGAACACAACAGAAGTATGAAAGGCTACAGCAGGTAGATTCCCCTCCTGGAATTACACAACAGAAGCAACCCTTCACAAACCCAGAGAATATATGGAAGCATAAGAGCTAGATTATCATCTTCAGACTGTAGTATAGCTTCAAGCCCAGCAGACTAACAGCCTGCCTGTCCTCCTTCCCTCTCTCACAGCCATACCCAGGTGTTATTTTTCTAACTTGGCAACTCCTCTAACACTCAGGCAGAGATGCCTTGTAAGGGCTAGGGACCAACATAAGCCCTCTGTAGCTGCCAAGAACCTCAAAAGCTGAGTTGTTTTTCTACTAGACGAGGAGCTGGTGGCTGGGGAATGCCCCACTTCCCCTGGGTACCTTCAGGCTGCCTTCCCTGGGTGCTCCTGGGGGTGACTGGCCAGATTCTTGCAACCTGGATAGCTGAGGATGGATTGCCTGGGGCTCAGCAGGCAGGCCCATTACTGGAGCTGTGATGGGGGCTGGAGGAGTAAATTTCTCAGGCAACTGTAAGCAAGAAAGGGGAAAAAAAAAAAAAAAATAAATCAAGAAAACCAAGTCCAACGAAGAAAGGTTGGTTACACTCTCCACAGTCAAACTCAACTTTCTTTCTAACTTGAACAGTGTTCAGTTCTAAAGATAACGTGTAATACAGCCCTGTTCTTTCAGCCCCCTGACTTAAAGAATGGGGCCCTTCCTCTTGCATCTGAGATGAACAGTCAAAGCAACAACAAGAAAACTTCTCTGGAATTGTTCAATCAAACAGATCCGTTACCCCTGAAAGCAATGGTCCTCAGAAAGCTGCCTTGGCTCTGCAACGGCACGAGTCCTGAATGTAGAGATTAGCAGCAGTAAAGCATCCAACTGAGCAAGTGTTGGGGAAAATCCCACGACATGGGGGGAGATTCCTCTTGCAAACACTTCATCCTGCCCCTGCTAAGCCAGAGAGTCATGACAGATTCACTCCAATGGGGCTAGATCAAAAGGAGATGGCTTTAACAAGAGGCTAATCCTGTTGTAGTGAGCACAGCCTGAAGCAGGTTCCCAGCTATGCTGCCAGAAAAAAGGGCGAGAAGTCTGTTCCAAGCTAAAGAAGAGGAGTGGGGGCTGGGAATGGTGCCAAAGAAGCTTCTCGTCACACCTGCCAGCAGGCAGCGGCAATAGAAATGGGGTACTGAGAGCATTTGTTGCAAAAGAGCTCAGCTCACAGGTCCTCCAGGGCAATCACGACAAGGCAGAGCTGCAGGACCAACACAGCAGGTAGCTTGCAGGTACAGCTGTCCCAGCTTCATTCAGCAGAAGTGCCTTATCAGTTGGTATCAGCACCTGAGGAAAATCACTGTGGGTCTCACTGTGCTGAGGGGAAATGCTGCCCCCAGCTGTCAGGTGTGAAGGGAGCGTGACCTCAGCGGCTATGAAAACAGTTGTGTAAGCAAGGGCATAAGATTAAATCTGTATTTCTAACAACAAACAACTGCAGACAGCACAGGAAGTACTGACGGAGGGTGCAACATCAGAGCTGATAACCACGTTACAAAACAGCCACCCTGCAGAACAGCATGTGACTTCGGATGGCAAAGAGTCAAGATGACTGAAGATTCCAGTCCTAGCTATGCATGAAGTGCAGAAGTAGGCAGACCAACACATATAGAGACCTGCTGAGTTTGTCAAGGAGCATTTATAGGAATGTATCTGTTATATGGCAGATACATAGGCGTATTCCTGGCTAAAAGAGGACCAATACACATTGTAGATGAAAGCTTACCTTTTTCTTTTGCAGGCCTCCTCTTCCAGTAGAGGGATCACTCCAAGATTCCTGAGCTGCCAGAAAAGAGAACAAAGGTCAGACTTTAAGAAGGTGGCTACAGCACAATTCACAGTTGCTTGCATGATTTATAATTTCCTTCAGGAAAAGGGTCCTTGGCTCCAATTCCTCCATTATCACACATTTAGACTGTTTCAGTCAAGGCATTTCAGACCCAGCTCACAGGCCCATGAACTGTTCTTGCTTCCCTTTCTCTTTCTTAACTGCATTCTTAGCATCTGAGAACATGCACAGCCTTCATGAGGTGATGTCTGATCAGAATGAACTGGCACACACCCAGTATCACAGAGAAAACGTTTTTGCAACTACCTGAAGCCTTCCTGATTCTGCACAAGCTGCAGAAGTCAGCCTCAGAGTCGGCCTGAACCTTGGTTGGGACCTGCATGTGTGTTCAGGGGGTTCCTGGGGTTCCCCAGAGAATCTAGCACTGTGCTACTACAGCAAGAGCCATGCTACAGGTCACAGGACTTCTTACCAGCACTCACAGGAATGCCTCATGGTGGCAGCCCACAGCAACACAGGCTGCTCTGATAAAGGGGGAAAGATTTGGGCCGGATTGAAATTTTGCCCTTCCAAAATCCTGATCAGAACCAAAGCTTAGCAAAATTTGCTGACTCCCCAACTAGATGGAAATAGACTTAACCAGTAAATGCCTTTGGGAGCAGAGGGGTGTCTCAGCAGGTTCTTCTGTGGTACTTTGCCTCTAACCTCACTTCAGGTAATTAAAAATCCATCAGACAACATGACATGAAAAGACTTCCACACTTCATTCTGCAAAGGTCAAATTGCAACTACCTTGTCTGCTGCTGTCCTGTAAAGGTACCTGCATCTTTAGACAAAACCCCAGTATTAATAACCTCAAGCCCATGAGACAGAAATAATCTGTGAGAAAAAAGAATAATTCTAAGGGGCAATATCAGAATTGCTGGAGCTCAGTGCCATACTTAATGAGCCACTGATCCTGAACTGAGCTTTAAAAATCACAGGGGAAAGATGCAAAAGGTGCTTCATCACTTTAATTACCTTTATTATCAAAATTCTGGCAGGCTCTTTTTGCCCTCCCTTTTCCCATGATTTCAAGACTCGCCCTCTGATGAGTTTGGATCAGTAGTTTAATTAAGTTGGCACTTCTTTTTAGTTTGGGGATTCTGTGCCCTAGAACTCTGCTGGCCCCCACTGAGCCTGTGGCCTAGCAGTCCTTGGCAGTATTCCAACCTAGTGGCACTCTGTATCCTCACAGGAAACAGCTATTTAATTTATAGTCTGTAAGCCAGGCACTTAATTGTCAGCCATGAGACAAGAGGACCCTGCTGCATTTTGCTGCAGTGAAACGCTATCTTGCTTATGCTACTTGTGAAATAGGATTTCTCACCATCCCAGAAAGACATGCCCCATGGCAGCAATTTCCAGCAATGCCTGTCCTAGAAAAAATAAGACCATCAAAAGCTGGAGTCAGGGATTATCCTGGCCAGAAAGGAGATGAGCCAACATGTCGCTGTCCTTCACCCTGTCCCTGACACTCCCCAGGAGCGTGGGATTTCTATAAGTGGAGATCTCTCTTCACTGCACTAGTAATAATGTTCATAGAGATCACAGACAGGAATTTCCAAAGTGAGCAATTTTGGCCAGTCAGATTGAGGGATTCTACAGTCCCTTTTCAGATTAAGAAAAGTACCAGTCAAAACCAGAACAATAGTAGCAAGCAAGAAAGCACTGTCAAGGAAGCCAGTTTGCACCACTGAACTGGGCATGCCAGACTGGGAGCAAGTGCTGCCAAGCAGAAGGGAATTTTGCAGCAGTGAATTCCCAAAGGGAATTCTTCAGCTTGAGGAAGTGCTTGAAATCTTTGCCATGGAATCATCTTTCCTTGAACAAGATAAAATTGGGGTGTTTTTTTTCTCTGCTGAACAGACAACTCCCATTCTAGAGTCTCACTCCACACAGACAGATTCGCTTGGTGGTGTTACTGCCTATCAAGTACTTGGATTTTCTAAGTAAAGCTGAGAGTTTTGGGCCTGGCAGATGGTCCCTGCAATAAGCAGCAGTCACTGTTCAGTGGCAGGCCACTAAGATGTTGAGCCTTACCCCACTGACAATGTAGACTAGAAGATGACTACTCTCAACATCAATGAATACCAAGGATAGAAATAAGGACAAAGTATCAGTCAGAAAACCACTGCAGTCCAAATTCTCCCCAAGAGATGAACTAAGATTCAAAGCCAAATCTCCTCCTTTAACTAAAGCCAAAAGAGATTTCCAGTTTCCCTTGCAATAGAGCCCCCAAATTCTGCTTGAGAAGCTCAATTCCACCACTGCTCCTGCTGGCATTCACCTCCTTCAAACCGCATGGGGAAAGCACAAGTGCAAGTAAAGCCATGCACAAGGCTGAGAGTGTGGTAGGGAGAAAATAAGAGATGAATTACAACCACTGTCCTGTTCCTTGCCTAGAGAACCAAGAAAGGAAAACTGGCTGCTTCCCCACCCTGCTGGCCCAGTAACCACCTGAAAAGACAGACTGAGAATGGCCTAATTCCTCCTCAACTGGAGGAAAGTAGATAAAGAAGAAGATGGAGAGCCTGTTTTCGGTACCCACCCTCATGATAAAGAGCACAGAGCTTTCATTTCACTTCCTAGATCCTCAGCTGCCACTTACTAGTCCTCAGAACAGGTATGTTCCCTACCCCAGCTGTAGTGGTCCCCAGGCATGCAAGGAAACAACAAATAGCAATGAGCACACATGCATGCACACACATCAAAACGTGCACACACCCCCATGTTTCACTGGAAGCAGCAACATTGCCTCCCCCACAGGTCTGGAGGCTTCTCTGGGTACTACCTGCATGATCCACGTAGGGATCTAGCCAAGGGAAGAAACCTGAAAATCAAGGCAGGGTGGAAAAATCATCATCACCAACAACTTTTACTCAGTGAGTAATGTCTCCGGACTACTGTCCTAAATAGCTTTTCAGGAAGGAATTTGTCCAGCTGTAGCTCTGTCTTAAAAATGTAGTTCCCAGAGGCTTCACACAGTGGGATTTACTATCCTTGGTTAAACACAGTTCAGCAAAGGATTCCAGGTGGAGGCAAACCTCACAGCCTCAGTTCCTTCACTCTCAGAAAACATGTGGCTTGGAGAAGTATCTGCTCAAAAATTTATGGATTGTCAGTGTTGTTGTTAGGGATCTCCACAGCCTGGCTAAACCTGTTCCTTGAGACAACAAAGAATTAATGAACACCAGATGTGATGATACTGTGGGAAATAGAAAGAAGCACTGCCCATCCACTGGGAACTAGGTCCAACAACAGACCTTTTCTTCATAATGCTAGCAAAGACTTCACAGTACTTGTATGCTGGGCTGGATTCAAACCATAGACCCAGAGGGGTCTAAAGCACTGAACAGAGGACTCTGGAAGTGATTCCCAAACAAGCACTTTATGACAACAGGAAAAAAATGGAAGAACCAGAGCACAGCAGACACAGGAATTCAATCCTGAAGCTAAGCAAGGCGTATTTCATGGACAGACAAGCTGCTCTCCCAGCATTTCAAATGCATGTCTTGTGTAAGTTGCATTAGAAAGGGTGAGATCAGCAAGCCTTCTACCAGGCATTCCATGGAAATCTTCACCCTTTCTGTCAGAGCAAATGCCTTTGGAGTGGATGACCACTCAGGGTGCAGTGAGGACCTGAAGAGACATCTTGCAAACACAACCTGGGAGACAGAACAGAGTAAACAGGCTGAATGAGACTGACGTTATTGTTGTGTTTCACCACAACAGCAAGACTCAAGACCACGTGCCTGTAAGGTTTGCCTCAGCACTACATCCAGCCTTTATGGTGACAGACCAGATCTCAGAAGATCCACGTCCATTCTGTACTTCAAACCCCATCTGGGCTTGTCCTGGACACACCAGTCACACAAGCCATACTTACCTGTGGGAGGCGGCGGAATGGCTGCCGGCAGGGGTTTAGTAGATGGAGCTCCAGGACCTCCCTGAGGGTAACCCATGTTCAGGGGGCTGTTGAAAGGCGCTGAAGAGAAATCTAGAGGAGATTGACTTGCCACAGGGAGAGGACAAGCTGCAGGAAGCTGAGATGATGGGACTGAGGCTGGAGTGAAGAGGGCAGGCCTGGGTGGTGGAACACCAGGAGATGTCATGGGCATGGACTGTCCTGGCAGAGGAGGCTGGCTGGGAAAGGGAGCAGGACCAGCAGGTCTGACTCCCACTGGTCCAAATGCCTGAGACTGTGACACAGCTAGAGACAAGAAAGAGAGAGCGTATCAGCATCACGAGTTTCATGTGCAAACTACTCTTGATGCTCTCTTTCATACTAGTAAGTCTTCCCTTCTTTAAGCCATACCCTAGAATATCCATGCCAGGCATATCTCCCCACAATCTTGGCTACATCAGTCAAACTGCTACTAAGTTAGCTGTGGATTCTCCACCCTTAGGTATGCTTAGTATCAGAGGATGTGCAGCAACAATTACTAGAACTAGATGTGTCAGAAGTACTGAAAAGCTTCTCAGACAGCTGACTTGTTCTTTGCCAGTACAATAGGCCTGTGACGAAGAAAGTAGAGCAGCCACCCATGTTGAAGACTTTAGCCTCAGAAAACTTGGGAAATGGACACAACTATCAGACAATGCTTACCTGGCCCTGAGACAGTTGCTGGATTCAAGCCCATGTTGTACTGTGGGTATGGCTGCCCTCTGGAATAGACACTTGTTTGTAGACCTGTGTTGGCCTGGGGAGGGGCAATGTGGTGAGGTGTCAGAGACATGGCTGGCACTGGCTGAGGCGTGAAGAGGGAAGGCACTGAAGGCTGAGATGGTGCTGAAGGGGCAAATGATGACTGATAGTTGGGCTGCAATTAAAAAACAAAGAACTTGCAAATAGTCAACAGAGGCATGTGCATACACACACAAGCAGATGCACTTTCTATCCCTGCCACTTCTTAGGCAAAAGAAGGTGCTGCTGCTGCCAGTGCCCTGGATGAACAAAGGCCTTTCCCACCACATAATTTGCTCAACAAGATGAGCATCCCACTCTTCAGAGTATTCTCTGGTTCTCAAAAGAATTAGTCCTCAGAAGCCAGTTCCCCTGGAGTGACCTCCTGGAAGCACAACCAGAGCAAATAATGAAGGAACAATAATGAAGTAACAGAGGCTGGAAGCAAAACTTCTTGAACAATCTTCTTGTGCAGGAACTGAGATGAAGCCTTACTACACTAATTTTACTAACATATGAGGGTGAAGAGTGAACCACAGCCCCTTTACCCTCAGATTTGAGATCTCAGTGGATCACTACACTTGTAACAGTCTCCTCCAGGGACTGCATATAGAACGGGGCTTTCTGAAAAGATGACAAACAGCTTACTTTTGGATTATCACAGAGCTTGTGTTTGTTCCAGTGAAGGACATCACCGATGAGTTCCTCAGTGTCTGCCATCTGTGTCATCTCATATACCTTCCACAACCCAGTGGCCTTCCTCCCCCTCCCCAGACCATAAACACCTGAGCTTAAGGCCTACCTTCTCTGGATGTCTGGGACTTGTTTTGTGGGCTGCTCCTTCAAGGGCGGAACCACCCTTGGCTGCTGGAGATGAGTGTTTAATGACCCCTACATGGACACGAGTGTAGGGAAAAGGCGGTGGCTGCTGATCACCCACATTCTCCCCTTGAGCATGAAAAAGCCGGTCCCGTAGCTGTTCAATCAGGAGCTGAAACAAATGATGCTTTAGAAGAAGCGCCTTGAGAGCCCCAGATAGAATAGGCTGGGGAGGCATTTAAAGCAGACTCTGACCTAAAGCACTGTGAATCAACCTGCAAAACTAACCATTTCCCCAACAGCCACCAGGAAAAAAACCCAACAAACGGTAAATGACAATCTGGGACATCACCTGCAGGCAGATAAAGTCCCACTGACCCCCCAGTCTTTACAGTATTCCCTCCCCAATCCCTCCCCACATTTGGGCCCTAGAGAGAGATGCTTCAAACTGCAAGGTGACCTCCCCTTCCTCTATCAGCTAGTTTCAGGAACAGAGGCAGCTTTCCCAGACTGCTTCCCAGTGTTGTTCTCCATCAACCATTTAGGTTAGGTTTAGGTTAGATATTAGGAAGAAATTCTTTACAGTGAGGGTAATCAGACATTGGAATGGGCTGCCCAGGGAGGTGGTGGATTCTCAGTCCCTGGAGATATTTAACAATAGACTGGATGTGGCACTTAGTGCCATAGTCTAGTAACCACGGTGGTAGTGGATCAAAGGTTGGACTTGATGATCTCAGAGGTCCTTTCCAACCTGGCTGATTCTATGATTCTATGATTTTACAGTTCTATAGCTCCTTTCCTTTTCCCTGAATAAAAGGCACTACAAAGGCAAAACAAATGAAGACAAAAGCCATATTCTGGAACGCCCACACATACCTCTATTCTCAAGTTACCATAACTAAGGTGAAACCTTAAGTGCAGATATATGTCAAAACTCAAGCTCTCTCTCATACAAAGTACCATTTTTCCCCATATACTACTCTTTTCCACAACAACCTGCTTCTCACTCACCTCTTTAGAAGTGCTGGGTAGGTAATTCATTGCAGCTGCCAAGCATCCTTGTGATGCCAGGAGATTGGCATATTGGGTGATTCGTTCTGCCAAGACAGGGCCTGGTGCTGGTCCTGCTGTGCCTCGAAGCATCTCAATGGACCTGCTCAGCACCATCACCTTCTCTATGAGATCCTGAATAAGACAGGGGGAGGGAAGAAAGAGACCATTCAGAATGTGTTTTACTGGTCCATCTCACGCTGAGACAATACCATATGACTCTCCCCAGTTTCAGCTGATATCCAGTCCAATGTGAACAGAAGTTACTCCACTCTGTACTAAATACTGTCACTGATGACCATTTCCCCAGGTACACGTGGAGAAACACAGGAACCAGGAAGCAAACCCTGACACTGCTAATTTAATAGTAAGGGAAAAAAAAAAATCAGAAGCCACAAGAACATTCCAATCAACTACAATCTTTTTACTAGGGAGTTACTACTAACTCTGGGAGATACAAGCAATCAGCTTAGAAGAGGAAAGATTAAAACCACACCAGGAGAAGTTCACTAGAAAAAACTACTACTGTGGACAAATGGACCAGAAGGTTTTTAGTTATTCCAAACTCCTTCAACTCCTAGAAATCAAAGTAATGTCTATAGCTGTAGAATGAAACATTCCCACTGGTTAAGTGGGAAGAGGCCAGCTTCAAACATAACCAGGAGTGCCGAAGATGCCTTTTTTTGCTGTTACTAATGGGATTATAAAACCAGGGAACTCTGTAGCAGAGAGCATTATCTGCAGATATCTGAGTGGAAGACTTGTCTAGCTCATTCTGATGAGTGACGGACACAACACGAGTTAGAGACTTAGCCAGGACTGGTTTAAGTGTAACAGGTAGGTAACAACATTGACTTAGAAGCTCTGATTAATCTGCAAGATGTGACTTCCAATACACAATCATTCTACTTGCAGTGGGAATAACACAGTCTAGACTTCATTTTATTTTGCCAGAGGCTGTTCTGAAGGTACAGCCAGATAACTGGAGCATTAAGTTATACATGATAAGCACAGCAGCAAATGTACTCCCAGGCTACTATCAGTAAGAAGACAGGTACAGCTCAAACTTCCCTGACTAAAAGGAAGCTCAGAGATGACATCAGTATGTAAGAGAGGCAGGTAGGCCATGACTCCTGTCTCTGGCTGGATTTATGTGCAATGTGGTCAGTATTCTCTAAACACACAAACCCTGAACGTTGCAGAGTGCAAGCCTCCTTCTGACATAAGCCTGTAATCCCGGCTAGAAGGAGATACTCTGGTGAGCACAAACAGGTCTCCACTGTCTGGAAACCAAATACTCAATTTGATGGGATAACACAAACAGTTCAGGGCTACCACAATGGCCTAAAGAGGAATCAAACCAACATCATAGCACCTGTACCTGGAGGGCAAGTGGTGAAGAAGTCTCATGGTTTTTTACCCAGCATTCCACCAACCTCTCCACATTGCCTGATGAGATATAGCAGAGGCAGGCATCATTGCACAGGGCTCCATCTCCCTCCAACTCTAGGCGGGCACCCAGCATGTCTAGAAAGGAAGAAATGCAGCCAACACTTAACACACTCCTTTTTTGAAGGGCTCATTAAATCCAATGCTCATCTCTCAGCATTTTTACTTTGGCTTGGCATGAAGAGCTGTTGACAGCTTTGGATCTGCACCTAATTAGAATCACAGAATCATTTAGGTTGGAAAAGAGCTTTAAGATCAAGTCTAACTATAAACCTTACACTGCTAAGTCCCACTAAACCATATCTGTAAGTGCCACATATACATGTTTTTTAAATAACTTCAGGGATGGTGCTTCCCTGGGCAGCCTGTTCCAATGGTTGACAACTCTTTGAATGTAGAAGGTTTCCCTACTACCCAATTTAAACCTTCCCTGATGCAACTTGAGACTGGCTTCTTGTCCTTTCACTTGCTACTTGAGAGAAGTACAACCTCCTTTCATGTAGTTATAGAGAGCAGTAAGGCTCCTCTGAGCCTCCTTTTCTCCAGCCTAAACAATCCCAGCTCCCTCAGCTGCTCCTTGTAAGACTTGTGCTCCAAATCCTTCAACAGCTCCATTGCATAATTCTTGGATAACACAGAGAAATGGGCATCTTGAAGAAATCTCAAAGCCAATTTGGTTGAAAAAAAAAAAGTACTTTTTATATGTCTGCCCAAATCATGAATTCAGTGAAAAAATCCAATACTTTTTTTTGTTTTGTTTGTTTTTTCAAAAGAGGTGTAGGAATTTCTAGGCAATAGTAGGGTGCTCAAAGGGTAAACCTGTTTTAGATGAGTGAAGCCACCTACCTTCTACTGTCAAGGAAATACCTTTCTCCACAGAATAAAAGAATAAATATCACCCTCTTCATGTCTCAGCCTAGTGTCTGTCCTGTTTTTTTCCATGCTACTCCTAGAGGTGACAGGAAATATCTGCATATATAACTTTACACCATGATTCTCAGCTGCAATAAGACTCTGTCATTCTCCTAACTCAACAGTCCACAGTTATTAAATTAGTTCGAGATAGCTGTAAATGAGTTGAGCTCTCCTTCTTCAACTCTATCCACTTCTTTCTGTAAGCAGTCCAGAGGTGCCCTGCCAAGGGAAATTGTATCAAACATAGTACACTGCATACCACAGAGCTGGGTATAGTCCTCATGTTTTGAGTATGTTAACAAGATGGCCAGTGCCTCCTTCCAGCTCTGTAGATCACATGTGCAAACAATATCTTGCCAGTTCTGCTGCACAATGGAGGAAAGCAGCTGTAAGGGAAGCAGAAGGCCTGTCAATCACTGAAGCCAAAGAGAAGCTGACAGCCTAAGCAAGGGCACCCACAGCGACAGCTCACTTTCAAGCATGTTTCCCACTATGCGGCAACTACTTCACTGTACATTACGGTCCACCAATTTCAGCATCCCTATGTTAACAGCAATTGGAACCTGATGCCTCTCAGGAAATAAAAAAAGCCCAACAAAGCACTTAAGAGAATATGGAAACAGCCACACTAACAGGACTAAAGACCTAACACATATCTGGTTTCAGAGTAGCTGGTATCAATGACTGGGAACACAGTGTTACAATATCTCAACCCCTGTTACACTTCCCCGTTTGTAAATTAATAAGCTAGGAACTTCCTAGTTGAGTTGTAAAGGGGCAGTATCCTCCCCAGGTTACAAGCATGAGGAGCCGAGGCAGAAATCATTAGGAAAAAAAAAAGGAACAGAACACAGACATTCTATGTGGACAACATAAAATTGTCATAAAACTACCAAGACATTAAAGGAAATGCCATATCAAGAGGAGATGCACAGATTCTGCTGACATTCTACTTCCTGCCAAAGTATTTCCACATATATTCAGACAAACATTTGTCAAGACAAATGTTCCTTCACCTACTCAGTGTGTTCACAAAACTGTCACTTACCAGGGAGAGATTTGTTTTCTGCTTAGCAAAGTAGCGCCTCTGGGTCTCCTTCAGGAGGTTCTCCCCACCAGCTATAGCTAAGATGATGGCATCAGCAAAGCGCTCTGCTCGCATGCACAGCTCCACTGCACCCTCAAAATTCCCCAACAAAAGAGCCTGGCTGATGAGTCCATCTGTATCTACAGAGGTGAGAACCAGAGTCAACCCAAAGGGGCATCACCCAGATGCATTTATAAAGCCTGTTTTAAACAGAAGGCAATAAAAAGCATATGCAAGCCCAGCTAAAAAAAAATTTAGAAACCCAAATCAGGTTTTGCACTTAAAAAAACCCCAGCACTGACTTGACTCTAAGTCTTCAATCATGTACAAGATTCTCCTAAATTTTAATGAGTCTCTTTTCTGGGAAAAGTATTTCTCTGCTTGATGCTGAGATATGATGCATGACACTTGGAGTGGTCACATATTTTGGAAGTATCCATCTGCAGGAGTGGACTAGATTCTTTCTGGTCTCTCTACTTTTTTGGTTTTCCCTCCCCTCCTCTCTTCTTAAGAGGGCAGAAACACACTTCATGTAACATACCTTCTGTGACGGGAATCTCCAGTGTGCTCATATTCTGTGGGATAAGGCTATCAAAAAAGGCTGAAGAGGAGGGAACAGCAGCTACATCATTGCTGGACTTCCTCAAAAGCTGTGCAAAGAGTGAAGAGGTTAATTAATTCACTGAACACACAGATCCTAACCAAAACAGTTTAGTGGATTATGGAGTGGCATGGGGCTGCTCTCCACTTGGTCGCACATCCTTATATAAATCTGATTTCAACTTGGAAACCCATCATGCCTCCTGTCACTGCTCTATCAACCTTTAACCAAGGCAGCAACAAGAGCAGTGCTGCTATTGACAAAGTTTAGGAGATTGGCAGTGAAAGACATGCAACAGTGTTGCTGGCCAGCATTCATCAACTCAACTGTCAGCCCTTGAGTAAGCTGAACAATTTTGGATGGAACAGGGACAAGACCAACAAGAGAAATCTGTAACTAACAGGTTGGATCACAGCCATGCCTTGTGCTCTACTGAAATGCAGAACACAACTTGTACCCCTAGAATATCTCAGCCAGTGTTTAAGGCTTATGAAAAAGATTACTAATTTGGACATGTAAGTTTTTAGAGGAGCGAAATTTACAATGAAACAGGCCTTGGAAGGCATCAGAAGATGGATATACCAAAATTATGTGAAACTACATTTTAAAGGAGAGAGGCGAAAAGGAAAGAAATGCAAAAGAAATACCACAGCAGAAGCTTCATAGAGGAAATCCAGAACTGTAGCATGAACTTAAGCTGGTGTGAGGCTAATTCTATCACTGAAGAAATCAGCACTGGTGGAACAGGCCTTCTTGCAGTGTTAACAGTCAGGAGTCCTTCTTCATCATTCACCCATTTGTTTTGAAGGCAGAAGTGACTGTTACGATCATTTAGTCTGACCCTGTGAGGGTCTGACAGGCCTGTGAACTGCCCTCTGCAATGCTGGCGTTGAGCCCAACAACTTGTGGTTGAAATTAAACCTTCCTGTTCATTCTGCCCCCTTCTGCTCTCCCAGGCTGGCAAGATGTACAGGACATACCTGATCTGGTTGCGCAGCATTTGTTTCATCTGCTTCAGGAAGGGGCTGTTTATCTGGGATCCCATTACTCAAACATGAGGCAATCTAGAAAAGTAACAGACATGCACACAGTGAAGCCCCTATCAAAGTAAACCCCTGCGCAGAAAAGGTACCAAGGGACTAGCAAGCCCCAGACACAATTTCCCCAGCTCTTCCACCTGTTTGAAAACTTCTACCTCACCCTGTTCCTGTCTGGCTGCCTGTTGGGAATACTCCACAAGAGGTTTATATGTGGTGGAAAAGAACATCTGAAGAGAAAGAGAACTGAAGAAAAGACAGGTTTAATATACAGCTGGATTACTGGACAACAATAACTTCCTACCTCAGAGACTACCTTTTCATATTATACAAGTGTTGTGTTTATTCAATTTATTAACAATATTGTTAGAAAAAATCTTACTTTGTATGTAATCTGCAGTTTAAGCTAATGTTAGCCCCTTTCCTATTTGCTGATTGTAAACCCTTTGCCTATTGGTTCCTGTTAGTTAAAATTTATAGCTTTCCCTCATTTTTGTATGTCTCCTTACCCATATTTGGATATATTCCAACCCAATTCCCATGTATGGATATTCCCCTGGCACGATTCCTCCCAAATTCCAGGCATTCCATGCTCTAACAGATAAAAGCTAGCCGATCCTTAAATAAAGAGATTCATTTTATCTTCACGTTGTGTGATTTCTGTGCAAAGTGGATCTTTTCATGGCCTCATCTTAGGGTGTTCACAGCTGCACCCCCGATAGCTGCCCATCAGAGGCTATTTATCCTTTTCAGCGCACTATCCTTCAGTGCTAAGCCAGACTGCCCCCACCTTCTTCCTGGCTGAGGAATCCTCTGAGATGCAGAAAGCTAAAAGAAGCTCTCACAAGTGCACTGTTGTTACACACTTCCAAGAGCACGAGCAACTGAAAGCAAGATAATTGGGCTCAAGACCCCTTTGGCTTGATTCAGTACAGCTACAGTTACACCCTTACAAGTGCTTGCATTTGCTTTTTAATGGGATATACTTCAGATGACTCCCATCTGAAATTTCACACAATTTGGTCTTCTGTGTGCTAGAGATCACTTGCTCAGTTCCAGTAGAGACCCTACAATTTTTCTGTAGCAGCTTTAGCCCTGTAAAGGTTTTTCTCTGTTGGAAAGACCCTTTACCTTTTTTTGCAGATCCTCTTTACTGTAGCCCAGCAGCTTGAGGAGTTTAGTCCTGGAATCCTGCTCCAAATTCACCTGAGTCCCAAAGGATATTAAAAAGATAAAAAATACATTATAACTGAGGTACAACTGTAGATTGGGATTATGACTGTATACATATCTAGTGTATTTGGTCATTAATTCCCCTCGATGGTCTAGAATTGCCAAGCTAATCTCTACACAGAGAGAATGGACTGATCTGAGACTGGATGAAACTGAGACAAGGTGGTTGCCTGAACTCCTAGCTGGTTTCAGAAGAATTAATTAACTAACTGTTACAGAAGCTCTCTGGGTGGGGATTTCAGACAGTCCCAAGGATTCCCATAGGCTCCACACAATCTAAATAACAGGTACTATTTGTATGCTTTAAGGCATGATTAACATTCTGCAAGGAGAATCTGTCTGTCTCAGTTAAGTCCCATGGTGTTCCTACTACAGAACTAATCAAAGTGTACATGGATAAGACATTTGTAAACAGTCCATTTCAGAAACTGTTCCTGCAGGACAGTTCTGTACAGAAGCCTGGTTTGTAGTCTAAGACAATCAATCATAATAGGTCTTACACGTGCTGGAGCAGTTGCTCAGGACCACAGACCAGCTGGATTATAAGAGCTGACTAACATGACAGGTCGATGTATCTCATTCAATGCAATTGAAGACAACTGCAGCAATGGAGACCACTGTCACCATCTAGACTACACCCGGCCATCCTATTGGACTCCCTGCGCAAATATAATACTATGGAAAAGATATCAATATTTTGCCCTCCACACAATCTGTCTATGAGTGTTGTAAACCACTGCCAAGACTAAGTGCTGTCTTTTTACAAGAGTGGCCACTCCTTATCGCTGAACTCTTTCATATAACCAAATTGTCAATGAAACCATTGTCCTATGTAGGGCTAGTCAGTCCTCATGCCACTGCAGCTCTCTCCCTTATTCTGGGGAATCTCACTGCCCATTTGGACTTTGCCTTGAGAAAAAATAATGATAGAGCTCCACAGGTAGCAGGCAGATATAGCTTGGCAGTGTGTTGAGATGAGAAAATCCTGTTTGAGGAAGCCCAAAGAAGTCCACAGATAGACCATATCTACTGAAAAACATGACAACCTCCAAGACCTTAGCTGCAAAAACTTATCTACAGAAAAGTAACTAGCCTACTCATTCAATTCTATTTTAGAGAAATATAAAGGGCTAGAGAGGACAATAATTAGCACATTCTCCCACGACCGTAAAAGAACTACCTCTTTATTTCACCACAGCCATCCTACCTTCAAGAAGTTCCAAAGGTTCTCATCAAACGGCAGCTTGGCTGTCTGGATCTTGCCCTGGCAGTAGTCAAGGAGGTTCCCTGACTGCAAGGCCATCTGCAGTTCTTTGGATCGGAGTAGGAATTCAGTTTCAGTAGTGACTTGACTGATGAATACCTGATGTGGGTAGGTCTGCTGCATTTGCTGTCCAGGAGCTTTGGTAAGACCAAAGGTAATCAGTTTTCCCCCAAACTAGGAAAGACAAAGGGAGATACAATAAGCATTTTTATAAACAGAGGTAAAAGCAACTTGCTTAGCTCTTCATTTAGCAAGGCAGACTCAAGCTCAGCTGCAAACACAAGGAACCCAAGAGTTTAATGTGTATGGATAGCAGGGACATCGAGGGAGTTCACATCACTTCTGCATATCCTATCAGGTCTAGCAATTGCAAGTACCCGAGGAAAAAGTACCATTTGGAACTGTTTGTTCTTTTGTGACATGGAGGGGCAGACTGCAATGATAGAAACTACCAGGTGAAGAGCAGGCTCTAGACAGACACACAACAAGTCAAGCCACAGGCTAAAAGAACAATTCAGCCTTCCAATTTAGGAGCAAAGATGTAAGAAGGTTAAATATATGGATAGGAAGAAGATAGACAGAGGAGAATGGGAATGCATGTCAGCCTACAAGGACAGCTTTTATTACTCCTCCTTAGATTTGTTAACTCCTACTTATAATCTCCCACTCTCTGCTACAGGACTCGTTCCTGTTGAAAATATATCTTAATGTTAAGTAGAAGATCTTCACTTCATGGGACACTACACTGCACCATAAACAGGCGTTAGAACAACTAGCAACAGAAAGATAAAGATTTCTCCAGTGAAAGGAAAGGATTGTGTCACAAGACAACACATTTATTAAATTTTCAGCTAAAGATGCTCCAGTCACTTACTGCAAACGAAACCCCCACAGGTCTGCGAATCCACTTGGGTGGCTTCTTAAGGGGTGGAATCAAGGTGGTCTGAGTTACTTGCTCTGGTATCTGCAGAGGAGGAAGGCTCTGTCCTGTGCCAAAGGGATCCAAGTTGTTGAAGGACGAAGAGATCTAAAGTCAGATGAAGACAGGAGCAAGATATAATTCAATTCCTCTCTGTATGGACAAAAAATGATTGCTTAGGAATTAGTTACTTTCCTCACTGATGAAGAACAAGGCTAGTATAGCATCTCTTCCTGGCATACCACCAAGCCCCTGTGCAAGAGAAATTGTTGTATTTCCAAACAGTTCCAGAAATCATTTCTCAAGAAAGTTTCACCTTGAGAGATTTTCAAGTAGTTTTTCCTTAGCAAGATGTAAATTTCCTAACAAACTGTTTGGCCCAGCACCCAACTCAAACATAGGAGTTACAAAATTATTTGTTTTATGCAAGACAGTGACAACATATGGTCAAAAGTTATCCAACTTATTTCTTGTTTTGCTCACAAAGGAATTCTGACTCCCTTTTTGTTGCTGGAGTCTTTCAAATGTTTTAAGAAGTGTCTCAAGGTTTTATAGCTTAGATGAGACTTTCTTGTCTAGACCAGAGAGTGTGTCAAAAGTTGCCCATGACCCACATTTCTGATATTAAGGGAGTCAGTAAGCATACACACAATGCTGTTGACAAGCATTTTTCATTTTTAACATTGTTTGCATAGATTTATTGGTTGCAAGAGATAACCCTGTTCAAGTTTGACTGGATGATAGGGAATAGCTCCAAAATTCAGCTAACCAGCATACCTGAAAGGAAGCAACATAAGGCTAATCAAGGTAAGGTTGCTGAACAAAAAAATCACAGGCAATGTTTCATCTTTTTTCAGAGAAAAGCAATTCCAAAGAAAGAATATTTCACAGAATCACAGAATATGCTGAGTTGGAAGGACCCACAAGGATCGCTGAGTCCAGCTCCTGGCCATCCCCAAGAGTCACATCATATGCCTGAGAATATCATCAAACTGATTCTTGAACTCTGTCAGGCTTGGTGTTGTGACCACTTCTTTGGGGAGCCTGTTCCAGCACCCAGTCACCCTTTAGGTGAAGAATATTCTCCTAATATCCAACCTAAATCTCCCCTGACACAACTTCAGGCCATTTCCTCATGTTCTGTCACCAGTCACCATAGAGAAGAGACTGGTGCCTGTCCCTCCTCTTCCCCTCACAAGGAAGTTGTAGACTGCAGTAGGGTTTATTTCTTGAGGAACAGCTGACATCTAAAAGATCAAACACCCTAAACCTTAAAAAAAGAAATATACACAACCAGGGTATCAGTATCATCAACCACCAGGTCTGTAACAGTTTCTGTCCCGATACCACTGAATTCATAAGAGAGAGATGTCTTGGTCACAAATTCCCTGCCACGATAACTGTCATTATCTCCTTTTGCTTGTGTTCTTTTACTTGTTACTCTGTTTATCTAGGAATTACTCTACACTACTGTTCTCCAGTTTTGAACAGTGGAAGTGTGGCACATGAACATGAAGAATGCACAGAAAGAAAATTCTCCATGGGTTAAATAAATCCTTAATCTCCCACAGCTGTTGCTTGATAAAGTATTTTCTGCCTCTTGCAAATCCTATGAAACTGAACTCAGTCAGCTGTAAATGACTATATAAATAACACTTAAGCCGGCTCATACGTATTCTCCTAAAACCTGTATTGTAAGGCATTTGTTGGCTGGGACAGAGGGAGGGAATTAAAAGACTAGACACCAGATTAGAACTAAAATTTTAGACAGTAGTGACATTTAATCTGTTCAGAGTTTGCCCATCTATTCATTGGCTAAGTAATGGGTTTCAGTATCAGAAATATTGACATATGCCAAGTTATAGTCAATAGACTTGAGGAAAATTGCTAATAGTGGCTTATAAGCTACTTTACGAAATTATCTTCTAAACTAATGAAGAATAACATATCCTATTAATTAGTATAAATGTAATTAATTTTAACCTAATGACAAGACAAGCATGTATGCTGCCTTATTTTTTGTCTAGTAGTAATAACCATAAAATATATCTGACCTCAAAACTCCACTTGATCTTGGTTCTGTTTTGACATTTCATCAAGAGGCAGTAGCTTCTAATTCCCACACCACACAGCCATATGTCCTGGTCCATGGGACAGACTGTATCGCTTCAAACTCCTACCGTTACACATGTGCTCTTGTACCACTCTGAGCAGTAAGGTAAGAAACTGCCCACCTGTCAAGTGTAACACATTCACAGGCTTACCTTGTCAGCCTGCGTCTTCTGCTGAGCTTCCAAGTTCCCGCCCATAACAGAATAAATGTTGATCCACCCATCAAAAGTGGCAGCAGAGAAGACCGAAGGATTCCTAGGACACCACTGGACATCAAAGCACCACTGACTCCGAATGGGCAACTCATAAACCACCTATCACAGAGAGAGAAAAGGCAGAAGCACAACACAAATAGTCTCCTGCCTTCCCCAAATTACTTGCCCACAGAGTCTCACACTTTATTTACATAACACCATTGTTTACAAAATCTTATTTTTACTTCTTGAAGGATGCATTTGCAACCAAGTTATAGTGCATTGAGTTCAAACAGCAGAAAGCCACAAAAAGCTCCTATAAAATAGGATTCTGATTGTAGAACAAAATCCAAAAGCAACAAGTCACTTCTGCCCTACTTTTTAAGTACTACTGTATCAGAGTACTATGGCATTGTCACATCTGCTGTTAACCAAGGGAGAAACACCTAAAAACAACACAAGAAAAACAGAAGTCAAGAGGCAAGAAGGTGTCATGAGCAAGACCTTATAAACAGAAAGAATAGTGTGGAATAACAAATGTGACAAGGAAAGTACAGAGCCTACAGAAAAAAAGACATCGAGAAGAGAGGACAGTAATAGCTGCACATGAACTATGAAGGTCATTGCAGTCAACAAGTTTATGGTCCAGCACTCAAAAATGCAAAGTTCAATTCATGGCCCAGCCACAGACTTCCTGCCTGATGCTGGGCAACTCACTAACAAAACCTTGACTTTGAACCTCCAGTTTGTCAAATGATGACATTTCTTTTATGCTTTATAAGAACAAAGCATAGACAATCACAACTTCATTTTCTGTGGGAACGTGATCTGTTCCCAGGTATAAGCAAACTAATATAATTTGCTTATATTAAAATCTAGATTGCCAAATTGAAAAACAAACAAACACCCAAAAACCTAAAACCCAAACCCAAATATCTCCCAAAACCAAAGAAACTAACCCTTCCCCCAAACTTACCAGATCAGCCATTTTGTATCACTGTACTATCCCTACTACTGCAAACCTTCCCAACTTTTGTATCACCTGGAAATTTTCTGTTAATTGGTACCAATTCAAGAAAAGCCTCCTAACAATATATATACATAAAAGTCTAAGTTGAATTTGGACTCTGCAAATCTACAGCGGCATGCATAAAGACAAGTCAGCTGCACTAAAATTGTTTGTGCTTTTTCTTCTAATTTTTCTACTAAAAGACAGTGAAAATACTTTTGTAAAAATTAGACATCAGGAATATTTCAGTTTGATCCTCTTCTAACCACCAGAGTTCTGTAAAGTGAGCATCAAATCCCATGAAACTACAACAGCAACATTTCATGCATTTTAGGAAAACTGATTAATTTTTTTCCATGCCTCCCAGGCAAAAGTAGTCAGCTAAGCGAAATTGTCCCATAAAAGGAATCTAGCCTGGGGCTCCCAGATGGACTTTGTTCAGTATTGTTAGAGCACTTTCCCTATGCTATCATCAAGATCAACTGCATGAATTTTTTTCAAAGTTCAAAATTCAGTTTTATCCAGAAATTCAGCATTGAATGAATAAGTGTGCATAAAACATTTTTACACAGTCCTATTTTAATTCAGCTGATACCTAAATATTCCAGAGATGGTAATTCTGAGATACGTTACTAGATAACCATACATGTGAAGCCATTGTATTATGAATAAAGTTTACACACATTATTTAACTACATTATTCCCCTCTCAATGACCCGAAAAATGCTCTTTCCTCCTAAAAAAAAAAAAAACTTACTACCCTAGGAGAAGGAAGAAGAGGAAACACATGGAAACAGAGAACACTAATGTGTGAGTATAGCAATCATAATTAGTTGAAATTAAGTTCTAGTTAAAGCTTTCTTCCCTTTATGGTCTCTGGACACAGATGTGTCAGGGAAAATCTCTGCCTGTCTCTGTTTTTTTTCCAGTCTGGATATGGACAACACTCTCCTTCACTCCAGACAGGAAGAGTGCAAAAGACATACTTGAGAAAATTATATTGGCATTCCACAGGGATACAGGGAAGGGACACACACATGGCATAGCACACAACTCCATAAAGCAGACACTGTGTCCTTACAGTTGTGGTTACGTACCTCCCCAATACTCGGGTTCCAGCACAAGATCCGGTTGTCTTTAGCACTACTCAACAGCAGTTCTGGGTCAGCCTGGCACCAAGAGACAGACAGAACTCCCCTAAAACAGATTAGAAAGAAATGAGCCATATTTCCTATCCAGTCCACTCTGCCATCCAGTCACCGAGAAAGCACCCTGCACCAGCACTTAGGCTCAGAAACACTAGTTCTCACCTCTGCCTTCAACCAGATTCATCTGTGAAACAAAGCAGGCCCAGTAGGAAATCATAGTTTCCTAAGCCCAGTCTCTCAGATGTCTCCTTTTAGAAGATGGAGATCCTTGGAAAAGGCAACACCACATGCAAGCCCTCACCTCGTATGCCCTTCCAGCTGGCTCAGAGGAGAGGTAGCAAAACGCAAGTCCCATATTTGGATCACTGGCAAGCGGTCATCCTCAGAGGAAAGGACTAGCTGGGTTGCAACTTCTGGATGCCAGGCCATTCCTGAGCAATGCATCTAGGGACAAAAATAGCATAGGCTGAGAATTCAGCAAGGCAAGCTGGGAGTAGCACAAATGGCCCAGAGCCATGGCATTCTGTACTGAACTTGCCTAGAATGCTTGACATAAGCAAGTCTAGCAATGTCTTGCTCTGGGCACCTTCTATACACAGCAAAAAAACCACCACTACCATACAGAAGTTGAAGTTCAAAGTTGACTTAGGAAGATAGCTGGAATTAAAACACAGGAGACTCCTCATAAATGAGCTGCGAACACAGAAACTGAACACTGGAGTGCCTGAATTGTAGGAGCAATAAGGGGTCTTTTTCTCCATTTCATTAAAAGAAACAAAAAAAAAAAAAAAAAAAAAAGAGAGCTGCTTTGATGCTACAACTCCAAGAGCTCCTAGAATGAAAGCACTGGTTGCCAAGAGTCTGTGCCATTGCTTTGTAGTCACATGTGGCATGTTGTAAGCTAGTTAGAATCACAGCCTTTTCTACACTCACTCTGTTGCTGTGGTCACTGACTTTGATGATAGGCTCATTCTTCCTGAGGTCCCAAACCACAGCCTTGCCGCTGGGGTGAGCAGAGGATAGGATATGCTGCACCTGCCGATTCCAGGACACCACACTGATGTCTTCGTGAGGCTGCGAAGACAGGAAGGGCCACACATCCATTATTCCCAAGCTGAGGGAACACCAATCACAGGATTCTGTCACTAACTTAACTAAGGGATTTGGGATTTGGTGATACATAAATTCCTCTCTTCCGTCGCTGAACAACTAACTGGAAATACCAGCAGCACTGACCAGAAAGATTAGGGAAAGTCCTTTACTCAGACAGTACAGTGGACAGCAAAATTCTGTGGGGGAATGTCACCTGGAAAAGCACCTTTTCATTTTGGGAGCACGTATTGGATTTGCATTGGCTAAACATGTTATAAAGCACTCCAGAAAAAACTACAGCTGAGGGAACATAGATGATACTACCCTGACTTCTTAGGTGAACTTAAATGGAAAGATGACCTTGTGCAACATTTCAGGAGTGCAGTGAGGCAGAAAATAATGAAGTATTCAAGGTAATTATTGTTATTGTATCTACTGCAATGCAGCAGATAGGCAAGGAAAGAAACATGAGATTTACTAGAGGAAAAATCTGGCCCACTTTTAGGCAAGTTTACTATGATTTTTCTACTTTCAGGAGTTGATTGCTCTGAACAACATCAGAAGATCAGCAGCTTCCTCCTCTTCAAACTCAGGAAACATTATCTGGGAGCAAGAGCCAAGATGCATGTAATGGTTCACTGGCTCTGCTAGGAATATGACTTTCATGAGATATGAAAAGCCTTCAGCCTCAGCTGAAGCCTGAAGTAAATTCATTCCTCAGAGAAGGTCCAATAAACCTTCCTAATCCATCACACATGCCCCAGCTGGATCACAGGATAAACTGGTCAGTTACTCGATTCAAATCCACAAAGAGTTTACCCATCCATGTAAAGTGCATCCTTCCAGAGCTTGTCAGCCTGCCTCTCCTCCCTTTACTACACTTTTTCTGTCCCCAGAATGAAACCACTCACTTCTCATTCATCTTTCTCCTGACAGACATCAAAGTCACCCACAGACTGACAAGGCTTAGATGTCTCCACACACATTTTTTTTGTCTTGCCTACTGAGATATAAAACTGCTCAGAGGAAAATTCATTTACCTGTGATTTAGTCCCTGGAGTCATAGGCACACTGAAATTATTTAAGTCCCAGATGAAAATTTCAGAATCATTGGCTCCAGAGGCCAAGAGATTACTCTGCAGAAAGAAAGACGAAAAGCTCAGTTGAGTTTCCTGATCACAGGGAAAGAGGACCGAGTCCTTAAAGATAAATGGAAGCAAAAATCCCGAGATCTTCCGAAGTCAGATGGAAAGCTACATTTCACAGCCACTGGTAAGCAGAAAGATACTAACTGGATTATAAACCAAGCACATCTCTAGCCTCTGTGCCTTCTGCTGTGCCATGGTACAGACCCTTAAAATTTGTCTCTTCTGTGCAGATGGCTGCTCTTACTCCTGATGACACTCTGCCAGAAGCCTGGAAGCCACTCTCTCTGTCCAGCTGAGCCTTTGCCCTGCATCCATTCCTTCTGAGAAGATGCAAGTTTCCATGACCAACTGCAGACAATTTTCAACTTGCCTTTGTGCTATCACGAGAACAGTGTTCTGTTCACTCCTTGTTTATGCTGTAGTCCCTTCAAGTGTGATCAAAGCCCCACTGAATTAAACACCAACCAAGCAAATAAAATAAAGAAGTTCTAGTTTAAAATGGACAATGGTTTACCATGTAACAATATTACAAGACATGTTTTTATAGAGAGGTAAGAAACTTGATCAAAGCCACAGGGTAATTCAGTGGCAAACCTGTGAACAGAACCCAGATATGAGTCTCAGGCTAAGCTTGTGTCATAATTACCATGCCTCTTAAGTTAAAAATTGTTCCTTCACTTTATAAATCTCTATTTACAAAAGAAAAGCATATTTTCTAACATGAAGGTTAGTTTTCCTTCAGTTACAGGTACCTTGACATCACATACCTGAAAAGGGTTGAAGTCAAGAGCTCGAACAGGACCTGAATGCTTCTCTGTCTGCCCAATCACAGGCTCGCTCTTCGAAGTCAAGATGCGGTGCACACTGTACATGGTCAGCACACCATTGTCCCCTCCACCAATGACCACTCCAGAGGACTCTGGAGACCCGTTTCCAAAGTTCCCCCAGATCAGCTTATGAAACCTAAAAAAAAGAAGAAAATAAAGCTGGCAATGGCCACAAGGTTTGGTGGAATTCAAGATGCCCTCTGCATTACCAAAACCCACATCCATGTTTTGACCTATCAAACATATCCATCAGTCTGCACCTTAAACAATCCCCTTTTAAGAGGACTTGGGCTCTTGCATGTAAAAAAAGAAACAAGCTTCCTTCTGAAGAATTTTAAGGGGAACTTAAAAAGGAAGACCTTGTGGTTGTTTTGTTTATTTAAAACTTTTAGGACCTCACATAGGATTTGGTGGATGAAATCCTCTAGCCTACATTATATAGAAAAATAGATTAGAGGACTATGTGCATTCATTCCCAGAGCTGTTATCTGGAAAATATGTTTCCCCCCTTTAAAATCTGCTAGTTAAAACAAGGCTGTTTTACACTGGGTACAAATGTCACCCCACTGATCACCCTAAGAAGTCATCTTTTCTTAAAAAGCTGGAAGGTAACTTTCACTCTGCCTCTAGGCTCTATGCTCTTTAGTGAAATTGTTAGTCCTAGCAAATAATGTCTCTACTCACTGACTACCACATAAGTAATTTCAGATTTCTCTAGTGGTCCAACTGCCCTAGTTTTATACCCAACATGATCTGTGTCAACAAAAATGTTCCATTTCTGAAGACAAAGGTCTACAGATTCAAAAGATCACTTTACACGCTAACATTATCTCCTCCTCTCCTTTCTTGTATCAGAAAACCCTTTTCAGTTTTATTGATTGATACATCAGTATGAGCCTCCAGTACCTGTTTGAGGCAGGAAGTGTTCCTTTCTGCTTCATGTCCAGGGAGGGATCCCTGAAGTCAACCTCAAATATTTCCAAGGTGGCATTTGTACTGAAGGATGCATCCAGTTGCTGGGCAGATGTTCCTAGCAGAAGTAAAAGGGCAACACAAGTGGGCTCTTTTATCAAAAGTAAAAGACACAAAAAGAACAAGGCACTGAAAACCTATTCTTCATAGTCAACACAACCTTGGTCTTGGTGCCTATTCAAAGAGAGGACATGTCTGAACACTGCAGAAAAAAAAAGAATCAACAACTCTGACAATGACCTCGAAAGAAATTAGAAAGAAGTTCTTTAAGAAATTCTGGGCACCAAGGTCACTGTTGCACAGATAACTTTCTCTCTTGGGATAGATATAACTCACATACCTTCCTCCAAGCCACCATGGCTTCTGATATTAAGTTCTTCTCTAAATTACAAATGCAGTCGCATCACGAAATCCAGCTACAATTATGATCCCAAATTCTTTTGTGTACTACTCCTCAACCATGACCACATGTCTAAATCAGACCTTCTAAACCCACTCTATAGGTAAAGTTCTTCAACCCTAACCCACTAAATATGCCTCAATGACCCACAGACAGCTAGAAGTCACAGAATGATTGACTACCTTCCTTCTCCCTAGCTTACAGAACGAAAGCTAAAAATTGATTTCACATTGCCTAGTGGAACACTGCCAGGCAGTCCCCCAGTTACCACAGGGATGCCTGTGGCATCAAAAGTGCCCAAGAGACTATTAAAAAGCAGCACAAATTATGAAACTACGTAGTTTCTGATCTAAAGCAGACTGAAGCTAAGACCTTTGGTTCAACCAGAACTCTGGCTTTGTTACGGAAACACAATATATAGACTATCCACCCCAAAAATGATAATGTTGTTTCTAAGGCAACAGTTGACATTTTGTCACTTTCTTTTGACAGTCATCTGTGGGAAAAAAAGTCAAAACAATATGGCAGTGCTGCACAACCCAGGCAGGAAACAGAGCTGACTAGCTGGGCAGACAACTGTGGTAGGGTGACCATGGTGCCCACCAAAGCTGCTCTACCACTCACCTACTCAGCTGGACAGGGGAGAAGAAATATACTAAAAGGCTCACCCGTGAGCCTTTCTCAAGGACAAAGAGAGATCACACATCAGTTACTATCATGGGTAAAACAGTCTCAACTTGGGAAAATGAGTTCAACTTTAACTACCAATCAAAATCAGAGTAGAATAATGAGAAAATGAAAACTAAATATTAAAACACCTTTCCCTCTACCTCTCCCTTCTTCCAGGGCTTAACTTTACACCTGAATTATCTACCTCCTCCCTCCCCCAGCAGTGCAGGGGGAACAAGGGTTACAGTCAGTTCATCATGCATTGTTTTAGCTGCTCCTTTTCCTCAGGGGGAGGACTCTTCACACTTTTCCCCTACTCTACTGTGGGGTCCCTCCCATGGGAGGGAGTTCTCTACAAACTTCTCCAATGCAAATCTTTCCCACAGGCTGAAGTTCTTCACAAACTGCTCCAGCGTGGGTCCCTCACACGGGGTGCAGTCCAGGAACAGACTGCTCCAGCCTCAGTCACCCACAAGATCAGAAGTCTTGCCAGCAAACTGGCCCCAGCATGGGCTCCTCTCTCCATGGGACCACAGGTCCTACCAGAAGCCTGCTCCAGCGTGGGCTTCCCACAGGGCCACAGCATCCTTTGGGCATTCACCTGCTCCAGCATGGAGTCCTCTGTGGATTGCCGGTAGGTATCTGTTGCACTATGGACCATCATGGACTGGGGGGGGGACAGCCTGCCTTACCATGGTCTTCACCTCAGGCTGCAGGGGAATCTCTACTCTGGCATCTGAAGCACCTCTTGCATGGACCTTGGTGACTGTAGAATTGTTTCTATCACATATTCTCACTCCTCTCTTTGGCTTCAGTTATGCAGGGCTTTTTTCTCCCCCTTCTTAAATATGTTATCCCAGAGGCATTAGCACTGCAGCTGATGGGCTCAGCCTTGGACCTGGCTGGCATTGGCTCCAATGGACACAGTGGGAGCTTCCAGCAGCTTCGTACAGAAGCCACCCCTGCTACCAAAACCTTACCACACAAAAGCAATAAAACCACCCAAGTTGTCAACTTCACACAGACAATGAACTTGCCTGCTGTCAACTCAGTGAACAGGCTGATTTGCTGCTTCAGAAAATAAAATTACTGTAACAATTATAAGTAAGTAATAAAAATCAACAAAATAAAATGTAAGGTTTTTCAAAAGTACTGAAAATTGAATGTTAACCAAAACAGGCAACTTTAGGGAGAAGATGTTTCTATTATTTGATTTTCAAGTCACATGATGATGACTGAAGACAGACAAGTAAAACTGAGCTTACACGAACATGACTGAATTAATTTCTTTTTCTCCCACAGACATAGCAAGTATGTAACCTTATTTTGTTTTTCAGTAGCAAGCAGGTGTTGGAGTCCGTATAGACTTAATTAGAAATCAAAATTTTTCCCCCTTAATTAAAGATCAAAAAAGTCATGTATTCAACCTTTAAAAAATCACTGGCCTTTAAAAACGTCAAAGTTGGGCATAAAAGTAATCATCTACCAATTACTTTAAAAAAACATATAAGTTGTAATATTTTCAGTATATCACTTGTAAGTTTTCCAGAGACTATTAAGGTGGAAACTATTGAAAGGTAAAATCAATACAACTCTACATAAAATCTCTTTGCGATTTATACTTTATTAATCACAAATTGTGAATAATTTTACCTGTTGCTAGATAAATGGGGTGGTTGTTTGCTGGACTCCACGCCTGCACAGCTGTTCGCTCGATTTCTTTTAGCTTCATTTTCTAGGCTCTGAAAGAAATTTCACACACTGATTAGAATAGATAGAGTCAACATGAAAATAATCACATCAGAAACAAAATATTCCCCTTAACAAGATACCATGAGAACAAATTGCTCTCAATAGAGTGAAGTTACTTGCGACTTCCTGAGGTAGTGAATACAGTTTTACTGTAATGAATCAGGATATTTTAGACTTCATTAAAAAAGATCCCCCCCAATTCCAACTATCTGACCCCAGATTTAATTCCACATATAAGTCTCTTTCATATGTCCCAATTACAGGAGAGTGATCTAAAGGGGATTCAAATTAAACAACATACTCAAGTCTTCAGTCCAAGCTGGTTTAAATCAGCTGTACAAACTAATTTACACAAATATATTTTGCTCTAGCACTAGTTGCTCTCTCTGAACAAGTATATGTCAGTATATACATAAGCAAAAAGGGACCAGAAGGAATCTCAGGGCAGGCTAAATTCCAAGCAGAAAAGTGATGTGGCAACATAAAACAAAGTACAATGATATCGTGTGCCAATTCAGTTAATGTACTTTGTTCTTGCTCCTATGAAAAGCAAAAGTTAAAAATCACTTGACTTTCTCTTTGAGTCTCTTTGAGCAAATGGTAGAAGGTGAGAAGAAGTAATCTGCAAGTAACTACTGGTTTCAATCTTGGCACTGACAATTCTTGTTATTTACTCAGGATAGAACAACTGACACCTGTAAAATGGGAACAAAACTTCTCCATGTCACTGGAGAGAGATTAGTTGGGCAATAATGTAGTAGGTAACTAAAAGTCAAACACCAACAGCAGGCAGCTCGGAGGCTGCAAAACTGAATATAAATACAAATTATCATCCTATGTGGGATCCCATTCTTGCCAAGGAGAAAACACCCAGCACCTCTCCATGGCTGATGGAGACAAACAGGCCTTCTAAACATCATAAATGATGTGTGGACATAGCATTCACAGACTAGCAGGGTCACTCTCATGAGCAGTTCCTAAACCTTTCAGGCTTGGCTGCATTGCAGCCTTATAGCTTTAGCTAATCAGAACTGTTAACTGTGCACTCAGATGGTATTGTGATGAATAAAGTAAAACTATCAGCAGGCAGCATAGCAAAACCCTCTGCATCCAGTCAGCTTGCTGTGATTAACTTCTCCTGGCTACTTGACACTCTGTAAACCACCATCTGTATCACATGGCCTTCTGTTCAGCTGCAGGGCTACAAGTCTCAGTGCTTCAGAGTTTGGCTTTACTCAGGCCAGAGTACAGGTGCTTATTCACAAATGTACCTTACTGTGGGCTTATCAGCCCACTGTCCGGCCAAAAAAGGAAAAAATACCAAAAAACCAAAAACCAAAACAAAACAACAAAAAAAACCCAAACCACAAAAAACACACAAACCAACAGAAAAACAACCCAGTTTTGAAAAAACCTTCCTTTACCTTGTGGCTTTTACGAAGCTATGGCCTCCTGAGATTCACACAAGGGGAAATCTGGTCAGCTTTACTTTGTGGGCTTGGACCTCACAGCACTGAAGAGTGCAACTCTCAAAAACTTAGGTGAATGGTAGGAGCTCCCACTCCTTACCTCTGTGCTGGACTGACTGTATGGCTGGCATAATTTGCATTTAAGGTGCAAACAAAGATAAGGTAGCAAAATTACGCAGAACAGTATGGATCAACTGTTCAGCTTTTCTTGTCAACAGAATGTTTTACATAAGAAAGTCAACACTACTGTTGTCTTTTCACCAATTTAAGTCAGGACAGAATGTGAAGGTAAAGTGTCTTGGCCACAGTAACACACCTAGATGCAGAAAAGCAAACAAGACATCATTTAGAGTGGTTCAATGGCAACAAAACAACTGCAGAAGTTCTGGAGCACAGGTATTGAACAGGTACCCTGTGTCCATAGTCCTGAAGGCAAACCAGCAGTGGTTCCAACAGACTTGAGAAGGACCACAGAAGATGTGTAAGAAGCCAAAAGATCACAGGATCACACCATCTCTTAAGAATCTCCCATCAGTTCAGTTCCACTGCAGCTGAGGCTCTACAGAGATGCAGCAGCACCTCCTCCTTAAGGAAGTGGGCTCTGAATTTGGAAAGGAAAAAAAATGCCTGAATTGAGTCTTACTCTTAGAGTAGTGATCCTTCTATACACTGTGCACGTCTGTATGCAGGACAGGACTCACGATCCTTAAAGTAGGGAAAAGCCCTTCTTTAGAAAACTCCTGTGGCTGCCTGAGAAAAATTCACCAGTATTGAACAGTAGAATTTTAGGGAGAGATTGCCACCTGCTGTCATCTCCCAATATAGCCTCTAAGACTTCTGAGAAAGCTCATGCTTTTCTTAGGATGTCTAATTAATTAATCATGATAATTCCTCACACTCCTTCTACAGACATATATCTGATTACAGATCTAATGTATTAAGGAATCTCTGCCCCAAAGGGAGTTGAAGGACAGAAGCATCATTTCCCCACAGCCTTCCCCAGCCATGGCTTTCCTGCACAGTGATCTTAAAGTGTCTGCAAAGCAAAACCTGACAGATCAGAACACTCCTCACCAGAGAAACAGTGAAAATTAAAAGCATATAATCTCAAATCACAATGACCATGCAAAAAATGCTAACAGAGACAGAAATTCCTCACCTGTGTTAAATGGAAATAGTTGTGGCTTTACAGTGCATTGTGAAAGACCATGGTTGTTTTACGAGTTAATTGACCCTCAAAGTAGTCATGATAATTATCCCTGGTATCACTCTAGTGAGGCCTTCTCTCTCTTGCACCACCCAAATACTGTCAATCAGAAATCCCCTCCCACTGATTTTCCCGATACTCCTCCTGCCACTGGACACACAACCATTCCTCTCTGAACAGTTCCTGCTGATACTGGACTTCCAGTACCGGACACAAAGGAAGTGATAAGCTGATCTCCCCCACTTAGTTAAAAGTGAAACTTGGCCAGAACAAAAAAAAAGACTTGTCCAAGGTCACCCGGGGGACAAGCTGACACCCTAAGACCTGAAAAAGGCACCTCAGCCATTACACAATCATTAAGACACAAACTGTGCCTATAGTATCCACATCCCAGCATCAACTTAAAATCTCTATACTGCCCTTTCCCTTTGCACTGCTCTGACACTCTCCTTTCACAGCTCCCCAACACCCTATGGCCAGACTGTTCTCGTACGTGCTTATTATAAACCCCGATTAGAGAGGCACTAATCTCAGCTAATCACTGCTGTGTGCAAGGTGGAGTTGTTGCAGGGCAGGGCTCAGCACATTCCTCCATGACAGCTCCCATGGTATATAAAGAAACTTCTTGTGCTCTGCGCACTTTGAGAAGCTGTTGCCCACTGCACGGCACTGCTCAGACGGCAGTGTACGCACGTACCAAGGCAGCTTGTCCGAACAACAGCCTTTCACCGTGGGATGGTGAAGACAAGCGAAGGTCTAGTAGAAAAGCATTGCCCTCGGACACCGGGTGTCACACACAGGCTCTGGGCTACACAGAGGCCTCTCCGCGGCCCAGGTCACTCAGCGGAGCTCCCCGGCCGCTCCCTGCCTGCTGCCGGCCGGCCGAAGGGAAACGGGATCCGGGGCTCCCGGGGCAAGGATGGAGCCACGGGCCCCGGGGACGGAGTCCTGACAGCGGGGAGGGGCGGGCAGGGCAGCACAGCAGCCCCAACATGGGGGGCCAGGAGCCCGGAGGGGCAGGGCAGGGGCGGCCCCTGGTGCCGGGTCAGTGTCTGAGGGCGCGGGGCCGGGCCGGGCCGGCCGGCGGGGAGGGGGCGGGCGGCCCTTACCGCTCGCTGCCGTCCCTCCGCGCCGCTCGTTCCCCAGCCCGGCGTCCGACGGTGGCAGCGGCGAGCCCGCCCGGCCCGGCCCTCCGCGCCTGCGCCGCCCCGCCCCGGAACCTGGCCCCGCCCCGCTGCCCCCGGTAGCGCCGGGGGCTCCGTCTCCGTTCGTAGTGTGCCTGAATTGGCTCCATCCGCCGGTCCCGGACCGGTCACACTGCCAAGGACACCAGAGCTGCAGCCGGGCTCTACTGCCCCTGCAGTCACCCCACTCAGGACTTTGCCTCAGCCACAAACTTAATGGAAAGGAATATATTTTTCTAAAAGGATTTTAATTGCCAGGAAAAAAATGCAGAAGGGCCCAGACCTCCTTCCCTCACCTCTCTCCTGGTTTTGAGAAAATCTGCCTATATTACAAACCCCATTTTTGAGGATTTCTGAGCCGTATTATCTGCCCAATCCATTATGCCTTCCCCATGAAGAAAGCCATAATGAAGTTACCGGTTAGAACAAACTGGAAGTCCCCCAATGGGGCAGCAGCAGACAGCACTTGTACACTGTGCAGTGAGCTGGATGGGCCTCAATCTGCCTCGCTGCAACTGTTACACACACCAAGGCTCCTATTACTGCTCTGATCGTCTTCATTTCACTTGAAGACTCCTTGCAACTCTCATTACACTGTATAAAGGAATACTAATTCTTACTCAAGTACCCCTACGGAGTGTTTTATCCCACACAACAGAATTCAGTTTTAAGGTGCCCATAGCTCAAAAAACACTTCAAAAACCCTTCTGGCGTAAAATATCATTGACCATAATTTTAAAGGAAGCATTTCTGTAACTAGAAGAGGTGACCCCTTACAAAAGCCACGAGAAATTCTGGTTGTTCAGCACCTCTGAAGGAGCTACGAATATTTAGGTATAAATAAAACTACGTACTAGCATTCAATCCCATAACTCTTTACCATATATCCTTATAGAAACCTCTACACAAAAACCCCTTAGAATTTGGGTTTAAAAAATCGTTACAGATTGAAAAATCATAAATTGCTGTCTTTATATACCTGCTGCTTTTCAAGCACAAAACTGAGTCATGACAGGGTGTTGAGAGCAGAGCCCAGCATCCAGTTTACAGGAAGCACTGAGAGCAGCCCAAGCCCTTGGCCTTTTTGATCACCCACTCCTGCAGCGGGATTTAAGGCATAGCACAGGGGAGTTGAGAGAACATTCACTGTAAATTAGTACTGAAAGTACCATCTTCTCCTCCAGTAACAAGGAGAAAAAAAGAACATGTTAAAGGAAGAGTGGAGCTGGACCAATCTAGGAGCTTAATATAACCATATCCATACCTTTCCCAAGCAAACTGTCACTAACGCCATAGGAGCTTAATATAACCATATCCATACCTTTCCCAAGCAAACTGTCACTAACGCCATAGGAGCTTAATATAACCATATCCATACCTTTCCCAAGCAAACTGTCACTAACGCCATAGGAGGCCCCAGAGCAGTGGTTTGCCGCAAGACAGGCAGACTTCATGGGATAGATGTAACTCCAGCCCAGGGATGAGCTCAGCCGTAAAGGAGCAACTTGGGCACCTGTGCGCTTGGACCAAACCCCAGGGGCAGCACAACACGTGTGGCCAGAGCTGGACTTCCTCATTAGCCCTTTCATATCACTGCCATCCACACAGCTCTGCTATCAGCTTCAAGCTACTCACTGCAATGCTCTGTGCCTCACCAGTGCTTCCTACTGGTCATACCAACTTCACTTGAGAGGGCATCTACACCAGGAAGAGATTAAAGTCAACTCCCAGTAAGGGCAGACAATTATTCACACACTGTAAGACTCCCAAGGACTGGCAGTTGCCAGTCTGGTTCCATCTGTCATTTCACAGTATTTGGTGACAATCCAGTTCAACTCCAAGCAGCACCTGGCAACTGGCAATATCTCACACATACACAGGCAGAGCTGAGGAATATCTGTGCACAAGGTACTTAAATAAGCAGCAGCCCTAGGACTGCACTCAGAACTTTGCCCCACAGATACTATGCCATTTAGAAAACTGGCAAAATTTCATCAGCTATTATTCAGCCTTCTCAAACCAACAGAAGACAACTAACACAGTAGGTGTCATTGATGTATTTCACTGCAGTTAGTGCTTGAACATTGCAGAACAAGTGTTAACAATACGCCACAGTGAACACTAGCAAAGATTCCATTCCTAGCAGAGCTGACAGGACTCATCGCACTTGAACAACTTTCAAATTTCATAGTGTACCACCACTGGTGGCTCTTTATTGGGGTCTCCTCCTTTCTCCAGATACAGGTCATTGAAGGGATATTGCTTCGGTCCCTACAAAGAGAGATAAAGAGTGGCAAATTCACCAAGCAAATTAAGAGGTACAAGGCAAAAATCTCATCCCATCCCACCCCCACCCAAACAAGGCTTGCCATTTACAACTTAAATTTCTATTTCTTAAGTGCTTCAGCCAGAATATTAGAGCATGAGGAAATGCTCTAAATTCAAAAATGGGAGTTCTTTGTATAAACCCATGTCGTTGAGCAAAAACATCAAGGTGATCTTGCATTTAATCAACAGTTCATCTCACAGCATCAGGGCGATATACTGCAAAAGCTGGTTTTGTATTTTTCAAGACTACATTTCTCAAATTATACAAATCATGAGATGCAACTGAAAAAAAAGGGCAAGAAAAGAGAGCATCTCACTTAAGCAGAAGCACACAGGAAAGGAGGATACCTACACCAAAGAAAGGATACTGGAAGAAGCATAGCTTAAAATTAATTCCCTGCGAACAGGACCTGCTCACTATGAAACAGAATCTGTGAGCTGAGCCAAGCCAGCCAAGAGAACAACTCAGGTTAAATGAGACCATGGAACATCCCTTGGCCCAGCCCCTCACAGCAGTAGGGTTTTGCATTCACATCCACCACTCAGCTTCAGCAAAACCACTTCTCTGGGCACTGGCAATGACGAGAAACACAGCTACTCTTCCTCCCTTTACCCTTGGGTTTCACTCACCACAGGCCTGTAAGATGGATAGATCTCTCCAATACCAAACATGATCAGCATGGTACTCAAAAAGATAAGGAAGTGTTTGCGCATGGTATGCCAGGGAACTACTGTGGGGGATGTATCAACCCGGTTCCGAATGTACATGTCAAAGTCCCAGTGCATCTGAAAAACAAAGGAAAACCATTGTACATTTACCAACAGTGGTCAAGCTACTTTTCTCAAGGGAAGCAGTACATTACAGCATTCGCAAAACTGCCAGAAGCTGCTTCTTCTCCACCTTGAAAGTGGAGATAAAGCCACAGAGGAGGTATGTGATTTACCTACAGTCACAACAAATTGTTGCTTACAGTAAAACTCAAAAGACTACAAATTTCATCCCATGCTTATACCAGGCAACATGCTTAATTATAAGATAGCAGCAGCTTTTATTTCTATAAATAATCATTCCACCTCAGCTTTGCTCCCTACCACCACTGGAAAAATATGGCATAAATCCGTAATCCTCATTTATAAAAGGCCAGTCACATATCCAAACAGAAGTAGCAGTGTTATTTCAAACTACCCAACCCTTGGAAGCTGGTTTCTCCAAACAGGTAGAGCACCTGCTGCTGTTACTTCAAGAAAAGAGCAGGGCTGGTAAAAAGCTAATGCCCTTCCTGATGGAAGCAGAAGGGCATTTCAGCTTCTGCCTTGAAGTATACCTAGGAAAGTGCCAAGCATGTTCTGCCTACAGTCTCTTTTCACATTAATGAGAGCAGAGAATGTATTAATTTGCAGTACTGCCTCCAGTTTCCCAGCCTTAACTCCCACAGAGCCATTTGCTATCAAACCCAGAGAGCCAGACTGAGCAGAAACCAGAGTTGCCTAAATAGAGGCATCTGCTGACAACTGGAACACACCATTCCTCTTGGCTCCTCACTGCCAACCTCATGTGCAAGGGCTTGTATACAAGCCTTCCCATAGCAAACACTACAACAACACAGAATCAACACAGGGATTTTTTTCCCCATGTGCTGTTACAGTCATAGCAACATGCACTTTGCCGTGATACACATATTGAAACGCTCTGGCATGTTCATACTATGATATATTATACACACATACTTACATAAACACTGCTTCTAGTAAAAAGATCTCAGGTCAATTATCAAGCTCAGAAACCCCAGTCAGGTTGCAGTCGTTCACAAAAAGAACATGCACTAAGTGAAGAATTACTCTTGACAAGGAATTTGAGGAACTTAGATTCTGAAAGTTAACAGAGGTGCTGTATTCATATTTGTCTCAAGGACATCCGGCAAACTTTCTTTAGAGAGAACGTCCTTATTTGTATTCTACCTCAAAACATCCCTGGAGTAATAAAGCAGCAACAGCTACTTCCACTGTACTAAAAGGACTTTATTCAAATGATGGATTCTTTGCTAAACAATTCTGAACCAGACTCTTGTACTGAGTCAGATCAGGCAAATAAAATGGATGAGACTTTCTTATTCCTACAGCAAAAGTTAAGGTTGTAAAGTCTCCCTCCTCATAAGCTGTTAACTGTCCTCAGCACTATCAAATTATTTACCCTGATGGCCACAGCCTAAGCTTCCCTCAAACTGACGGTCCCTGCTTGCACAGTCACCACACACCTGCACTGGTGATGCAATTACACAAAGAGTTCAACTAAAAAACATTAACAACATGTGCATGTATTAACAGCTGCATTGGTGAGCAACTTGAGAAGTGCTAGTAGCATTCCTACCGGTTCTCCCCAGTTATGCCTCATGTCTGGCTGGTCCCACTGGTACCAGGGGTCTCTCTCATGATGAGACTTATTAGGGAGCATGGGATAGTCACCATACCTGTGAAAAACAAACAAAACACCAAACATACAAGAAAGCTGTACTAATTTATACATTTTGTAGGAAACACTATAGGATAGGCCTATGGAAATGAAATAATTAAATATTACTTTATTTTTACAGCTTTTATGTATAAACAATTTTAAAATGCATTAAAGCAACTAGCACAACAATCATCACTGATACCAGTCACTGGAACAAATGGCATTCCTCCAAGTGGCCTTTTTGGGCTATACTACGTGAAATGCAAGCTTGACTTGGAATGCCAGTTGTCCTGGGACATGTCAAAGTATTCCTGACATTTAAGCATCTCCTGACATCTTTATTCTAGATATGGCTTAGCCTTGCACTACAACAACACATGAAGTCTCCCATATTTTATTCACACAGGCCTCCAACTCATTCCATTTTTTCCAATCTTAAAACACTGACGTGTCTTCAAAGCTCTAAGCTCACAGCACAGCCAGGCATTCACCAGGGACTACCAGCCTGCAGCACCTCCGCACAAAGCCGGGAGGGCCGTGCTGGCCCCGGCCCGCTCGGGGGCACGGCACCACCCCACTCACCCGAAGCCGTCGTCAGGGTAGGGCTGATAGTCCTCCACCCGCATGTTGTACTTCTTCGCGGCGGCTGCCCGCTCCTCCGGGGTGCGCGGGTACGGCCCGGGCAACATGTCCTTGGACATCTCCGAGGCTGCGGGACAGGAACGCGGCGGGGGGGGCGCGGGCCCTGCCGGCGGCCGCCGCCAGCCCGGGGAGGTCGCACCGCCCTCTTGCCCCGGCCCCGCAGACACCGGCCCTGCCACCCCAGAGGCGCCCGCCCCGCCGCCGGCCGAGGTTCCTCGCTCCTGCCTCCCCGCTTACCCGCCCGCGCCCCCGGGGGCGCCGCCACAGCGGCCCGAACCACCCTGAGCCCCGCGGCCGCTCGGGGACAGAGGNTGAGGGACGGACGGGCGGGCGGGGCCAGCGCCGAGGGGCGGGGCCCTAGGGGGGCGGGGCTGATAGATGGGCGGGGACGGGCCGGCCCCGCCTTTGCCGCGGGTGCGAACACACTTCTGGGGCATTAATTAATCAGCCGCTGTTATTATAATATTGACACAAGCGCTAATGGACGGAAAGGTGTGATATTTCGTCTTGTCTGCTGTCGTCTGAAGCGCAGTAATGGGAATTTATGGCAGGCACTGCGTTCCAGACGCGGGGCAGCCTCCTGTGGAGCACCCGGGTCGATGTTCGATGGGATCGATGCCATGGCTGGTGGCATTATGCGAAATGCCTTTTTTGCATCGGTATCAATGTTATTAAAGTTAATACCCAAATGTAATCGCCTTATCTCTGTGGAGCCTGGAAAAGGCAGACGGCTGAAATGGCACGTTAATTTAGCAATGAGATTCCTCAAACGTTAGCAATGTATTATTGTAAGTAAAATCAATATGAACATTAAAGGATTTTGCAGTTTACTTCATTATGTAAACTCTTCGGTAGTTGCACTCATTTTCCTTCAGTTATTCACATCAGCCATAATGGGTAATGTCTCTATAACGATTTATATTATAAACATTTGCAGCTCAAAAACTACCACAGACAATTTGTCATTAAAGCCATTCCTTCTAATAACAGCATTAATTGTAAACCTTCTAACTGAATGAAGATAGTGAGGAACCACAAAAATATATCTGAGATACAACATGGATCCTTTGTCACAGACTGCAACAAGGATCCTTTCACTTATCCCAAAGAAAGGCTAGTCATGTAATTTTGGGAACGGTATGTTAATTCAGCCAATTCTTTTGCAACCAAGCATGCAATGAAGTTACTTGGTTATCTAATAAAGTTATTAATTCAGAGCCAAATCCTCCAGAGCAGATGCTGCTGATGTTTCCGATGGAGCAGCATTCGGTGCCAGTGCCGGTCCCAGTCCTGCAGCACTTGGCATTCTGGGGCCAAGAGTGTGGGGATAGTGCTGGAAGTAGGGACTTCTGCTTCCCTTTGACCTGGGTTCAGGCCTCCCTGCAGGCTTGGATTGTGGTCTGCTCCTTCTCGCATCAGCTCTTCACGACTGGGTATTTATTTGCTGACTTACATTTGAGTTTTCCACAGACATGGTTCAAGTTTCCTAAGCACCCTAATATATATGCAAAATACATTGTAAAAAATTTTTGTTAACCTATACAGCTGAAGTGCTTTAGACTTAAAGGGTGAGACTTTTCCTAGAAACCAAGCATATTAATAAATTTTGGAAGGACAAAGGGAAATCAACTGCATTATTCTCATGAAGGCAAAGTTCTAGGCAGCCAGAATAACAAATCCCAGCTGCTGTAAAATGAAAAGCACTGACTGACATGGACCAAAATTTTCCCAGGAGCTGATGCCTACTGTGGCACACGTTCTTGGGGAAGTATAATCATTGTTCTTGCTGTTTGCAGATTAAAAACTAAATGTAGACTTTGTTTCACATAACAAACATACAGTAAGAAAATAACAGCTCCAGCCCCAGTCACACAGCTCATGAAATCTTCCTAAAACAATGTAGTCACCATTGGAAGTTGGGTGTTGGTTGCACCGGTCAGTGTTACGTATTTTTTGGGTAATAAGTGTTAATTTAACTTCTACTTTTGAAGCGCAGAACTCCGCAGTACATTTCCCGTAGAGGAAGCGGGCAGTGCACTTTTTCCATCGGGGAAATGGAAACGCCCAAGGAGCAGCGCTCCTGCCCAGCCCAGTGCCTTTGAGGGGAAGGGACTGCCGGCTGAAGGCATGCGGGGCCCGGCACCGAGGCTTCACAGACGATCTGTTTTTCGCGGTGGGTCTTTTCCCGCCTGCGCTCGCAGCCCCCACAGATGTCCAAAATCCTTGGGAAGGGGCAGGACACCGAGAGCAGCACAGCCGTCCTCGACCTCCCCCCGCGCAGGGGCGCTAACGGCGAGGCCGCCGCCGCTCCGTCCCGCACTCTCTATGGTGCCGCGCCCGCTCCTCCGCTTCCGGCGTTGCCATGGGCGCACAGCTTCCGCTTCCGGCTCGTTGGTCCGGGCTCTCCGGCGGAGGCGGCGATGGCGGCGGCCTCGTCCTCCTCCTCCTCCTCCTCCTCTTCCTCCTCCTCTTCCTCCTCTTCCTCTTCTTCCCCCCCCTCCTCCTCCTCCTCCTCGGCATCAGCAGCCGCGGGCTGCCGGGAGGGCCCGGCGGTGGCGACAGGGCCTGGCTGGAGCGACTCCCAGTTCCGCCGCTACTCGTTCGAGACGCGGCCCATCCCGCGGCTGAGCCACAGCGACCCCCGCGCCGAGGAGCTCATCGAGAACGAGGTGCGAGGAGCCCCGTCCCTGTCCCACCGGGATCCCGCGCGGGCTCGGTCGCCGCCGCTGACCCGTTCCCCTTTGCCGTAGTGGATGTTTTCCTTCGGTGCTGCAGCGCTGAGTTGTGAAATTTGCAGGAAACGTTTGCTTTAAGCGCTTTGTTTTCGGGATGGAAGACGTGGGAACGTTGTGTAAAACGACGGGCCCGTGTTGGTTGTTTTCTAAGTGCGGGTGAGCACAGGTGTGGAGCTGTTTTGCAGTGGCGGCTCTGGTGTTGGTTCGGGACCAGCTCAGTCTCGTGTTGGTGAGATCGCTGGCTGGGTGTTTAAGGGAGGTCTGCAAGAAGGGATGTTGTGCATGCAATATTTCACCTTGCACAGCGATACCGTTTCTGGTTTTGGGTTGCTGATACATGAGGAGATGGGTGATGTCCTTTGTCTTCCTTCTGTCATGGAAGGGTTTTTTGGCTGTAGAAGAGATGTGGTGGTGTCAGTTTTTTGATTACTGAAGGTTGTTTGTGTCTGAGACAAGTGCCTTCTGTTTCTGGATGCAAAGTATCATTTTGTAAACACCTTTTCACAGCTGAGGCTGGAAGGGACCAGTCAGAATCTACTGTGTCTCCTGGCTACGTGGCAGGACCAAGAAGGCCTAAAAGTGTTCCCAACTGGTGTTTGTGTAACCTCTGTGTTAGAGATTAGCTCAGTAGGTAGTGGAATCTGTCCCATTTCTACCAGGAGTTCACTATAACTCCAGGCCACCACTTTCTCAAAGCTTCCTATCATATCTTGCTTGTTTTTCTCCCCAGGACAAGGAATCTGATTATTCCACGTGCCTTTTCCAATTCCCCATTTTCAGAGGGAGTTTGCATGAGTACAGTAATGAATGTGATTGTTCTCAAGTTCAAGAGGTTCTTGAATCAATAAACTTCCTATTTCTCTCCAGGAGCCCGTGGTGCTGACAGATACAAATCTGGTTTATCCTGCTCTGAAATGGGACCTGGACTACCTCCAGGAAAACATTGGCAATGGGGACTTCTCAGTGTACAGTGCCAGCACACACAAGTTTTTGTACTACGATGAGAAGAAGATGGCCAATTTTAAGAACTTCAAACCCAAGTCGAGCAGGGAAGAGATGAAGTTTGCTGAGTTTGTGGACAGACTCAAGGAAATACAACAAAAAGGGACTTCTGAGAGGTAAGTGCTACGTGGAGCGTGGAGGTTTTTCCATTTCTTCATGTCTAAGTAGGGGGTTTCTCTTCAGTGACTGTTGATGATTAAATCCTCTCAAATTTTTTAAACTTTTTGTTTGTTTTTAATAGTCCTGCTTTACCTGCAGGGCTGAGTTGACAGCAGCCTTGTTACCTGATTAAAAAAGTCATACCATCAGTTAAATAAACTGTTCTCACTGGCTGTGGGAGTTTATTTTTTAATTCTCTGTCCAAGGCAGGATTCAAATAGAGAAGGAATTAAGCTGCAGTTTCTTTTGGCAGATTCTGGTATTGATAGAGGAGTTTAGTAGTCTGATGAAAAGGTGCAGGGTATGGCACTCAGGCTTTTCCACAGAATCCCAAGGCAGTTGGTGCTAACCCTCTTTGGGAAATATGAGGCAAAGTTGTGTCGCGCTGTGTATTTGTTGGTGGTGATGCCCTGTACTGTTAAGACAGTTGTACGTTACTGAGAGGAGCTTCATGTGGATATGGAATATAACTATCAGCAACTGTACTTAAACCCTTAGTTAATTTTGTCAATCACCAGCCCTCTAAAAGGACTTAGGGATGCTTAATTGTGTCTTAATTGGAAGCAATGCTGTGTCCGTATGCACTTGTCATCTCTACCTTTCTCTTCTTTCTCAGCTTTGGGTGTGCTTTTTCCAAAAGAGAAGGCAGTGCTTGTGCTTAAAAATGCATTTTTCTTCCAGCACTGTGGACAGCAGTCTGCAATACTGTGATTGTTGGTACATGTTTGATTCCTCTGATCCTAATCCTGTGTCTAAATGTAAGCGTGGCTTTCAAGTAACTTGATACTGAAATGTGCAGGCTTTCCTGAGGCCTCTTTTGCCCTTGTCTACTTCTACTAGAAGAGGAAATTGATACTGCAGATGAGTTAGAGGGGTGGCATTTACCTAGGGATTAGTCATGAGCATATCTGATATTTGATAATGGTTAATGTGTTTAGAATTTCCTCCTCCTGCACTGCGAGAGGGTTATTCTTGCTTAAAATTGTCTTTTTTCCTTGATTGTTGAAGCAGAACTGAGTTCTGTTCTCTTATGTACCATGAAATCTTTCAGCAAAGTTTGGGGACTCTTTGAAACTGTTACCTTCCACAGGTGTTTATGGTATATAGTGGTAGAACAGAATCTCTTGGAATTAAGCCTCTTTGTTTCAAAATCTTTCTGAAGAGACAAAGGTATGTCCACGACAAAGCTTAATACTTGATTTTGGCTTTTCTCTGTAAAATATAGGCTATATCTGCAGCAAACCTTGAACGACACAGTTGGAAGGAAGATTGTGGTGGATTTCCTTGGCTTCAACTGGAACTGGATTAATAAGCAGCAAGGGAAACGTGGCTGGGGCCAACTGACTTCTAACTTGCTTCTTATTGGGATGGAAGGTAAACAGCTTCCTCAGACTGGAGGAGAAGGGGAGAAGATTTGAGCAGCAGTTCTGTATTTCAGTTCCAGAAGGTTTCTCAAACGAATTTCCCTTTAGCTTCTGGTTGTTCCTTCAGAGAAGGCAGTTTAAAGCTTTGGATTGTGAGGGGACTCTTAGCACAACTTGGGTTATAAAGAGGAAACAACAAAAGGAATAGCCTGTATTTCCCCAGGAATGTACTGTGAATGCCTGGATGTAATCAGCTTATGGAAAGGCTCTGGGTGATGTTGGTAGGGACTGTGTTTCCAGTAACTGCTAATCATATTCTGGGACCTGTTTACTGTTTGCATGCTTCAGAACCTATAGATCTAAAAAGTTTAGAGTCTGCGGATTCAAAATGCAAAAGGGTTTGCAAGCTGAGCGGAGTTAGTCTTCTGGGCTTTTCTTAGTGTGTCCAATGTCTGTCCAGGAGGAAATTTTATTATTTGTGAAGCCTTTTTCTTATTTGAGCTGGTACACTGTGAGGAGGAATTCTCTTTTGATTAAGAGCTGAATTTTTTCTTGGAAGGTTGTTAGTGAGTACTGGGGAACTTGAAGATGGGTAAATTCTAAAAATATCTGAATAGAATAGAATTCCAAATCCATATGGAGCCTGACTCATAGGCAGGTGCCTTAGAAGACAGAGGTACTACTACGCTGTTGACAAGGAGGACATTCTTTCAGAAAGTAATCTTGATAATTGGGCAAGGAATGTACACAGTTTTGTGACGTGGGATGGCCTGTAATCAATGCAGCCATCTCATCCAATTATAATGTTCAATAACACAACTTAGATGTTTTTCCCCTGTGCAACAACTCCTACCCAGCTTACAGTAGTTTGTCCTTGCCACTTGCTTTACTAGCTGAGGGAAGAGAACTTCATGTAAAAGCACTGCACCAGCACTTCCTTACAGCACGTACTTCCTAAATCACGCTGTGCACAAGAACTAAGGAATTGTCTTGAACCAGTGTGTGCTAGAAAAGGGAATGTCTTTACAGGAGCACGTGATTGTATGATCTATTTAATGAAGTTATGGGGTTAACTGTTAACTTAATTTTTGCAGGCCAAGAGAGTAATATCTGAGTGGCAAACAGCTTGTAAACAGTTGTGAGGGGTCCAAAATGCCCCACTGTATTTAAAGGTTTGATTAAATGTACGATTTAGTGGTGACAGTCAAGCACAGTTAGTCAGGCTGAGGGAGTGCTATTGGAAGCCCCAGTGACAGAGATTTGTTTACTTGTTTTCCTGCAAAACTTCTAGGACTTTTTTAAAAATCAGACTGTTAAACTCCTTTTCTCTAGATTAATAAGTTTTGAAAGTCCATTCCACAACTTGTCATTTAAACAAAGTGTTTTATGAAAAAGCTTCCTGTCGACATTCACCATCTGCTGTTCATTGAAACAAGCTGGAAAATCCTAATCCTGTAGAGCATAAGTTGCTGAATATGGATTTAGAATGGAAATTAAGTGGAGTAGCAACTGCTCAATAAAGGTTGACTGATTCAGTGATCAATTTGAAACATTCCGATAGTCATTTTCCTTGTTTAGTTTTCTGAGTATGTGGGAGTGTATTTTCTGTCTTTGGCAAGGAATGTAACATGCATCTCTCTTTCATACCTGTACATGAGAGTGTCTTGATTATCATCTTTTCTTTCTGTGTAGGGAATGTGACACCAGCTCATTATGATGAGCAGCAGAACTTCTTTGCTCAGATTAAGGGTTACAAGAGGTGTATCCTGTTCCCTCCTGACCAGTTTGAATGCCTCTACCCTTATCCTGTGCACCATCCGTGCGACAGACAGAGCCAGGTGAGAGTAGCAGATTTGTTCTCTGCTCCATGCCAGAAAAAGGCAGTTGTAAATATTCTAGGTGGGAGGAAGCTGCACTGGAGTTAAAACTGCAGATCATCTGCTGAGCTATTGCAAAACCTGTGTTCAGATCTGTTAATTGGTGAATACACTGAGAATAGATGGAAGGACCAGTGGTGTCCCTGTTTGTGTCTGGTCCTGACTTGCAAGTGCTAGGACCATAAATATCTTCTTACTGATAGCACAACTGGGCTGCAGTTGCCACCTTCTGTGTTCTGTTTCATTGATCTCTTGGTCAAACACAGATTTGCTGACAGCCAAATTGCAGGACTCCTATCTCGCAGTGAAGTTAAGATACAAATGGGAATGTAAAAGTCACGTAGGGAAGATCAGGATGATTTGACATTGAGAGCCTGTCGCTGCAGGAAGTTCTTCTGAGTTTCTTAATGTTTTCTTCTGTTAGGTGGACTTTGACAATCCTGACTATGAGAAGTTTCCAAACTTCCGGAATGTGGTTGGCTATGAGACGGTGGTGGGTCCAGGGGATGTGCTCTACATACCCATGTACTGGTAAGAAGGATGACAGGACTGCACAGTGACCAAAACACAGAGGTTTAAAAGTTTTTTTCACTTCAAGCATTGTGTTGGCTCTTAAGTGTTCTGTTTTGACTTCTCCAGCAGCTGTAGTATTTTCTGTGATATCTGGGGCCAATCTGCTTCTAACTCCTGTCTCTTGGATGGGAGTAGTAATTCTCCTGACACCATGTTATTGTGCATATACTCCACTATTGTGTGTGAGGAAAGGATCTATATTTAAATAAGGAGGGCTTTCCAGAAGTTCTGAGGTCTTGATGCTGGAGGTGTAGGGCAAGGCTTGTCTAGTGCTGTCTGAACACATCCATCCTGTATTTCGCTGCAAGCTACAGCAATAGTTTCTTTTTTTGTGTGATTTCCATGCAGGTGGCACCACATTGAGTCTCTTCTGAATGGGGGGATTACCATCACTGTGAACTTCTGGTACAAGGTGAGTATAAGCCACTTCCTGCACAGCTTGGATAGCTCCATCCCAGAGGATTTTTTTAGGTAGAGAGTATTGGCATGCATTATCAATATGAGAACTTCATAGCACGAGGTCCTTTGCTTTAAAGCTGAAAGCTTCTTTTTTGAGTTGTATGTGAAGAACCGACTGAACAGGAAAAGGTGGAATAATCTGCCAATTCAGGAAGCATGCAGATGAGCTCTTTTTGATATTTCAGGGCGCCCCAACCCCAAAGAGAATTGAGTATCCATTAAAGGCTCATCAGAAAGTGGCCATAATGAGGAACATTGAGAAGATGCTGGGAGAAGCCTTAGGAAATCCACAAGAGGTATGAAAAAGAACTATGTGGTCACTGCTGTTGAAATTGTTAAGGCTTAATGCAAAACTCAAGATGCCAAGCTAATTGGCCCTGCAGGTGTCAAAATTAAGGTAGGAGGAAGTAGGATTGCTCTGTTTCTGTGAATGGTTCTTCCTGCAGTCTTCAGAAGGTCCTTTGCTTACAAAAAGGCAAGCTCTTAAAATTATAATTCTGGAAAGGACCACTACAAACAATGAAGAAGTTGTTCTTGTATGTGGGGAAGGATGAATTTGGGTACTGACAGGAAAGTGTTGCTCCTGAACTCTACTTAGCCTGCTGTGCAGCATCAGTAATACCCATTATTTGCCAAAAAAAAAAAAAAAATCTGTTTTACCTGTTGAATCCAAATCTCTTAAATATAGAAATCTCCACTTTAAAGTTGCATGCTTCCTCTTTAACCTGTGTCGTGCTCATCTGTGAATTCTTTGCAATTTTAACCAGTGGGTATATTAAAAAAAAACAGATTGAAGTACTTAGAGATGACTTTAAAGATCTGTTGATCTGAAAATGGAAATGCGAGATGTGGATAGAAATGTTTTCATGGTCTGTAACCCATACCACTGTGCAGGAGCTCCTCTTTAGCCTCTCCCCTGAGATTATTTTACTGCCACAGCATGCTGAACTTCCCTCCATGATCAGGCAGTACTGAGACATGGGAGTGGCCTTGACTCAAAACAAAACCTTAGCAAAATCATCAGTCCTAGCCCCTCTTTGAAGTGACCCCAAGGACCAGAGAGGATCCAGTGAGTAAGAATCTTCCTTCTCTGCCCTGAAAAAAGCCACCACTGATGACTTTTGGCTCCTTTTAATAACATCTACTGAGAAATCATGGATCTAGGGTGGGAAGTGAAAATGTCTCAAACCTGTTTTCACCCTGGATGGAATGTTTTTGTGACAACTGAAGTTGGGTGTTGACAGAGAATCCTGCAATTTTGGTAGGGTATGTTCTCATGGGTGCCCCAGTGTTTTTTCTAGGAAATATTTCCCAAGTGATTTGGTGTCCCTTGGGCTCTACAGCTGCCATTTCTGTGTAACTGTCCTGGCTAATGACCTGTTTTTGCTTTGAACAGGTGGGTCCCTTGTTGAATATGATGATTAAGGGACGGTATGACTAATGCCTGGCTGCCCGGGTGACTGATGTTGGAGCTGCTTTGTTCACAAGCAATGGAAGATTCTGAGCGCTAGTATTGCACGCAGCACTTAACAGACTGATGGGTTTCCTGGCCTATCCTGGCCCCACTACAATAAAGGGGGCTACTGGAACTGCAAAACCATTAGTACCCCATTCATCCTCCATTCTCATCTAACTGAACCTCCCAAGAAAGAGTCTGCACTTATTGGAAGCTGGATTCATGCTCACTAACTTGTTTGGGTTTTTTTCTCCCTCTGCCCCGTTTGCCACAACAAGGAGCATGGCTTCGGGCCCTTGGATGTGTTACTTCAGGATTTTCAGGCATTTGAAGAAGAGCTTGGAGGATAACCAGGAGTGATATTCTTTCCTCAGCCTCATGGAGTTTGAGCCTCCTGGCTGGGTTTATGTGTTGGTGCCTGCAGTGGATATAAGGTGGGGAGTGATAGGTTTCACAGTCCTCTGTTGTTAGAGGACCTGTCCATGCTCAACTCTGGCACCTTTTTGTATAATGGAAACTAACCTGTAAGATGGCCTATGTGTGTTGAGCAACTGTACAAATGTTTCAGTTTCTTCAACCTAAGACATCTATGTTTTTTATGTAGTACGGGGTAGACATCAGAATGAATTTATCCAGTGTGCGAGCACCAAATCCTATGCTCTCCAAATAACATGTCTTGTATGAGTCTAGATAAATCTCCTTTCTTACAGCTTTCTCTGGGGAGTGAAGGCTCCTCTCCCGCTCTTCTGAAGCTGCAGTGTGGTTAAAAGGGGATGTAGCATTATGAAGGGAGATGCATAAATGCCAGGGCACTCTCCAAGTCTTGAATGATTAAGGCACATTTTTAAATTGAATTCCCCGGGGGTGCTGAGCTTGACTGTCAAAACACAGTGTCAGATGGGTACAGAACCTTGCTTCTCCCCACCAGGGGTGCTGGCTCCTCAGACTAACACAGGAAAGTGCCCTTTTTACCGAAACTGCAAGAACTCAAGTGTGTGTGGCTGCGCACAGGTGCGCATGTTTGTGTGATGTTGTGTGGCTCCTGTCCATCAGTTAAATCCATGCCAGTGTGTGGTTCCCTTCCTTGTACAGTCACGTGAAAGAGTTCAGGGCTTTCTGTTTAAATGTGATTAAGTTTATCTTGATCTCTCTGTGTTCTGGGACTTGACATGACAGGCTGGGAAGTGACAAGACCAGATAAGAGTCCTCAGTAATCACCCTGAAAAATAATTTTGCTTTCCTCCTCTCCTTCCATGCAGAAGCCTTTGGCTCATATGGAGGCTGGCTTTTTATTCCCTGAGGTGTGCTGCACTGCTGTCCCTGGTTTGGGGGAGTGGTGCAAAGGTCTTGTATGTTTAATGCGCTTGTAATGGAGCTAGAGGTGGGCGAAGCTGTTTTCATAGCCCATATATCTCATCCTAGAAAATAGTAGAGAATTTGTTCTGTAAAGACTTCCTAGTGTTTTCCCTTTTGTTCTTCTGGGCTTGTTCTGACTTGAGATTTTGATAAAAGTGTTGAGAACATGCTGCTCAAGAAGTGCTCCATCTTTGGCTTCAGGTCCCATCTTTTGCTGGGACAGCTCAAGCACTGCTTGCAGTGGCCTTGTTTTTCATAAAAATGGAAGGCTTCTCAAACAGGAGGTCCTGGGGAAAGTTTTCTGGCTGCTTTACTGGTCACAACAAATGAAATGTAATTGGCAGCTACAGGGTCCTTGTTCAAGAAATATATGTGTGTCACTGAGTAGTCTAACTGCCATGTTGCAGACTCTCCAGAGCTGTGGTCAGATCCAGACGAAGGTCACTCAGCTGGATACTTATCAATGCTTAGCCTTTGGGTAAGTGGGAAGAAGGCTGACTGGCCAAAAGTGAGGTCTTCCCAGGAATCTTGGTCACATGCCCTTGGTTGAAAGATTCTCAAACTAAATCCCATCTCTGTGCTATTTATTCAGCACGTGGTAGTCCTCAGTACTGCTTGGACACCATCAACTCTTGAAGCTCAGGGTGGGAGTTCGTATCCCATGTGGAGAGAGAATGGTACTTGCAGAACTTTTAGGATCCTTTTTTTTTTTCCTTTTATTTGCCAAAGGTCTAACTTTTAAAGTGTCTGAACAGGTTTTGCTGCACTTGACTTTGTGAAAGCTCATTTACAATGCACTGATGGACTGACTCCCCCCCTTCCCTTTTCACCTTGTGCTTTCAATGCCCCTTGCCATGGTATTGGGAAGCTGTGTGTTCTCTGCTAGGGGTGTGTGTGCAGGGGGTGGGGTGTGACAAACACATGGTACCTTCTGAAGTGTAGTTCTTAAATACAACCAATGTTGAACAACAGAACTGTGTGGCTTTTATTTTGTGTGTGGCTGTATAGGAGAGCTGTATAAGGACCTGTGTGTATAAAGCTACCTTCAGTCTTTCTAACAACTCCACCTGTCTTCTTCACTGGTGGAAGCTGCTGGTCTCCCAAACTGCCTTCAAAACAGCAATACCAGTTGCATTATTGTGTGTTTTCACAATTTTCTCTGTACTGCTTGTATATGCGTGAAAGGAAAGTTGGGAATAAGATGGTATCCTTGAACTCTGTCAACAAGTGTTGGTCCCCTCCTTGCTAACCTGAGTGGTGTCACTATTCTCTAGTCACTGATGAGGTGATGGACCAAACTACAAAATGAGGTCTAATGAACTCTTGTCAAGGAGATTTGGGGGGGAAGCTTCCTCTGTATGTTAGTGGCCTTGGGTAGTGGAATCCTCTCTACCTAATAAAGACACAGGTTATTTTATGGTAAGATTATCTGTACAGCAATCTTGACATCATATCATCACCATCGGTGAAATGTTGGCTAAATCTGATCAAATGTCTAACATAGTAAAATGGATAAGAGTCGAATAGACAGGAGGGGTGGTGGAGAGGGACAGATGTCTGAGCCTGGGCTACCCCAGTTGGCATTCTCTCCTCATGCTCCTGGGGAACAGGGTAAATGTGAAGGGAGTAAATAGGAAAGACAATGTGTCCATGAGTATTCACCCTTCCCTGCTGTGCCTGCTGTGATCATCTTCTCTGAACATACTTGCTTTTGTTCCACTGAACTGAGTGGTCTGCTATGACTGATCCTGTAGCCTTTCTCTTATGCACTTGCCTCTTGGGTAGCATGCACAGCTGACACCATAAAGCTGAGAAATGTCTCAGGTTGTACAGAAGAGAAACTGAGGGATGAGAACTGTGTCATTTGAAAACTCAATCAATCTCCAAGATTTTTCACTTGTACTTTTAGTGGTTTTTTCTTTTAGTACCGTAGGTCCCTTAATACTTTTCTTCTTTTTTTTTTTCCCCCCCAAGTTTCCCTGTTCCTTGAAAAGTGAGATTTTTCTAAGAAGAAGTCCCTTAATCCTTGTAAATCATAGCTGCAGGATATTTAGTGTGGAAATGGAAGCTCATGGGTTTTTAGGCTGATGCACTGGTTCATCTCCTTGGTGATTAGGGTCATACTCAGCTCAGGGAAATTTGGAGTCTTTAATCAAGTTCAAGGTGAAGCCAGCAGGTCAGAATCAGGCCAGGGTTGAGGAGGTATGAGACACAGCTGCAGTGCAGGGGCAGTATAACACAGCTGGGGCTGAAGTGGGACACCCTCGGTGTCAAAGCAGCTCTTGAAAGAAGGAGGGGTAGGCCCGTGCCCACACTGCTGCTTCTTTTGTTTGCAACAGTTCTTACCATCGAGCAAGCTGACCTTGAACACAGCCAACTGTGCTTTGAAGTCCCAGAATGGGGGTAGGGAACTCGGGCTCCGCAATCTTTTTTTTGGTGTGTTTTGATGCACGGTCCCAGCCCTAGAAGCAGAGCAGAGCAGCAACTGCAGCAGAGGGTACTGCCTGTGCAGGTGTGTTTTTACAAAGTACTTTTCTCTAAGCCTCCCTTCTGCCAAGTGTGTGAGGAGCTTTTATGCACTCTGGTTTATGGTCTTCATCTTCCGTTCCTGTTACGGAGCAGAAAGCACATCTCCCATTAATGTCCTGCGAAGTCCTGAAGCCACCATCTTCCCTCCATTGGTGCTGCTTAGAAGGAAAGGAAAAGATGCTGTTACTGTGACAAACACATGCAAAGTAAGTTCTAATTACTGCCTCACAAAGTCAAATATTTGTTGCAAGCAGAGGACTAATTGTGGGGGGAGGGAGCGGAAGTTGAGACTCTTGAAGTGTAAGTGGAACAGATGCCCGGACGCCTTGGGGAAACACAGCTTTCCTCTACAAATCAGAGCTTTAAATTACAAGGCTTTTACCAACGAGAACAGTTGTGGGAAGTCGTCTGCTCTCATTTGCGTAATGGCTTCTGTCACTGGTGATTAGACACAGGATGAAGGAAAAGAAATTTGACAATTAGGAATGAGTGATCATTAATCAGAATCTTTGTTAGAAGGAGAAAAGGGAGGGAGAATATCCCACAAACAACGGAGGCAGCCACTAGAGCCACAGTGAAGTCCACAAGATACATAACTGAGTGCTGTTGCTCCACAGAGCCCCCTCCACCTAGGTGCAGAGCAGCAGCAAAGGTCTTGGCTGGGTTGGAAAGCTGATGGAGAAAGGCAGCTAGGCAAAATCCTTGCAGTCCTGGTCCGTGATTCTCAGCTATCTGCTTAATAAGGGAGGGAGCATAAGAGCATGTCTGGGAATCCTGTCCTTGCCCCATTGACATCTTGCACTTCTGTCAGCGTCTGGCCACGAACTGCCAGCAAAACCCACAGAAACAACTTCTTAAATTTTCAGTCTCCTTTTTTCCATACCTCACATGCAACCTTGTGGTTTCTAGTGTGGATGAGAGCAGGCAAGGGCCTTGACTGTCATGCAGAAAGCTTGGGATGAACAATGTCAAAGCAGTTCTAGGCTCTTTTCCTGATAATGTCATTTCCTACAAGAGCAAGGAGGAACCTGATGGACTGCATGACAGGTAAAGAAAAGAAGGCAGTGGTGACTTCTCTGTGTCTGTCATTTGGTGGCTTAGCTCATCATCCAATCATACAAAATCCAGTATATGCATTTGTTTGGGTTTTGTGGGTTTTGATCAAATTATTGATACACATGAAATCTATGTTACTTGCTTTTTCTACATCTGTTATTTAAAGTCTTGTCAGATTAAACATTTTGGCATCATTTACATGAAAAGGTATTGCCTCTGATTAAATCAACAGCTATAACTTGGAAGGGGGTCATGACAGACCATTTGTGGGGCATGTAATGTTGGTTGGTTCACCTGAAGACTTAAGCTTCAGATTCATTGATTTCAGTGACAATTCCTGTATTTGCAAGGCTGGGTCATTCACTTGAGGTGAAGGTCTCCATCAGGGTGATTATTCTTTCTGTGACTGGAAATCAAAGCAGATGCTTACAAAGGGGAGAGCTGAAGCCATGTTGCCTCATTCCCAGCTGGCTCTGAGCTCAGACAAATGACAGCAGCTTGGCTTTTCAGCTTCTTCCCATCGCTAGTGTTCACCACAGGAACTCAAAATGAAAGAGAAAACAGTGTTAGATCCTCAGGACAGGATCTAACAGGGCTTTTTGTCCAGATCTTACCATGACAGAAGTTAGGAGAATCACTGGTCACATTGCTTGGGTTGGAGAGATGTGTCAGATAGTGAATTTTACCCCCTCTTATGCAGGTGAGAGAAGGGCTGCTTGTCATTCACAGCAACATGGTAAATGCTGTTTGCATTTTGAGGAGTGCACCTCATGCTTTTTGTGTGTGGTAAGGTAGGTTGTGATGTAGTGGGGTTGCTGTCAGAATTCACCTCATAAACGTGCAGTAAACCCTGAGCAAGCCCAGACTTTGACACGACAGGGCATTGCCCTTACTGTAGGAAATGTCACTGTGCTGGATGGCAGGAGCAGAAGTGTGAGTTTCATCTCAGTTTCAGTTGTGGGGTTTTTTTTTCCTGAATAGTCAGGATTTGCTATTGAATGTCTTGACAGGGAGGACCTTTGGATGTGATGTGAAACCTCCTGGGAAGCCAGGAAGGGTGGAGAGTGTATGCTATCCTGTGTGTAGGTAATCTGTGTTACAAGATCTGCTGCATGCTCTGTGCTCCCTGAGCTGCTTAAGCACCGCTGGCCTCATGCAGTGAGCTGTGTGAGGGCTCGAGTTGAGCTGAAAGCAGCTAAAGGGGTGAGGTCAAATCATTTGCTTCTATAAAAGGACAGTTCCTGTGCCCACAGAGAGGGCACATGGGGTTATAATAACATCCAAGGGGGTAGTTTCTGTGGAAGAGATTAGTACCACAAGCAATGGGCTGATTCTTCTCCAAGTTCCCCTGCCAAGACCTCTGACATTCAGAAGCTACTCCTAACCATCTGTGTTTCACTGGGGTAAAATTCTCTTGGCAGCAAAGAAAGCTGGAGGGTGGTTGGGTCAAATGCCAGCCACTACAGGCTGGTAGTGGAGGCAAGGCCTTGCTTGGTATTTGAGGTAATAAGCTTCTGGTCTGTAAGCCCATGGGAACTGCAGAGATTTGTAGAACTGAAGAGTCACAGGGCCATGTTACTTGGGCTGTCAGGTCTGACACTGCTCTGGTGGGGCAGATCTTAGTGCTCTTTGAGCCTGTGTTTGAGAGTGGTGCAGACCTGGGGTGTGAATCTCCAAGTGGATTTTGGGGCTCTGAAGGACCCATTCCATTAGTCTGCCACAAGTTCACTCCAAGCACAGCCTGGGGCCTCTTGCTTCCAATTCCTCCCTAGCACAGAGGCAATCCTGTGTCTCCTGCTTTTGCTGTTTGTTTATAGCTCTCCCCATCCCATCTGTCTTTCTCTCCTCCTTCCTCCCCTTCCTTTTCCCTCCCTCTCCCTCCTCCCCCTCATTCCCTGTAAGCGATTAATCATTTTGACAGGCTCAGCGATGGCCTTTATTTCCTTGAGGCAGCCAAGAAATGTCTGTGAGCACCTTCTCTGACACCCCTTGTGTTCTCTCGCCAATCAGATCAACTACTTCCCTTGGAATGACACCACCAGAAATGGGGCGGGGGGGAGGGGGAAGTGAGGGGAAACTCCATCAGAGTCAGCTGGGAAATGGGCAGTGGGGCAGGATCCCATTGGGGTGCCATGTGGGCCCCCATTAGCTGTGATGAATATGTCATTTCGCTATAGCTTGAGTGTATCATACTTCACTCCCTCTGTCTCCCCAGGCTCCACTTCAAATCTTGGTTCCAGTGCAAAGGCAGTTGAGAAGAAATCAGGCTGCTTAGGAAAATATCAGCCTCCAACAGAGTGGCTGGAGGGAAAAACTGTCAGCAAAGAAAGAAGAGCAGGCTGGGATCATCAAGGGAAAAAGAATGGGGATGATTTTGCAGATGGATGTGGAAGTCTTCCTAGGAAAATCCCTTTTGTCTTATGCAGGAAGGAAGTTGCGTCTGAGTCTCTGTCATGGTTCACCTGGACTTGTCATGTTGTCACGAGGATGCCTTCCATTTACCTGCAGCCTGGAAAGCTCTCAGGCCACAGTACATGCTATTGCAAATGCCCCACTATCTAACTAGAATGAAAATGGGATAGATCAGGGAGCATGATGTCCCCAAAAGGATTTTATCATCTCCTGTAATCAAGCTTCACGGTACTCACTGTCTCCTCATCATGGTACCAAGGAATGCTGTACTTATAGAGTTATACTTTTCCCCCTTATGCATAAAAGCCAGTATTGTCCACAGTGGGAAGGAAGGGTCTAGGAATAACCATTCTGCTTAGGGGTTCTGGGGATGATGGGTGACAAGAAACCCTTTCTGCAGAGCAGTGGATTGTAACTAATATTTAGAGAAGTGGAGGAGACAGTGAAGGAGAGAAAGAAGTTGTAGGAGATGCACTAGAAATCAGATGAAATGTGATATAAAGACCTTGGATAAGGTGATTGGGTATCGTAAGGCAGGAGACTGGAAATAGTGACCTAAGGGATCCTCTCTAATCTCATGTATTAAACAAGTTAATTAGCCCCGAGTTGAGCCCAGAAGAGAATGAATAGGCTCATCCTGGATGAAAGGCCCTAGAGTGAGACTGCTCCAACTCATCATGTAGACCGAAGAGCATGGTGGATGGAATGAGCTGTGCTTTGAAGTTGCCACCTCTTGAGATGGGATGAGGCAGCATCCCAAAGCCAAATCCCAAAGCTCAATGCAGCTTTATCTCTGGGAGGAGCAGTCAGGCAGGTGATAGTTTCCAATTGACTCTAGAAGGCTCATACCCTCCTATGAAACATCACTGCTCGCTATCTGCCATGTGAGCTTGAGTTACTGCCCTATGTGAAAGGCATGAGAGTTTTACCAGCAGGCTGAATGGATTTGGTGGAGGTGCTAAGGAAAAACCACAATCTCACTCCTACACCTCCCTGTTGTTTGTCTTGTCCTCAAAAAGGTTGCCCTTCAGATACAGACCTAAAAGCTGAAGTAGCCTAAGTTCTGAGGGAGGGCAATGAAGTCATCTGGAATAAGCCCCCATGAGGGCTGACTGCATCAGGTGTCTGTCTGGAAGTTAGGAAGTCTCAAACAAAGAAGGAGTTAACAGGCACTTTCCAGCAGGCAGTGTGTGCTCCCTCTGACAGACATCCTGCCCCATGTCTTGGGAATGACCTCTGCCAAGGTCATTGTTGGGTTTCTTTCAACCAGCATTTCTCTCAAGGAAATATTGATTTTGTGCTGGTGGTGCTAATCAGTGTTGTTGAACAAGAGGCTATAAATCCTTGACAGAACAGTGGTGGCCCTTCTTGGCAGCTAGACTCATTGATCTGGCTTGTTTTCTGAAGACTTGTGCTCATGGGTCCAGGGTGAGGAACACTGGTTTTGGGCTCCCTGACTAGGGACCACTAACAGCTTTAGTGCCTCTTCTCCAGTGTGGGGTCATTATGTTTACTCCCATGTGTTTGGTCAAGGATGAAAAATGTTCATTAGCAGAAAATGGCCTGTCCCTGGACAGTTTACATCCAGTAAGAGGTAGTAACGTTTATTTCTTGGATATAACAAAAGAAACAAGCATAGCAGAGCTTATCTCAGGGCTGGAAGTTTTCAGAGAGAATGTATGAAGTCCAACCAGTGCAATTAATGCTGGCTATCCTAAAAGCCTGTTTAAATCATCAACAGACAGTGAAATCTAGGTATTTAAGAGTTCCTGCCTGTTGCGAGCACTCAAGGCTTTGAATCACGTAGCACTGCAGTGACAAAATTTGTGTCTTTGCCCTCCCAAGCCAAACTCAATGTTGTCAGCTTTCCTTTTCTCTTTATGAGGCCAAACCATGGAAAGAGGAGCCTGAGGGTGCGTAGCAGTGGGTTCTCACTGTTGGTTTAATCTGTTAAATTCAATTTTGCTTGCCCAAAGAGGTTGTGCTGTCTTCGTCCTTAGAAATATCAACTTGACTGGCCAAGGACCTGAGCAACATGATCTAATTTTATTTACTTTAAGCAAGAGTTTGAACTAGATGATCTCCTGAGACCTCTTCCAACCTAGGTTATTCTATGTTCCTATGGGTTTGCCCAAGAGAACTCATCAGCTGATGAATTCTGTATTTAATAAAGTGATTATATAGCCCAGATAACTGAGGATCTAAGGGAAGTATCAGATTTTATTCCATTTCTCCATGTACATTACTTTGTGGCAGGATATTGTAGGCTACTTTTTTTGGCTTCCAGTGTTATGAAGAGCTTCCTCACCAAACTAGCACCACGTCTGTCAGCAGTCAGTAATGTGGGCTCAGGTAGATTCTGGTAATGGACTGAGAGCTCCTGATCGTTACACGGCAGATGCTTGTCGCTTCCCCACAGTGAGTGCCCATACCTCACAGTGGGGAGGATGGGACATCACAGGGCAAGGACTGCAGAACCAAAGCAGCATTGCCCCATCAGCATAGTGTCGAGGCCTGGCTCACTGCTGCAACTGCAGCTGAGCCAGTGTTCTCTACTTGGTGTTGTGGTGAACTGGCAAAAAAGATGAGCTCACACGGGGATGCCACTGTTGCTGTGTAGATCATGTTGCCTGTCCTCTCTTGGAAGGCTGTGGCCTGGTTGCACTAGCACTGTTGTGGCCCTGAGCCAGCTGGAGTTAAGGGGACCCCTGGCAGAGGCTGACCGGGGCATGTACTGTGATGAGGTGACAAGGTGACTTGCCTAGTTGCAAAGGGGAAATGGTTGAAATTAGGAGCTGCAATCCCCCACAATGGACAAGCTGAACTATGTCCAGTTAGTTGAGGGCTGAATAAGAACTTGCCTCCACTTTTGGGGGTTCAGGATCTAATTTCAGAACTGGTCTGTACTGTTGCTTCCGCATGGATTTTTTTCAGGTTCGGGTGCTAAACATCCTTATAAAAGCCTGGGTCATTCTCTGTCTCCTGGAAAATCTGAAATCTCCTTGGGTATTGGCAAGCATCTCCATGTTGTGTAGCTGTTCCAGACATATGATCAGCACCTGGTGCTTAATCGGAAAGCTGGAGCATGAAGTTAACTTTGCACATTCTTTTAGATGACTGAGGTGTTTGTGCCCTTGAAGACTTCAAAATTGGAAGCTGGGTCAGTTGATTTTAGGAATCTCACATTTTGAAGTGCCCATCCACTGGAGACATTTGTGCCTGGGCTCTGTCTGTCTGGGCTGCTCTGAACATTATGGATGTGTTGCTGCTGTCTTTGCAGAGTGGATGAAAGTGTTTGTGGTAAAATGTAATCAAGTGGAAAATTGCAGTGCATATAAACACATATGGCACTCAATGACTGGGCATTAGGCACAGTGACTGCAGGCAAAAAAAAATTATCTGTAAACGTTTCGCAGCAAGTTTCGAAATCTTAAAGAACAATAAGATATTAGCAATTTAATGGGGTGATTCAGCGAGGCAGCGATCCTTGGGTTGGGAGAACGAGGATGCATGCAGCTGCAGTGACGGGAGTGGCTGGGATTACTCAGCCAAGCTCAACAAGCTCCGTCTCCCAGCACAAGACAGCTGCCAAAGGTTTCCTCCACATGGCAGTGTGGCTGTGCTTGGAGAGGAGAGAGCCAGGAGGTGGCCCATGAACCTTACCAGTGCCACCTTCCAGCCTCCTCCAAGAGCCTGCTGTTTACAGCAGCGTTTGGAAGAGGTTGTGTGCAGTCAATGAGGCAGAACTGATTGGCTAGGTGGATCAGGCCTGGCTCAGGTTGGGAGCTGTGGAGGCACTGCAGGTCAATGGCTGGCTTGGCCTCCCAGAAAGGTTTTGTTCATCTCCTGTGCCTTCAGGCTCCATCTGCTTATGCTGCCCAGGATAGCACCTTTCCAGATACTGCGGAGCAAACAGCAGTCCAAATCCTTCCTCAGGGCAACCATTTTGTACCTTGCCAAGGAGCCCTGTCATCTGCTGGAACTGCTCTTGGATCTTTCTCATCTGACACCATGGGACTCTGCCTCAGCTAGTGGTCTATCTTCAAACCTCTCTGTTTGATCCCACTGCTTACAGGGGACAAGCCAGCATGTGAAAGTGTTTTTTTTCTGAGTGACAGAAGTACCAGAAATGTTATTTTCTTCTCTTGCCATATGCTGACTCCCCTTTTTCTGACAAGAAAAAAAGTTACCTGTGAGTGGGGGGGAGGAGAACACCTTGACAGTGTCACCTGGCTGTACCTTTCCCAAGGGACAGAAGAAAGCAGCTTGAATACTAGGAGAAATATAGCTTTGGTGGCTCTACTGACTGCCCTGAGGTCCTGGATCAAGTAGACAAACTTGCTCAGCAGTTAATGGGGGAACAGTTTCTGAAGGAGTGAAGAGGGTACCAAATGGGAAAACCAAGAATATTGGCAGCTTGGTCCAGCAAAGCCTGGCTGATTCCAATCCTCTCTAGGGAGAAATCTTCTGAAACTAACTTGTGAGTAAGATCTGTCCAAATGAAATAAAAATAGACAAATCCAGTGTTTCTGGGCCATAAGTGACTGCTTTCCTGGAATGTAAGGAACACAGAGGAGCCCTAAGCTTATGTGAGTAGAACAGCAGATTCTCTTCAGCTCTGCACAGAGCCTTTGATTTTCACAGTGGTTCATACACAACCATGAGAACATGCCATTTCTTGGGTTTGATCCTGGAAACCAAGACCCAAGTACCTGGATCATTTACAAAGTGTAACTTTGAGATTACAAGCAAGTATGTGGTGATGTCTTTTGCTTCATCTATCTAACTGCCAAGAGCTGGACTTTGGTAAGACAGCATACCTGCCACACTTGCATATCCAACTCTGAATAATATTGGTGAGAACTGTGGTGGGAGAAGCTTTTAATGTATTGTTATTAAATAATGTTTATTTTCAGTACATGTTTTTATCCATTTAAGAAATTCCTACTTTTAATCTTATCTCCTTAAATATAGTGTGTTAGAAAGATTGCATCTCTTGTCTTTTGTCCCCTGCTGGTTTAGGCCTCATGCTGTTTACCTCTATAAGCATTTTTCCTCTTTCTGATACATGAGTACCATAGGGAAGTCATTGTCCAACTAGAAAATCAAGCTGATGAGGCATGCCTAACACTATTGAGTACAGATGCCTTCACCAACAGAATTCCTCTGTCTTTTTAACCATCAGATGAAGTCAGGCCTCCAAGCATTGCCCAGAAAACCTGCAAAGTATTCTGCTGTGGTCAATTTCAAACGTGAAGTTCTTCTCAACACTTGTCCCTTTTAAATTGCTCTGCATTTGCTTGAAATAGCTCTTTGCCTGTTTCACTCTCTGCTTCACTAGCTATGGACTGTAGAGTGTTGTGTGCTTCACATTTTCTCTGGGTATTTCCATGCTGCTGCAGCACTAAACCCAGTGGGTTTGAATCTCCACTCCTTAGATGAAAAAAACTGTTTACTAATCCCTGTCCTTTGCCTGCTTGATCTCATCAGTCTGCACATAGATCTGCAGGCAGAGGTCTCCTAGACCATGTACATATGGTTCCCAGAGCAACAAAGTCTTTACCTACCTACCTGAACTTTCTGCTGAGAACACCAACTCTTACATCCTGCCAGCTGAGAGAGAGGATCATGTCTGCTGGGATTTGGGTGGTAATGTAATACCCCATTTCCCCAGGGAAGTGCATGACTATAGAACAGTAAGGCTTTCTCTTTCTGGGTACGTTGGTATCATCAGTCCCTGCTACTATCTGCCCTCTTCTCTGTCCATCCATAAATCCTCTTGTGAGCCTTGCATGCATGGTTCGTCATCAGGACCTACGGACCACTCAAAGCGCTTCACTGTGATTTACGTTTTCTTCAGGTTCCCTGGATTTCAGATGCATCAGAAGTAATTTCATCCACCCTGCCCTAGAGCTGGAGTCAGATCAGGCACGATGCCTCTGGGTGAAGGGAGCAGAGCTTTGGTCCAGGGTTGAGGGGATTCAAGTGCAAATGGAAGTAAATGTGTGATGGCTGGATTTTCTTGAAAGCATTTATTGTCTTGTGTTTGCCCGAGACATGCATTGGCCTAGCTAAAGGTCTGGAATGTCTAGCATTGTATGAGTTCTCAGTCATGGCATTGCCCTTCAGCATGAGCAAATGAACAACAGGCTGAGGAAGGACCCTGCACTCGTGAGCTTATGTGTGCCAGTTTCCTCAGGAATTTACTGGGAAAATGTGGGCTTAGTTGGGAGAACCTTTTGCTGAGCTGCTTACAAGGATGAGGTACTTCTGAGGAAGACTAGTAGAGGGGGGGCTTTATGATTCCCAGTGGACAGCTGCTATCTTCTCCTGGGCCTGAAGTGCAACTAGGTCCTACCTGCTGCTATTGGCAGCTGCTTCTGTGCCCAGGGATGACAATACACTTGCTGTCACCCTGGTGCAGGTTCTTTAGAGGGTGACACATGGATCTCCCTTCTTGCTTATGACCAGAGAGGAGGAGAAAGTCCATGAGCTATTGTGTGAGAGACTTTGTAATTAGCTGGTGAACCAGAAGACTGCTGTCTTTGAGTAGGTATAGTCACCTCCACTGCTCCCTCAAGCAGCCTCCTGAGACAGGCAACTGATGGTGTTGCACTTTATGGAGGTCAAGACCAGAAATATGCTCCTCTTGCTTGCTGTAGCAGGTGGCTTGATGCTCAGATAGGCAAACTAGAAATGGTAAGGTTGATACAGCGCATGTGCTGGCTGTTGCTGTGACAGATTATGAAGCCACCCGAGTCACTGTCTTATGAAAGTGTCCCACATGGAGGCTATGGTACTTGAGGTAGGTCTGTCTGTCACACCTGAAAGAGCTGTACAGCTAAAGCACAGCCAGGGAGAGAATTTAAGCTGAGAAGCAGCTGTTCAGTCACTTGGTGTAAGCCTGTGTGTAACTGAGAGAATTCTCCTGGTTTCTTTTGTCTAAACCACTCCTTCCCAAAGGGCCTCCTGTCAGGGTTTGAAGGCACTGGGACAGAAAAATCTACTGCTGCTCTGAAGAATTTGCTCCAGAGGTGAAAGGCTCCCATCACTTCTTATAAAACCCATCACTGAATCTCATTTTTGACTGAAATTTGTCTGGGTTTACTGTAGGTTCTTTTCTTTCTCTGTCAGTGTCAGGAACCTGTATGGAAAGGAGCATTCTGCCCTGGTCCCCAGTGTTCAAGTTGCATTTGACCTCTGGGTGGTACTTCAGCTGTTGTGCTGATTTTTGGTTTATTTCACCTGTAGCTGCCCTTACTGAACAGCAGCCAGACCTCACTGGTTGGCCTGGCCCGTTGTGCAGGAGGATTTGCCATCAGGCTGGCTTCTGCCTTTATCCACACCTGCAGCCTCTGGTGATACGATGACAACCTGCCTTTCCCAAAGTGACTCTCCAGCTCTGTGAGGGTCACTCTGCTCCCCAGGAGCAGCGCTGATGAGCTCTCTCTTGGTGCAACGGCCAAGGCTTTGCTGTCACCTCTGGCAGTTGCTGTACAGCTGTCAGACTCTCACTCCTTCCTGAGCAGGACAGAGCTGCTGTGAGTGCCTGCTGATGCTGGGATTGCCTCTTGCATCCAAGAGACTGGATTTTTGTTGCTGGTTTATTAGATGTTGCCCTAGAAAGGCTCTGTCAAATACTGGTCTTACACCCAAGGCACAACCAGACAATCACTGCCCAGCAGTTTCCAGGCTCTGGACAAGCATATCTACCTGATGCTGGACATGTCCAGCACAGACGTGTGCACACTGGCACAGTAGAAGAGCAGAGCTGGGTGGGCAAATTCCCGGGTTATGGCCCTGCATGAGGGTTACAGTGAAAGGTGGTGGCTGTGGTGATATATGAAAGCCCCAGGATCTGGCAGTGGCAGTGCTTTCCAGCTACTTAAAGGCAACCGAATAATCCGTTACCGAGCAAACAGCCATCCTGTGGGTCTGAGGGATGACAGCTCAGACCCAAAGGGGCCAAGTTTTGAAGTGTTTGGACTGTGCTCAAGTTTGGGGACAACAGTGTTGACAAAGGTGTCTGAGGTAGAGTGGAGGGGGAGAGCAATGAAAAAGCCCTCCTAATAGGAAGACAGACAGACAAAGCCACCACCCTCCCCTGTAAGAAAGACGGAGAGGGAAGGGATCGGGCCCGGCAGATCTAGGGATGTGTGGCAGTGACATGGGGTGGTGTAAACGTGGGCACAGCCACAGGTGACCCACCGGGAAGGGTGCTGGCAGTCCCGTCCCAGAGCTGCCGTGTGCTGTTGCAGGATGGCCACGGCGTGGAGCCCGCGCTCCGTGCAGAGCTCCATGGGGCTGCCACGGGGGACAGGGCTGCTGCAACCCTGCAGGGAGGATGGTCGCAGGCTGTGGAGGGGCCAAAGCCACTGCAGGGATTCAAGCTGAGCTATCAGAAGGATCAGAATCCTAATTCTGAACTGTCCCTTAGGAGATGGTCCCTTAGAAACATCTTTCCCATGAAAATCCCTCCCCTGGCACAGAGCCCTGATGTGTCAGACACACCAAGCTCAAATTTGAATCCAATTTCAGCCTCAGTTTAGAACCCATCTGCTAGACCTGGATTGGGTTTGCCTCTTCTAGGCCATACACAGAGGTGCTGGGGATGTATGTGAGACCAGGTATCCACACCTGAACACTGGCATTGCAGGAAGGATGCTGAATGCTCTGCTAGATGTGTACAATTACAAGCATATGGTGCAAGTCATATTTTCATTGTGCCACATATGTTGTCATATACCAACAGAAACCTGCTGAGGTCTGTGTGCCCTCTAGTCACACTGCTGGGAGAGCTTGTATGTGTCACTCACATGTGGTCACTCACATTGCCCTTACTGGTTTTTTTTCCCCACTACCATAAAACAAAAGAAAAATTCTCCCGTGCTTAATCCACTTCTCTAGCAGGTAAATCAAGTCCAGGCCTGTTTTTCATGGCTCACATTGTTTTGATTCTTTGCATCACTGGCTGCGTTTTTATCTTTACCTGAACTAGAAGTAGCACTGGGATGTACCTCACCTCAGCTTGGAAGACACTTCCAGGACCTTGCTAGAAGTACTAACGACAGTCCATTAAACAGCCCCAGCAGCCCATGGATGCACTGAGCTCAGCTGTGATGTCTGCCTGTCCAGAGGAAAGTAGGAGGGACGAATGACCTGTGATGCCCCTTCCAAAGCGGAAGTGATGCTCTAACTCCTGTTAGCACTCTCGGTGCAGTGGTTCTTGTCCTGTGCCCTCTTTTACACCTGGGTCTGGGGGACTGGGTCCTGCCCCCCCTGAGTGCTCGCTACCCCACTTACCGTGGTCCAGACCCAAAGCAGCGAGCTGCCTGCCTTTTTTACCTTGCTCTTCCTCCCGGCAGGAAAGGGAACAACCTATGCCTTGGCTCTCCACAAGGAAGGGTGCGGGCGCGGGAGCCGCGGGGCCGGTGCGGGGTGCGGGGCTGCAATGTCCGCGCTGGACCCACGAGGGCAGCAGAACACTGCGGGAGGAGCGGGCTCAGCCCGAGCTCGCCGCGGGCTGGTGACAAAAGGGACCCTGACTCGGGAGTCTTCACAGGCTGGGTGGGTCCGCGGCTGCTGCCTGGGAGGCTCAGAAGATGCTGCGGCAGAGGTCAGGCACGCTGCCTGCCTCGGGATCCAAGGACACATCTCCCCTAAAGGGAACCCTTGAGACCAGGGCTACCCCTAGGCTTGCCCTAAATCTGTTTTGAAGGGCTGAGACTTCAGGTGGTAGGAATGTGGCTGTGCCCCAGGCCCAGATGCCGAGGGGATGGATCTAGAAAACTGTCATCACACTGTCACTGCTGTGCTATTGCCCTGGTGCCTGTAGGAACTTCTGGGTCTTGGCCATCAGCTCCATCACAGAGCAGGTCTGTCCTGGGAAACACATTGGAATGGAGTCTGTTTTGGTGGTTTCTCTGCATCTGTGTGCAAGGGCTCTCACAGTGCTCATCAAGCATCACTTATGTTTCTTATGGCTCAGAGAGGCTTGAATGCCCTTTTCAGTGCACTGAAGGTGGAGAGCAACCTGACTCTGGCCAGGTGGTGTGGTAGGTGGCCAAGCTTATGCTTTCTTCCTCTCTCAGCAGAGGCAAAGACCCTCAGGTGGAAACAAGAGGGAGTCAAGGATCTGTTGAACTCACCAGTGGAGCCAAATGGCTCTGGTTCCCAATGCTCCTGACACTTGGGGATGCCAGCAGCTAAGACAAGCTCTAACCTGGGCTGCAAATGCAATGTCCCAAATAAAGCAAAGCAGTGCTATGAAGACCTCATACCTTTTCCCCTGCTAGTTACATCCCTACTGCTGCAACCGAGCCATACGGCGGCTGCAGCAAGCAGCTCAGAGACCCAGACAGCACAGCCAACCACTGCCATCCCAGACTTCTTCTAACCAGGTCTGTGCTCCTAGCCCTTCTCTGTAGCCCCCTCCCTTTCCCTCCTTTCCAATCCTCTTGTACTGTTTTCTTGGCAAGGGTGCTGGCTCTCAGCCCCTGCACCTCATGTGCCCTATTGATAGCTGGTAATTTATGTAAATCTCCTAATATATGGATTCTGGGATCAGGACGGAGGGTTTGTGTGTGAGATGAGATTAATATGTTTGCAGATTCTCTCTGCAAAGAGAATGAGAGAGGCAGGCAGGGCTGGGACGTTTGCCCTAGGTCTCTATTAGCACCTCTGTGTGTACACACCATGCCTGGTCTCTGCCTTCCCATGGCCAGCTAGGGGACTCTCCCTGCTTTGGCCACCCCAGTTACCCAGACCCAGCCTTGTAGGCTGGCTGCTCCCAAAAGAGCCCATTTCTGGGAGCCTACAATGAGCTTGGCAGCAGTTTCCACCTCTCTCTGCTCCACTGAAGTTTCAGCATCTCCGGAAGGTGGCCAGGCTGAGCTGTGACAGAGGCTCCTGCTGCTGCAGGATTGTGTGCCCCCCTGAAAGAACTGGAAAGCTGTGGCTCAGCTTTATTCTCCCTGTGGCAGTTTGGGACAAGGGAGGCTGCTTGCAGCCACTGGCCCCATGGTGTAGCTGGGGCTCAGCCTCTCCTGGTGCAGGTTGAAATCAGGAAAGGGGTGGTGTAAGGAGCAGGGCACAGGCTGGGGGGACCAGCATGCCAGCGGGGTGGCAGGGCACAGAGCCCTGGGCAGGGGGAAGATGGTGAGCCCAGCACTTGGCTTGATGCCTACACACTAGGCTGATGTGGCAGGCTGAGGCTGAAGGATGGGCAGGGGGCTGCCACATGCCTGGGTGCTGTTCCCCCTGAGGGCTGCAGTCTCTTGGGTGAGAGGTGCTACATCTACACCCAGCCCTTTTCAGGGCTGCCTGCCTTATCCGTGCACATGTCCTGGCCTGGCAACAGTGCTTGGCTGCCTGGGCTGGGCATGGTGCCATGTCCATGGGTCAGATGGGAAAGCAGAGCCACTGACACATGGTGGGAGCTGAGAGGAGTTGGGGAGCAGAGAGGCGGTAGGGAAGGAATCCACCCTCTGATTCTGATTTTCCTGAGGAGTTCCCGTTCTACATCTGACATTTAGAAACCAGGAATCCTGCTGATGGATTGGATTTGATGTGGTGGAGTATATTTCACTCTGTGTCATTTATCCTGGTGCTGCCTCATGTGAAATGTCAGCTGTCCAAGAGCTTTTCTGATCGCTCTTTGAAGCAGTGGCTTCTGATAAGGAGAAGGGTGTTTTTATCCATCCAGGTCAGGAACCAGAAGTGGCAACAACTTTTCTCCTCTCTATGCGCGGTCCCATGGTAGGACCTGCCAGCTCAACCTGATGTACTGAGGGTCACAGTGGGGGTCCTGCTGCCCTTCCTGCCCCTGGTGTACCCCTGCTCCTTTTTGGGCCATACGAATCCCTGTTTCTCACCCCATCTCTCTCTGATAGCACCATGTCTCACAACACCAGCACTCCCTGCCTATGTCTGGATTTGCTCCCAAAACTCTTTTTAGCCTTTGGAGGAATATTTTTGACTCTCATGGGGTTGCTGCTGTTGACAATGGAAATCTATTGTGTTTTATGTGCCTGGAAAATGAATTTCCATGTCAGAAGAGGAGAGCAATTACCACAAGCAAGAGAGATCAAATTGGGTCTTTAAAAAGAAAATAAAGTTCAGATCTTATCTGATTAATGAGATTTCTTCCAAACCTTAACAAATCTTAATTACAGTGACTCTGCTGGAAGGGATGAGGTAAAGCTAGGATTGGGGGCTATCTAAACAGAACCGCTCTCTTCTGAGCTAGAGTACATCCCTGCATGAAAGCAGCAGGGATGGCCATTGAGTGCAGAAAGCTGCTCAGCTGGAAATCAGCAAGGCAGGATTCTCCATGGAGCCTGAGCAGCTCCTTCCCTAAAGGCTCACAGCACTGGGGGAGAGCCCCACCAGCCCCGACCAGCAGTTAGCCTGCTACTGTGCTCTGTCCTGGATCCTGGCACCCTTTTTGCTTTAGATCCCTCTTTACGTCTACAAATTTTTCACTTTTTTTCCCCCTCCCCCCTGTATTAAGAATATTTATTCAATTGTCAAGGATTTTTATTCTCACTTTCCTGACTTTTAAAAATAAGCCTCCTGCTTAAAAATGAGCTGAGGGGTGCTGAGTTGTTTATTCCGTTTAAGCTCACAAAACATGTTCTGATGATTTGACTGGATTGCCTGTGTAACACAGGCCAGAGATTGTCCCCCTGTTACCCCTTTATTGAACACAATAACTTTCTTCCTGAAAGAATACAAGCCTTGAGCCGAAGATTTTCAGAAAGGGAAACTCCGGTGCTTCCCGTAACAGCTTGCTCAGATGGTTAATCACCCTGACTTCCTCAGACAAAATAAAACAAAATTTAAAAAGGTCCAGTACTTTATTTTTAATTGAGACTTGTCTGGCTTCAGCACTTATCTATTGGCTCTTGTTATGGCTTTCTCTGGCAGATTAAAGTTTTTTAGTACCTGGTATTTCTTCTCTAGGAAGAAATTTATATGTGGGAAGCAAGTCACCTCTTGATCTTTTTAATAATCTAAATAAATAGTTCCCTTGAAATCCTTGGTGTAGTATATTTTCCCCCCAGTTTTGTGTAATGTTTGGGGTTCATCAATCCTGTCGCCAGGAAACAAGCTGAGAGAGAAAGAGAAGGACACAGAAATGAGTCCAAAACACTGTAAAATCAGACATCCACACCCTCCCTCCTTTTTATCTGTACAAATATATTGTTTCTCTTCCCATTGTCTTTAGAATAAATTTGGGAAAATATCACTCATCTAAAAGATGTTTTCCCAATCTCTCTAATTTTGGACTAATTACTAACAGCTATTGCCAGAGATGGAACCGGCTGTCAGCATTTGAGTGAGGGGTAAAATGACAACATATCTGTGTGTTTTAGCACACATAGATTTTTCAGGGTATCGGCAGGAACTAGAGGATGGGTTGTGGAGTGTCCGAGCATCCCCTCTCTGCGCTCCACCACAGAGTCTGGCTGAGGCGGGGAGTGAATGGGCCTGAAGGGAGTTTGTTCTCCGGTCGGCACAGGGAATGAGGCAGCCTGAGAAGCTGAAGTCATGTGAAAGAGCCAGACACAGCAGGATCTGAAAAGGAGGAAAGTAAGGCAGGTACAACGATGCACATGCATCCTCTAAAAACTTTCTGCTGTTGGACTCCTAGGATCTGTACCTAGTGTGTTTTGAGCTTAAACTGCTAGGCACAAATTTTGTTTGTGTCCCTGATCTATTCACCAAGATTTCATCCTCTCTTCTCAGTCCTGCAAAGTTTCAAAATGTGTGAATAATTTAAATTATTTTTCCCTCATTTCCACTGTCTGATAAGATTCTCATCTGCCTGTCTTGTTTGTCTGATTTATGAAGGTTTGTGTTTTTTAGGCACTGCCTTCGTTTTTACTTAGGGAGAGATTTTTTTCTCATGATAAATTTTACTTTTACTGCCAACTTTCTCCTCAAGACCCTGATTTGGTAAAGCCCCTCTGAAGTTACTCCAGTTCAGGCATGTACTTAAATCTTCTCAGAAGAAATAGTCTTGGGCATGAAAGTAAAATTAAATATTTTCCTAAATCGAGAGTCAAATCTTCAGCACATATCCAGTCTTGCCCTGTTCCTATGTGTGATTACATTTGCAACCTTTAATTTCTTTCAGTGGGAGAGGAACAGCCACAAATACATTTAGAGAGAATTGTTGTTCCTCTCCCGTTTCTGTACACTTTGCAATGAAAGCTCTTTTTGCATTTTAAAAAAGGGCACATCTCCCCTAGTATTAAAAACTTTAACTGTTCAAAAATCAAAGAGCAAGCCCTCAGACAAGCAAGATTATAAAAATAACATAGCTGGGATTCTTGTACTGGCCTTCTGTTTTAAGGGGATGCATGCATCACATTTTCAAGCCATTCTTTGCATTGTCCAAGGTTAGAAAGTTACTTTTTAATTGAAAGCTGAATTCCTGATCATAACATGCACTCTTTTTCTTCCCATGCCTCCCTCTTCCCCAAACTCTGCACATTTTTTTAGCCAGAAGGATCTAATTTCTGCCTGTGAGACCGCTCTCGCAAGGCAGTGCCTTTGGGTTAGGAGCAGGCAACCGGGCACTGAGGCTCGCCAACCCAGTGTGAATCCATAAGCAGACCCTGGCTTGACCGTGCCGACTCTTCAAAAATCATGGGCTTGATCCCCATTCACCTTTCACAGTTGCAAAACTGGCTTAAAAATCACCATGTTAAAAAAAAAAAAAAAAAGGAATTAGCAAGTGGCTTCTTTTCTGATGCCATTGTGTTGTGGAACAGCAGGCCAGCTTTCAAGCTTTTTGCTGCATCCACAACAAATAGTTATTTCTTAAGAAAAAGGATTAAAAAAGTCTGCTCAGAGCTTTGCATATAATCCTACGACTCCAGGACCCAAGGCTTTGAGTAATATCAAAATCGAAATAAATTCTCCCTGTGAGAATCATAAGAATCTGCCAAATTAGTTCACAGGGGTAAACAAACAGCCAAATATTAGTATTCCACACTAAGAGCTAAATCCTATAAGTGGGGCCAGGGTTGCACATGGATTATCCTTTTATAGTTCAGGCATGGATTTACCAAGGGGATTATAGGCCTTCCCCTCCCCACCCTCCCTTCCTCTCTTCCATCCCTGGTGCTGCCCAGTGCTGCACACTCTTACTGCACCATACAGTTCCTCCCACTGGCCCAACACCCTTCCCTGGGCGCAGGGGTGCATTTGCCCACTTGCTCCTCCACCCCAAGCACCCTGAGAGCAGGAACAAACAGTCACCACCTTGCTCAAGATCACAGAAGTAGGATCAGGAGTGATGCAGAAGTCAGTCAGTTCCAGGTCCTGAATGGGTGCAGCATCTCTGGGGGATGGGGGATTAGTCCCCAGATGTCCCAACCTCCTTTCTTCCTGCCACTTCTTTGCCTTGCCCAATGCCGTCTCCTGAACAGGGATAATGACAATTCAAGCTGACACCCTGTTTCAGTTTTCCTTTCCTACTGGTCTGATAGTGCAGTCCTGATGGCTTGTCACTCTTAATATCCTGTACGCTTCCACTGAGTCCCTCGGAGCATCAGAAGGCTTTGATTGCACCCAGGGTAGTTTGTATGATGCTGAGGTGCCACATACTTACAGATTTGATGAACTTATTCCTTCCTTGACTCTCTTTCCCTACTGCATGCACAAATATATCTGCATATGCATACACAATCACACACACATTTTGTTGTTACGGTAAACATAGGTGTTTTTAACTGGAATATTGCTGCTCTTTTTAGGCAGAAACAATTGTTCAATGTCACTAGCTTGCTCTGATAATTTTATTTGTGGATTTTATAAATTATTACTGTTGTATTAAAGCATCCAGTGTTTTACAAGACAGAAAATACAGATAATCTCTGTCATGAAGAGTGCACAATCTAAACAAAACAGACAAAGTAGACAGGGCTCCCTGAGAAGCACAGAGGAGTAAAGATTAGTCTCATTTCGTTTTTATAAACATATTGCTAACAAGAAATAGACACGTTTTCTTGTTCTTCCCCTTCCATCCTCCCATTTATTAATGCTTCCCTCTCATTCAAACAATAGAATTATGATGCAACATGAAATAAAGCCTGGTTTAGGCTGCTGGCCCCAATTCAACAACCCTGAATCCCATCCTTGCTCCCCGGCGCTCACGTGCTTAAGATTTCTCTGGATTGGTGCCTTAGATCATGCAGTCTATTGACAGCTGCCCTTTCGCTTACAAATGAAACCAACCTTAAATCAATAAGAAAAAAACGTTATTCTCCTCACCTGTTTAATGCCACGGCTGTGTGTTGCTGTAAGATTTGTAAACAAGCTGATGTCTTAAGGGAAAACTGTAAGACAAAGAACACCTTCACTACCGAAGGGAGTGGATGTTCTGTGTTTACATACAAATCATCTTCTGGTTTGTTTTTTTGGTTGGTTTTTTTTGTTGGTTTTGTGGTTTTTTTGTTGTTTTTTTTTTTTGGCTCCAGAAATTTGCTGGGTGGACTGACAAGCAGGGCCTATTGTCTGGTGTACTTCTGCCCGATGCGCAGCCCCAACTCTTTAAATGGGCACTCACAACTTGACCACAATTTGGGCACATTTGGGTAATGAGCATTTATGAAATCACTTTTATGATTTTTTTTTTTTTGCCTCCTTCCTCCACACCCATACTTACTTCTCCTCCTAATGATTTTAAGGATTTGAGGGTTGTAAGTGCAATAAAATTCTGCGATTCAGGAGAAATCGTGTGCACAGTCCTATACAAAGGCAGTGGAATAGGGGCTAAAGTCGATGCCCAACAAAATCAGCTGCAGGTCCCCTGGAGGGGAAGAACTGTCTGGCTGCAGGGGGCTCACCTGGCTCTTGGCTGACAGATTTAATCACCTTTTAGTGCTTTGTGACCCACGTCTAAGTCACTGGATGTCTTCTATGGCTCAGATTCCTAGCTGGAAGATAGAAATGCCTTATGAGGTTAGGGAAGTTTATGTGCACAGAAGAGATGCAACTATCTGTTGAGATGCTTTGCACATGTTTCTCATCTCAGCATCCTTAATTGCTCAGACTTCATTGTCTTCATCTTCCCAGATACAGTATCTGGAGGGACCTCTCCCCAGGGCATCAGTTATAGAGGTTTGGAGAAGAGAGCTGGCTGGGGAAGGTGCTAGGAGAGCTGCTGCAGGTATCTCTAAGAGGAAGGAGGACACTTCAGGAAGGTACATGGGAAAATAGAGAGATGAAGCTGGGATGTTCCCATTTGAACTCCCCAGCCTCCCCAGGAGGCTATGATGCTGGCTGGGGAGGTGTGAATTCTGGCCATAACTGTGGCTCTGCAGTGGCCTTGGACCAGTCACTTACCCCTCTCTGTGCCCTCTTTCTCTTTTGGTGCCTGCCTTGTTGGTCAGCATTTTGGGGCAGGCAAACCCTCTGCTTTGGCCATCCACAGTGCTTGATTGCTACTGAAACAACTCCCAGCACATCTGCAGCCCAGGGTCCCCTCCTCCTCGTCCAGCCTGAGCGGCAGTGGGTCACATTGCTGGCATGCCATGGCCATGATTCAAACCCTACTGATGACCCACATTTGTTTCTGCACCCAAGTTGTGTCCTGCATCAGACCAGTCACTTGAGCAGGGGGCTCTGACGACTGCCCCAGCGAATTAGGTCTCAGATTCTGTTGGTCTGATGCTGAAATCAGGACCTTCTCCCTGAGGTCTCTACACTGTCATGGCTAACCCAGCCAGCTGCCTGTTGTTTTTGCCCATGCACAGTTTCATTCCCAGCACATTCTTCTTCTGAAACTGATACATCAGTTTTAATTAGTTAGGTTTTCTCTTTCTATCTAGAGGAGCCTCCTGCCTTCAAAGACCAACTTTCAAACATTAACTCTTCTAAATGTTTCCCCCCACATGTGAACCCCTCCCCATCCTGCCTTGTAAATTATGTCCAGTCCTTTACATTTAGCAGGCAGGTCCTTATTGTGATAAATTCAGGTTAGTGTCTCCTTAAGTGCATGTATGTGTGTATATATCTCTCTGTGTGTAAAGAAGGAACAAAATAAAGTTGTATCAAGCAATAAATTATTGCTCCAGTATCATAAGTTGCCAGGGAAAAGTTTAATTTTTTGACTTTTCTTTCAACTAAATGAGATAATTAATGTAAGAGGAAAAAAAATGGGGGAGACCTTATTCCTCCCTGGAGCCCTTTGCCTTGATGTTTGGCTATGAAACTCTAAGGTTGCAGTGGGGTGGAGACCTCAATTCTGGAGTGGGGGGAAACAGCAAAGGAGAGGGAAATCTGGGAGGGTGGGGGTCATGGGGACTGGTGAGTGTTTTCATTTTGCCAGGGCCGTGGGAGGGACTCTAATGCAGTCTGTGACCCTATTTAATAAAATGCCTAGGAAAGCAAGGGGCCAGGAGGGGGGGTGAGAGGGAGACGCAGTGGCTGGGGCTGGCAGGAGACTGTCATGAGATGAAAGTGTCCCTTCGTCCATTCCTTTCCTCCCTCTCTGCTGTCAGCACTTTTTAATGTCAAACAGTGTGAGTGGTCGATGGGGCTAGCTTCTGTCTCCTCATATGTACTTTTTTTTCACTTTCCCTAGAACTCCAGCCAGATGAATTCACTGCTTGGGATCAACTAGAGAGCGGTGCGGGTGGCCCTGCAGGCGTTCTTTTCACTAGGACCTTGAGCTGAACTTTTTCAAGTCTTTCTCTGAGGCAAAAGCTTGTCAGCAAATGTCTCCTTTCTGCCCTGCCACCCTCAAGTCCTAGACCACCCTGCGTGTAAAGCTGATCTTACAAAGCTTCCACTGAGACCAGCGTGGGCATCACACAGTGAATACTGTACACAGGATAATCCGGTCCCTGCACACTGCACTGAAATTTAGGGAACTTGGGTGTCTCTGTGGTTCCTGCCACCAGTCTGTTGGGAGACACTGGGTCATCCATCATGCAGTGCCTCAGTTTCCCCACCTTTAAAATGGAGGTAATCATGATTACCTCATTTGTGATGAGCTTGGAGATGTATGAAAAATGCAAGGTAAGAAACTGTTGCTTTTATCAGGTGTGGTAATCTGTAGGTGAGCTAGTACTGCACAGCTCAAAAATGCCCTGTAAAGAGGTGGATGGCCTGCTAGGACTATGGCCACAGGGTTAGGTGACCCTGGTGCAGCAATCATAAACAATTGCCACAGTCACTGCATATGTGACATCAAGCTCTGCACATCTCTGCTTCAGCTGTGGAACTCACTTGGCAAGGTGAACGAGTGACTGCGGAAGTGGGTTCAATTTTGATTGCCCCATAGTATTTCAGAAGTGCCAGAGATACGAGCCCTCATGGGTGAAGAAAATTCATCTTTCCATTGGAGCTGGGCCACAAGACCCCCGAGAAAAGTGATTTCTGCAGTTTTGCTGATGGGAGCTACCTGATTAAAGCGTGACAAACTGATTGCTTATGTTCATGAGCCTGAGCTGTGCCATGTTCTGCAGCTGCAGGTGAGGGTACATTTTGACACTGATGAAATTAAACCATCACCTTTTTGTCAGTTTAAGCTCAGGTAACCCAGCATAGACAATTGCACTGTCTGTCATTTGTCCCTTTCCTTGCCATAATGTTTAACCTACCTGTCAATGTCAACCATGCTTGACACAAGGACAGAGCCCACCAAACTATTCTGTCCCTGCAAATTGTGTATAATGTTGGGGTAAAGAATGGATGTTCCCACTGGTGCCAGCAACAGGACTACTCTGATGGCCAGCCACCCCTCCATGCCCAGTGGCCAAACAGCACATGGCTTGGAGCCAGTGACAGTACGTAAGCTGAGTGTCCTTCTGGGGCAATGGGCTGCACTGGAGGAAAAGTTGTCCACTGAGGTTACTGTAGTGGTTATGGAAGGAGGGAAAGGAATCAGGACACAAAGCCATCAGAAAACAGGTTTCAGTCCTGTCAATCCCAAGACTTGCTTTGAATTCTCTTTTTCATATCTATGAAAAATCCTCCATCTCCTCTCTGGCCTGGCCATGGGGTTGCTTGAATGAGACAATATAAAGCTATAAATAATTTTCTACCTGGAAAGGTGCAGATGGGAGGGGAGGGGTTTGGCCGGGCACCTCTTTTGGGGTGGCCAGAAGTCCAGGTGAGGTGGAAGCTCTGACACCTTGGCCGTGCCGTGCTGGTGTGGGGTACAGACTGAGGGGACGGTGCCTGTCTCTCAGGAGTGTGATGTGTGAGGGGCGGGGGAGCTGGGCGGCCTCTCTACAGCCGGTGGGCACTGCTGTGCTGTTTCACAGTGGTATATGTTTGGTGAGGAGCTTTGGCTGTCTTAAGCACCTTTCGAATACATTGGGCACAGCTCATTGAATCCTCTAACAATCCGACTCCTGCTTCCTCTCCCCCCTCTTCCCAAGAGCCAGCATCTTTTTTCAAGAAACAGCAACAATGCCTGTGCCCTACACTCCTGTGGGCTCTGTCCCTATCCCTCCCATCCAGTAACTGTCTCCCCTTGCTGCCCCATCTCACAGAGCCCCCTCAGAAAAGAGGATTTTGTTGCTGGCAAAAGGTTCCTTGCTGGTGAGGATTTTCCAGAACTCAGCAATTCCCAGGCCCTACTCCTGCATGGAGAGAGCTAGTTAATGAGCCATTAACAGGAGGAAGGGGAACTCTCTGGTGGCTGCAAGCAACAATAACAGCAAAACAACCCAAAAACAACAAAGCATACCCAAGAAAAATGCACCAAACATCAGGAGGAGTTTCAGGGAAAGGAGAAGGAAAAAAACAAAAGCAAACCCAGAGAGATGTAGTTATAAAACCTTGACTAAAAAGCAAAGTCTTGGTAAAGTAATTGCCTTTTTGGCAATTTGTCCTCCCACTGCAGGAGGACAGTAAAAGATGGTGCCTTGGGACCCCAGCATGTGTGCCCAGGATAGTAGCCTGGCTCTAGGAAAGGTAAGAGGCTATGTAGGAAGGTGAGGGAAGAAGTAGATACAGGCTCAGGAATGTGAGTAGTCAGCGAAAGAGTCCTCTCTGGAGAATGTAAGGATATGTTAGAGCTTGGGGAGTGAGAAGCTGGGGAACAGGGGTGCTGAGTGTGCGCAGATGGCAGCTACGCAGGGAGGTAATGAAGTGCAGGGGTTTGAAAATGAAGCAACGCAGGAGCAGACTTGGTACTTGCAATAGCCACAGTGTCCCTGAGCCAGCTCATGTCAATGGCTTGTAAATCTTCAATGGCCTACCCATTGAGTTGAACTGTGCACCCAATACAATAAAGCTCTTTGGGCAGGGAAGGAGCACCCACTCAGCAATTACACCCGTGCTGCTGAGCTGAGGCACTTGTCTCACTAGTGTGTGCGGGTGAAAAGCTCTTTTGCAATACAATTGCAGAGTGCCTTGCCCAGGAGATCCGCAGGGTGCCTACAACCTCCAGCACTTCTGCAACGCAAACAATGCAAACCATTCTTTCCAGAACTGCATTCACAGTTTCACTGTTCTCATTGCAAATTTGCTTGCTTTGCTCTCCAACTAAATACTTTGCACCTGGAAACATGCACTTGAATGCCATTTTGCTAGTGCTTGCTGGTTGGAAATCAATATTAATTTACTTGTGCGTGTAAATACAGAAATGTATTTATAAGTTTCAGATCAGTTGCAAACACATGCAAATTCTGTACATAAATTCTCACTCATTTATGTAATCTGTTCAGTGATATCATTAAAGAGAGCATATCTACTGCCTGACTAGAGTCAGCTAGTGAGATCAGCTGTGACTATTCACGTACCACACTTCCTTGCCCATGCAGCTCCCAGCAGTGGGTGATGCTCTGGCTCCAGATATCTTTTGCAATTTTTCTGTGATGTGCTATTACTTTTTTCAAGGGGTTTGTTGATTTGGGGTTTTTTTGTGTGTCTTTTGGGAACAAGCATGTTTGAGTTATTCTGTGGTTTGTGGCATAGAGAGAGAATTGTGGTTTCTTTTGGACTGAACACCTGCTGCAAAGTGATTGCAAATGCACTGGCTGTGATTGCATAGCTGGTCTCCTCTAGTCTTGTGTCTCTCCAGGTACAGATCATGAGAAGAATAGGAATTATTTACAATTCTACAAAAAAGAAACATGGTCAAGCAAGACATCATTAAAATACACTCTTAACAAGACATGGTGTGTGTATTTCTCAGAGTTGTCATTTAAGAACTGCCCACTAAATTACTGCTCAGAGAAGTAACTCTGAGTGAAAGGAAAAAGCGTCTAGTTAAACATATTGTATGTCAGTGCTGAGAAAATCATTAACATATATATGCTGTAGAGAAGAGAATGCACCACCTAAAGTCTATCAATAAAGATATACCACATTTTTATGATGCTGGAATTAAAGAGACCTGATAGAAAAATATCACACTCATTTTATTAAAAAATATGATCTTGTCAAAGCTGTTTCCTTTCCAGGATAAATGAAACTCAGCCATATCAATATTACTGATTTTAAATTGTCATTTTTAAGGTCAATGCTTTATTACTTGTAATTATTTCATAATTCCAGAAGATGTGAATTGCTCAAACCTGTGATTTCTTGGTAAGCCATTTTGACTATTGAAAATACTACAAAAATAATCCTGAAAAAAGGCACTGAATTTTATAGGCACAACAATATACTCCATAATATTGCCACCTTTCACACCAAAAGGTTTCTGAAAAAGGCTTTCAGTTCAATGAATAGGCCTGTGTTGAAAGTTGTAAAATTAAGATTCTTCCTTGTATGTACCTAAGGTGGAAGAAAGTGTGTGCTCTGTTGAATTATTTGATAGGTAATATATGGTTATAGCAGTGTTTTACCACAAGGCAGAATTAAGGCTAAATATTCCCCTTTGGCATTTTTATTTCCTGTTGCATAGGAGTTGGCATTGCATGAACATAAATTTTTGCATTTGTTTCCTACACTATTTTTAAAAAGGAAAAATTAAACAAAGAAGAATGGGAGCAAAAAACCCTCAAGAGAACATGGATGCTGATGGTGGCTGATTGTAAAAGAAAAAAAAAGGGAATTAAAAGATTCAGTCAGCTTTTAATAGGTCTAGATACTCAAGCATGTACCTATGGTAAGATATTCTGGGTGATTACTTAGCCCAAGGAGAGGTACCAACCCACCCTACTTACATAGAGCTGGAGTTCTTTCTGCTTACCGTGGTAGGTTCAAGATTGAGTTCTCAATAATGTATCCCTATATAGGGTATATTGGTATTAAAATAACTGTCTTGCAGACATGTTTTATTGTGCAGTGGATACACAGGATCTTTGTTGTGTACATGCTGGCTCAGTTTTTCTGAGCTGAGGACATGAATCATGCTCCAAACTGCCATCAGTGATGAGAACTGGGTGACTATTTGACTTAGATGTCTCAGCTGATGAGAGTAGATCGCACCGGAAAATGTTGTTGCAGAAGCACACACGCTTAGCAGGCAGGTGTTGCGCACTGTCCTGCGGCTTTGGACTGGAGCCAGAGGGAACTCAGCCCTGGACAGGATGGTGGGCAGGTGTGGGCAATGTTTCTTTGCCTGCACGTTGCACTGAGGCTGCAGAGCTCCTGCCTGCGGAAGGGATGTGTGTCGGTTACACTCGGTACGCACGTGCTTGTTAGTGGGTAATCTGATGGTGCACATTCGCTGTGGCTTGTGCAACTGAATGACTGCACACCGGGGGCTGGGTATTAATTACATGCTTGAGAGCCATGTGTCTGTGTGTGTAGCCGTGGTCCTGGGGAAGACCCTGAGCTTGTCGCGCACTCCTTGTGCTTGTGCAGCTGCGGCACAAGGTGTAGAGCCATGACCCACTACCTGCATCCTTAATGGGTTTCACTGACCTCACCAGGTAGCTACGGTGTGGAGTGGTGCCATAGTGTGTGCAGGTAGGGTGGGTTTGCTGCCCAGTGGGTGCCTTTTATAGACTCTCCATGTACCTTTCTGAGCACAGCCCTGAGACTACAGCCAGCCGCTGAACTCGGGTGGTAACAAACAGCCCCATTAATGCAGTGTCACAGATTTCATTAGGGCGTCAGTCCCAACCAACATGGCCATAAATCAGGGAGATGGTACAAGGGCTTGCAGGCCCTGGTTTCAAGGGCCACATAGCCAGAGACTCATAACACTCAAGAGGAAATGATCATGAATATTATTTAAAAAAATCAGAAATGTATATTAGAAAATCTCTGAGCTTATCAGATGGAGTGAGGTTGGGTAATAGCTGTTATTTATACTGCTTGTGCAGAGTGATAAAGTGGTGCTTTATGACCTGTGGTTTATCACTTAGAATAAGAGTCATGTGACTCCATTAAGGATCCTTCTGTAGAAATGAAAAAGGGTAAATTAATGTGGTTTTTTTATTGTTAAATATTTGCACTCTCCTAAACCCAGTTTTTATTTTCTCTACTTAAGAAATAGCATATAAGCACAAATAAGTTTAAGTTTTGATTGATAGAGAGGTGGGGTGAAAACTCCCTTTATGTCAAAGGCTCTCTGGAGTGAGCCAGCCTCCCACCCACTAATGTCTATCAGTGGGGCTGAGTTCAGAGAGGAGGGAAAGGCAACACAGTCAGCACCGTTACACCCAAAAAGTTGCTCCCCTTGGCCTCTCCAACCCATCATCTGCTGTAGAAATACACTGTAGTCTTGCTGCTGCCTCAGCCTCACTGCTGCTCTGGGAAGGGAGAAGGGGATCTGTGGAGACCAAGGGTGGAAGCAACCTTGGGCAGCCTGAGCAAAGAGATGGTTGAGACATTCCCAGGAGAGGACAGGCTCTGCTTGAACAAAGAGAAATTGGACTTCTCAATGATTTCTGGAAGTGAACACTAGAAACTGTCCTTACAGACATCCATATGGGCCCTGCCATAGCAATGAGCTCCATGGGGAGCCATGGACAATCTGCCAGGACAACACAGTCACTGGAACCTGAATGGGAGAGCAAAATCACAGCAGTGTTATTTAAGAGGCTACGCAATTGCTGTGGGCTGCAGCTGCTGGGAAGGCAGTGAGCACACACTGCGCTGGTGGGCAATGATCATGTGCCACAGGGCACAGGAAAGCAAACTCCAAGTAGTTGCTGGGATGCCAGTGGAGTCACACCCAAACCTTCATTAGGGCTCATGATTTAGCCTGAGATGCTCATAGATGGGGTTTTGGGAGAGAACCAAGAGTGAGCTGCTCAGGAGGAAAACAGGATAGCAGGCAGATGCAGCCAAGGGTTTGCTGGCGGACAGTGATATACATGGTCTTCTGTCACCTCTGGTGACTCCTGTGTTCACAGCTCTGCACCACCTGCATGGTGCCTCAGGGCAACTGAAAGCTTCCTACAGGACTCCTTTAGCAAAGTGATGAGTGTGGGTCAGCAGAGCAGTGGAAGTAGTGTTGGATTATTAACAGCACCTTTACAACCCCAGATGTACAAAGAAATCAGAGCACACTGTGTAGCTAATTATGGGACCCTTAAGGGGAAAAAAAAAAAAAAAAAGAAGATGCCCCAGAGAGGCAGGATACCAATATTTGGTTTCATCTGTATGTGATTCAATTTTCCTACTTATAAAGTGGGGTTTACTATATTCACCTTCATCAGAACATACATGGAAAGGATAATTTAAAAAATACCTGTAGAGATAAAAAGGACTGCAAGTTTGTTAAAATTTTTGATAAAATTTTCTCAAATTTTCTCTCTCAGAATGTGACTCTTTTTCTGTTTTGAAGAATAAAGGTATTTTTGACTTCTGAGAACTGAAAAAAAAAAAGGTTTCAGTAAGATAAAAAAAAATTTGTGAGAAAATTGCTAGCACATTTTTTGCCATATCTTTTCCCTTTAATTTTGAAAGAATAAGTTTGAATTCTTGATTCTTGTTTTAAAATCCAAGTCTGTAAGAGCACATGCAGGAAGGGACCTGCCTGGAATTGCGAGAGGGGTGGTAGGCCAAGAATCACAGACACACAGAGTAATCTCTGCCATTCCCAGGAAGTACACTGAGGTGGGGGGTTGATTTGGTGGTCTTCAGAAAGGCAACTTCACTTCTCCTCTTCCCTGCACACCCCCAGCTGAGAGATTTACCCCCCATACTGTGTGCTTGGTTCCATTCGCAGTGTTTGTACACTGGCAGGACCTACACACTGGCAATGTGGTGCCCACAGCACTGTATGAGCCCCCAACACAGGAAGTCCTTCCCTGGCCAGACCCCAGGGCCCAGTTCATGTCAGGCATTGGCTGGTACTGCAGAAGCCACTGCCACAAAACAAAAGAAGAGAGGGGGAGAACAGTGACAGCCCAATGTCTAGCTCTCACAGCATATTGTCTGTGTGTTCCTCATAGTCATTTCCCATCATGGCTACATGCTAATTGTCTCTAGGGGAAGTGAGGAGAAGGCTTATTAATCTGTTCGTTCAGGAAGGGTTGTAAATCACCGTGTGTTTCCAGCAATAAAATTGGCTAAATAAATTAAAACAAGCACTAATGACCCAAACAGAGCTCTGATGTAGTGGGAGTGGGCTGTGGCACATAGCTGTGTTTGGGCATAGGGTACATCTTTGTCATACACTTACTTCTGACAGCACCCTTGGATATCTCCAGCCATTGTCCCTTCACTCTAGCCAGTGCATGACCAGTACTGCAAGCTGTTCTCTCCCTTCTGCTGCAGCGATGGCCTTAGCCTTTTAGCTCAGTTGTTCTATTCCCTTTGCTTTTCAGTCCAGCAGAGCTTAGAGTTAATTCATCCTTGTTCTCTGGCACTTCTCAACAAACCGATTGAACTTTTCTTTAATGCAGATATGCTGAACAGCTTCAAAGCCAACAGAGGTGTATATCCATTAACAACTGCACAGCTGTCCTTTTAGATACTAGTGTAAAAAGTACATTCTGAAAGATTTCATGCAGTAAATGGAAAGCCAGGTTTGCAAACAGCCTTTCTGGTGATGAACAACCAGGGTGGAAAAGCCACCACACAGTCCTGTTCTCCAACAACCTCTTTCATCTGGGAGGCCTACAAAATCCTTCAGTGACAATTCATCAAGTGCCACTGAAATGTCTGATCTATGTCTCTAGAGAATACGTTAGTACTAGACAGTTCTATGTTTTCTATGTAGGAAATGTCCCTACAAGAAATCTTCTGAGAATATCCTCCAACATTTTCTGGGATGATTAAATACTACTCTGTTTTGCCTTGCTATCCAGCTTCAGCCTCTGGATATTAACCAGAAATTATTCATTTTATACCCACCAATATAAAAGCTGCTTGTCAAACCAGGAGCAGTCTGCTGTTGCTTAGGATTGCTCACCTGCTTGTGGATGTACCTTGCTGCCTTCCTTGGAAAGCATGTTTCTCAAAAGAGATCATAAGGAAAAGATTTTCCTTGGTATGATCTTCACAGAGGATGCATGGAATCAGTATATCCCTTAGCCCCTGTAAGGCCACCAACCTTCTGCTTTTTTCTCAGATGTGGATCTCTGGCTTTCCCTTGCCAGCAAAGGCTGAAGGAGTGTTTCTTCTGCAGTTGGCCACCACTGCTGCGATGTGCACAAATGACAACAGCAGAACTGTGCTAAGGTGAAGACCATGAGGCACTGCCATGTGAAGTCAGGGTTGTGAGCAGAGGCTCTGGCTCCACAGTGCACTCTCTAGGTTCCAGAGTTTTCTGCTCCTAGTGTCAGTTCACACAAACCCCTCCTCATTTCCTGCTGGTTGGATTTGGTCCTTCTAGATGTCACAAATGGAGAGTCAAGACACTGGACCCAAGGGTGGCAGTGCCTGCGCTCCCTTGTGTGCCTGGCCAGAACCACAAAGTTCTCCAGGATCTTAGTCCAGCAGCATAACTAGGCATCAATTAAAACCACTTGCAAGGAGCTCATGTGTGCCTCTATTTATCACACAGGAGGTGAGAGCACCAGCTGCCCACGAGCCTCAAGCTGAACTCAGGCAGCACCTCCAAATTATCCTAATTTATCTCATCAATTTCCCAAGTCCCGTGGGCCCAAACTCTGGTTTGTATTTTTATCTTACAAACATAAGAACTGCTAAGAAAAGTGTTTTCAAAGTGGTCAAAATAATCAATTGTGCCTTTCTTTCAGTTATGCTTTCTGTGAAAAGCATACAGATGCCACCAACCCAGCCAAGCTCAGCAGTTTGAAAAGCTTTTATTCCACCTGGTATCACCACAGCGCTGGCCCATAGCAGACACCAGCTCAGTCTCTTGGGTGTTCCTAGAGCTCTTTTCTGTGTTTCCGTACAGCAGGTTGGCTCATTTGTTCGTGAAAACACAAAGCTTTTTGTGAACAATTGTCCCCTTTGGAAGTTTTTTCATATCCTTAACTCAAAATATTTTGGGGTTTCTTTTTATTCACAGTATTTATTTTTATAATTTTTGCCTACTTGACATTCTTGCCTCTTTTCCTAATTCTGATGAAAACCAGTAGTGCTGAAGGATGGTAAAGAGAAACAGAAGAGATAATCTCCTAAAAAAAAAAAAAAAAAAAGCTCCAATCAGAAAGTCAAGAAATAAAATCAACAAGGAGAGCTTTGAGTGTTCTCTTTTGCTCGGAAAATTGTCGATTCCTTTTGCCTCAAGTGCTGGACCTGATTCTTCTCCGGCAGAGTGCAGCCAAGAATTACAAAGCGAGTCAACAGACAGTGGAACTGAGTTCATCTGAAAAGTAGCCAGAAAAAGCTCAGTCTGTGTTCGAGATGTCCATTTTTAGAAGGAAATTTACTTAGGCAGAGGAATACCAGCAAATTCAGGATGAGTGGCTCTGTGTGTGTGTGTGTGTGTGTGTGTTTTGGATCTTAGCACAAGGAAGGGATGTCTTGCCACCCCCAGGGGTCGGGAATAGTGCATGCATGGGGAGGACCTATTATATTATTTTTCTTCCACCTTAATGAACTCCTCTCATGTCCACCTCTGATCAGTGGAGTATGACAGAGGGTGATTGAAGGCCAGTCTCCCAGGAAATGAAGTTTGTTCACACAGCCCAAGTATGCTGGCCCTACTGCTGCCTGCCTCTGATTTATAGGACCAAAAATTCCTTCCTCTGGTAACAATAACGCTCTTAAACTCCAGACCCCTCTCCCTCACAGAACCTCCAGACAGGGCAGCCTGAGCCCAGGAAAGATGGGAGGCACCCAGCAAATATATCCATCAACACAACTCAGGTTTCAAAGGAACATGAGACCCCACAGGGTTAGGCTCACAAAGGCAGGGAGCGGAGGAGCGCGGCCATCACCCTGCAGCACCTCCTCCTGGGAAGAGGCAGCAACAGGAATGACTATGCCGTGGACAGGGGCAGGAACAACATCATCTCAAATGGGCCAGATGACTCACGCCCAGGGTAGTGTTTTCAGGGGAAATTTTGGCCCTCTGGCTGTTGCTTTATTCTGGGGCTGGGAACAAGTCTGTACTGAGGTCTCCTGACATCCGAACTTTGTTCCTGCAGTGTCTCCTCTGGGATGCGGCTGCTGGCTAGGGTGCACTCCAAATGCTTCATCTCTCTTTCATGTCGTAGTGGGTTTTGAGAGATTTCCTGTGAGTTCTGTGTGTTTTGTAACTCTTAAAGACAGGAGTAGATGGCTGTGACTGCTGGTTCTGCAGCACCATGGCTCCCCTGTGGCACTGGGTTCCTGTCGAGTGAGGAAAGGGCCACACTACATCTGAGGAAGCATCCTTTCCCATTAGAGCATGATGGGGCCCTGCGGTGTGTGGCATGCATGGTGTCAAGGGAGCACGGCATGCTGGATGGGGCTGGAAGTTTTGTCCATGCTGTCCAGTGGGGCTGGTTGGTGGCACATGCCTGTCCATGCACTGCTTAAGAGACAGACCCATCTCCTAGCCAGGGAGTCTGTAAGTAATTAAACAGTAGGAATGATCTGGGGGCACATTATTTCCTGCTTTGTTTTGTTTAGTAACATAGACAGGGAGATACAGTGGGGCTATGAGGGCAGCCTCTAAGCTGTCAAGACCCATGCACACATACAAAACCACACAATTTTTGGAGCTGGGGTCACAGGTTTGAGCTTAATGCTAGAGTTTTGTGTTGAGGAGATAAAAAGGGTTTGAGCCCTTTTGCAATAGGACAGTTGCGGCTGCCAAACTGCAAGGCAAGACCTGGAAAGAAACAAGTTCATTCTGTAACTCTTTTTCTTATCATTTACTTATTAACAGCTCTCTCTGGCTCTCACCTGAAGCTGCTGACCTGTTCCTCCTAGACACAGCAATTAAGAGGGAGACAATGATCTGCAGAGGGCAAGGAGCAGCCTGTGCTGAGGAGGGGGCAAAGGCGGGGAAGGGCTGTGGGAGGCCGAAGGTCACAGAGGAAAGAGCTATTTATGGCCCTAAGAGGGAGGATTCAGTAAAGGGCCATCTAGCTTGACTTGACTTCCTCTTGACCTATCACTTCTGAGAGATACTGGTGCAACTCCCTGCCCCCAAGGGCTTCCAGTGTCCCCAGTGTCTGGGTACAGGGATAAACTGCTCAAGGTGGTAGTGGACAGAGGAGAACGTGGTGGACCATGTGTCAGCTCCATTAGACTTGTGAGGTGGTATCTTAAGTGTGAAGGAAGAGGTCTTCCAATGTCCTGTAGTCTTCACTGCTAGCCCCTGTAATTGCTTCTGAAAACTGAGACAGGAAAGCTCTCTGTTCTGCTTGTTGGAAAGGCTCCATTTCCCCTCTGAGTCTTTGCTGTGGTTATTTCGACAGAAGGTCCGTGGGACAGTAACTCTGCGTTCATGCCGGTAGCTAGCACAGAGGGCTCTGATCTCTATCTCAGTCTCTGTGCTAAACACAGTGCAAGTAATTGCTTGACAAACAGAGAGAGCAAGTCTGGCTTCTACACACGCATCTGATCTCCACATTTGGGCTGAACCCTTCACGTCCTGCAACAAACTCTGTTTTGAAACATACACCTTGTAAATTATAAGCCTGTGCATATTTGTGTCTCTCAGACCACCTTCCCTTCTTTGGTGGAATGTGATGAGATTGGTTACAACTGCTGGGGGGATTCCCAGCCGACACCTTGGCAAGAAATTAGCTTTGTGGTGCAACCGAGTGACAAGATACAAGAACTCTTCCCCTAAATAACTGCCTCCAGAGAGAAGGGTTAAAGGTGTGATGTTATGTTAGATAACCATGTTAAATTGCATCTAAAAAGGAAGTTGGTAATTCTTGGTATATTTTTGATGACCTTTTTCCAAATGAAGAGCATTTTTATGGAGCAATCCTATGAGATGCCAAATGTTTTGGGCCTGATCTAGCTAGATATTTAACCATGCACTTAATTTCTTAAGCTGCTTGTGTGCATAAATATTTTGTTGGCTCAAATCCAGAGCTCTCAGCATTCTGTGTGGTGGCAAAGGACCAGGTCTGCACTTGCAGCAGCATTGCTGAACTCAGGCTATAATAATTTCAATCATCACACAGAAAGTATTTTCAGTTAGAGTACTACCCAATAAAAAACTTACATTTCCTTGGTATTTCTCTCTTAGATGTGTGTTTTCTGATTGGTGTTCTAGCAAACAGTTTTGCTAATCAGAGTGTTTGTGGAACAAGGCACTTGTAAGTAAAATTTAGTGGGAGCAAATGGAATATTATTTTGTCCTAAAAATTCCAGGATTATCACCTAAGACATGACTATAAAAGTCACTGAAGACCCATGGGGAAAGAAATGGACTGTGTGACCACTCCATCCAGGCAAAGCTGATCAAGACAGTTGGAATTATTCACAGAAATTATATTGAAAATAATTTCAAACAACAGATGGGGAGGAATTATCACCTGATGGCAGACAACCGGTGAGCAGAGACCAAGTTCTTGAGCAAAGCAGTTCTCTGCAGATGGCTGGGTTCAATAGGAAAGAATAAAAAAATGAACCTGACCATTAAGAAAAAGTGAAGTGAACAAGTGAGTTTCACTTGTACTACTGAATGGAATACAAAAAACAAGACACAAACAGCTGTATGTGGGAAAAGGTGCGTCTGCTTTCTAATCTTGTGTGTTGTAATTATGGTGTTAAATGTGCAAGTGCAAAGTGAATGGATGAGATGGCATAACTGGAAAGAATTTGTGGAAGAGAGCTGAGCAGAAACAGACTCTGTCAAAGCCAAGAAGGATACATGCCAACGTTGTTTCTCTTGGCATAGGTCAAAAAGCAGACTGTGTGACAAGAGAGAAATTGGAGAAGACTGAGATAATGCCCAATTAGATCATGCAGTTCACCTCCCTAGGGCCTGTGACAGACTGGTAAGGAATTTTTTTTTTTTTTTGCTGAGGAGGGAGAAAAGAAGTTGTCAGAAATTTGAACTTTTTTTTCCCCCTTCTCCCAAAAACTTAACTCAAACCAAAACCTCACTGAAAAATGTAATTTCAAGCTTATATGTTCACTCCCCTCTTGCTGTCTTACAAGAAAAAAATTCGGATACATACTGTGAAAATGCTCAGTAAGCCCAAGCTTTAATTTCCTGCTACAACGAAATTTTGGGAGGACCTAATAATGCCTTCTGTTATTGCTGAAATCCTTCTTGGTCACCTGTAATCCTGAGCCCCATTGCATCATAGCATCTCAGGTATGTTGTTAGAGATGTTCCTGATAGTACATAGCCAGAGCAGAGCCTGTCTCACCTGTGCCTGGGTTAGCCCAACATGGGATGAGCCATTTGCCCCACAAATATTAATTGCTTTGTTCTTGTGGCTCCTTCTCACACATGGTATGACTGTTGCAGGAACTGTTGCAGCTCTGGAGGGAGGCTGACCACCTCAATAGTAGTTTTCACATGAAATGTGAGCCTGCCTCCATTTTGAGAAGATTTTGGGGAATTACTAACACTCCCCTGAGGCTAGAAATCATGACACTTAGGTTACCTCTAACTGAGAGCCTGACTGTCTATCCTAAATTTGGCAAGAGACTTCTGTATGTTGGCAGTTGGAGGGATGGGAGCAGTATCTGAGCACGTGCCGAATTTAATCCGTGGTGAGGCTGAACTGGGAACTGGTATCAGGACTGTGAACAAAATTGTGATTTCCCAAGCCCTGTATTGCATCACAATATCTGCTCAGGCTCTTCTGGTGCCCCTGTTGCCTTTTTCCTCAGTGCAGTCTTCTATAGCTTTAAACAGTAAATATTCCCAGTGAGTTTCACTGCCAGGAATTTTCTCTCTTGATTTTATTCTGCTTCATTTTTATCTCCTTATCTTTGCAGAGAAGTCCCTGCTGTTATCCTAACTCTAGTTTTGTTATTATATTCTATCTAAACTTACCATGTTTATCTCCACCAGCAACAATGTTTTTAACGCTCCTGGGACTGTAGTTCTGCACTGTGATGTGCTGGTGGGGATATAAATCCAGTTTAGCAGACAGTAACAATCAGAATTATAATTTATTTTGGAAAACGTGACTACGAAGTATTTTCTTGGCATTACTGTACTTCCTTATTGCCATGTGTAATAGGCTGAGTTGAAGACACCTGCTTCAGGGAGTGACTGGTGTGTACATAAGTGGATCTTCCTTCAGAAGAGGAGTGGTCCTTCTCTTCATTACACTCTATCAATGGGCTATTGAGTACTGGTACCAGTAGTAGTATCTACAGTCAGACTGGAGAATTTGAACCTGAGCTGGTCAGACTTCAGATAGCACACGCAGCTGGAGAGAAAACACTGGGGTTTGTAACTGCATCTTCCGACAGAAGGAAGCAGAAGAGAGAGAAGCAAAATCATGACATAGTTACATGTTTGTTAGTAGGTGGTTGCAGCTGACTGATCTCTGGCTTATCCCTCCAGCTAAGTGTTGAGAAGAACTCCCAGGTGTGGGAACAGCCACCCTCTGGGATGGAGATCTCAGTCCCTCCTGCATCTGTGGTACTACAGGGGTGGATGGCAGAGGGGGCTGCTCTGACATTTTTTCTCCTCCCTCTCCGAGGAGGAACCTTGTCCTTGCGAGGCTGTCAATCGCCAGCTCAGCCCTGTGTGACCAACTACAACTGCTGCTCCTGTGTCCTTTCCCCCACAGGTGCTGCGTTCATTAGCTGTGAGGCCTTAGTTTTATGGGAACCCTCCCACCCAGCTTCCTCCTGACTTAATGACAGGCCCATTAAAGAGAAGCCAATAAAGCCAGAGTGCAAGAACAGTGTGAGGGACGGCTTCCTGCCTGTCTTCTTCATGCTTGAGCCAGGTCTGAGGGCAGGAGGAGGCAAAGATACTCCTGAGTTATGTAGAGGTGACCCCTGAGAGCAGGCAGAGGCCACAGCTTGCAGGCCAGTTTTCACACTCCACTTTGGGGCTCTCTTGCGTAAACTTTTCCCAGTGTGGGGTTGAGGGTTTTTTGTGGGTTTTTTTTTTCATCTCTGAGGAGGGAGGAACAAGGTCTTTTAATGAGGGGAGGATTAACAGGCCATAAGACTCTGCCCTGAAAGAGCCAGTCTGTCTGTGGGGCCGCTCAGCAGGACACAGGGTAATTGGATTGGATCCCGAAGAGCACCTTGAATCGGTTCTGAGGAGGCCACAGCGGGTTGCTCCGAAGGGGGCTGGGGGCCAGGGAGGAGGGGAGCGTGTGGCTCTTTAGAGAAGCCAGAGCCAAGATGGGGGATCAGCCAGCTCATTAAGGGATTAGAGTGTTTGTTCTTCTCAAGACTTTTGTTGCTAAAACACTTTGTGCAGCATTTTCTGGAGCCCGGGGAGCTTAAAGAGCTTGTCAGAGCCCTGCTCCTGTCCCCATACAGGAGCAGAGACACTCTTTCCTCTGGCCTTCCTGCCAATGCCTATGGCAGCTATTGCTAGTGACAGCTTCACTCTCCCAGCCCTTCCCATCTCTGGCAGAGTGCTTCTGTCTCCTGTAGGTTTTAAGGTAAATAGGAAGGATAATAAAGAGTATGACGCAAAAGAAACACATCAGGAGGGAGTCCTTTGACAGTGAGGGACACTCTAACTTGAGCTTTTTCCTTAGTATTTGGTATGTGGACAGTGAAGGACTTTGCATGTTCTGTGATGCTCTTTGCAACCCTTTTACCTCCCCTTCTTTGTCTCCAGCACTTGAGGGAGCAAGTTTGGGACACAAACTACCTAATTTTGTGTATCTGGCCTTCATATGAATGTTGTGGCTAGAAATTATTGCAAAGACTAATGTGCCTAACAACATCACCTGAAATGGACTGGCTCTTGAGATGCAGTGCCACAAGAGACTGGACAGGGAAGGAATGGTGCCGTGAGACCTTGCCTGAGAGCACAGCTGGCTAGGAAGTTTGGTTCTCTTCTGGACCAGGGACAGAAACTAAAAGCTCTAAAGTCCAAATCAAGAAGAACTCAGATAGCAGTGTGGGCTGTTAGGAGAAGATGTCAAAGCAATATGTCGATAAAGCTCAGTTGTCATCAGTTCATCCATTCTCATGGCCTACACAGAGACTTCTCATTCAACTATCCTTCACCTGAGCTGTCCTGAGGCATGTGGCTCTGGGCATCAATAAACCCTCTCCTGGCTGGCCAGAGGTGAAAATCCCAATTCACTGACAGGACAAATGCCAGGGGCAGTGTTAGAGAGACTATGCATTACTGGGGATTATTCCGAGTTTTAGCTTTGGGGTGAATTTGGCCTCCACTTTCAGAGAAATCTAGGGGCTGGGCAAGTGGGGTTAAATCTGATGTGTGGAGCAGCAAATGGAAGGGAGTTCAACCAGATCTCTTCAGCTCCCAGTCTAAACTGCAATCCCACCTCCTGTCTCTGCTGAGCATGAATTTCAGCTGCAGAAGGAGGGAGGGGGAAGGAGACAGATAGGCAGGCAGAGGAGGGGTGGGGGGGGATGGCGAGAGTTACAGGGAAAATAAATGAGACTCCCCTATAATTAATTGTTTGAAGGGAGTGCCCCACTCAGCTGTGAATTCTGAAATGATTATTGGATTTGCAGGCAGACGGAGAACAGAACGGGTCGGGTGCACGATTAATATCTTATTGATAGTGGATTAAGAGAGCGAGATCAAATCTTTAACTGAGTGGAGATGCAGTTTATCAATTTGTCACAAAAAATGTAGCAATCAGAAGCGGAGGACATCGGGGCGGCTTATGGATCGATTCATGTCAGTGCCTCACAGTGCGGCTCCACAAGGAGACTGACCGGCTTCCCCCCAGGTGCCCAAGAGCTGGAGGAGACCGACTTGGTGCTGGCCATGCTGAGAAGGGTGGGCCCAAAGACAGGCAGGCCTCCAGGTGCAGGAGAGCTGCGGGCAGGTGATGTCATGTTCCATGGATGCTACAGAGCAGTAGGAGGTATAGGGTGCAAGAAAAGCGGTGGTGCCTGGGGAGCACTGGCTTCCTGAAATTGGTACAGTGGGATATCAGAAGGCTCAGCTCTTAAAATGACAGTAGATGGGCTTGCAACCAGCCAGAGCTCACCAGGCTTCAAACCACTTCAGGTGCAGCTGAACATTACCAGTATTAGTATTAGCTCATGTACTGTTGGGCCATATGATGAAAAGTGGTGGGTGCTGCCTGGCTTACTGGCTGTGGAGACCCTATGTGTTTTTAACATTGAGATGTTGGTACTTCTAAATTCTGTTCACAGCTCTGCTGTCTCACTTCTACTGATGAGTGCTTTCCACTAAGCAGCCTGGCATTGATGTGTGTTCTGTGTTTTAGCAGTCCAGTTTGTTGACCGACCCCTCAGCCTTGATCTGTTGGTATTCAAGGTTTATGCATAGAAGGTGTTTGCAGCTCTTGAAAGCATCTCCATACCTGGGCAAAAAGGCAGGAACTCTGCCAAATATACCCAATTTAGGAAAGTTCTTTTTGCATCTTGAGGTAGTTCTGTGATATGAAACACCTTCTATATACTCTAAAGAGTATACTGGTTACTTGGGGTCTTCTCAAAAAGAGAAGTTGAAAATCTTAGTTGAAAATCTAGGATTCTCAATCAGAAAATAAAAATCACTTCTAGTCCACATGGCCTCAAGCTTTTCAAAAATAACCCCTAAAGGCTAAAAGCAGAAGGCAAAGGAAGAAGAGCTCAGAGTTAGATGGGTGGTACTATTTGTTTTTATTAAATCAAACTTCTGATTTGCAGTCATCCCTTTTAGATTTTTGTTGTGAATGTTTGCTTTTAGCAAACAGGCAAAACAAACCCAAGGCAAATGTTTAATGAGTACCTCTTTCAGAGTAGGCACTGTAAGCAGCTGTGATTTCTCTGCAGCAGAGCCTGGCACCAGACTTCAGTCACCAGTTGGACTCCAGCATTTTTTATTTTTTATTGCTAACGTAAAACTTCCTGCTATTCCAACAGATGGGGGATGGCCTGTAGAAGCCAGCAGCCTCCTTGGTGGGCTGTGGAGTCAACAGGAGTCTCTGATAGCAATTTTCCTTCTCTGAAGGCCTTGCTAGAGATGTTTCAGTCCCTTGGGCCTTTGCAAAAGGTGTTGTGCACCTGGGTGAAGCGTGTGATTGTGGAACGGCTGTACCTGAAGGCAGCCTCTCACGCTGGCACTGCTGGCTTTGAAGGCAATTACATTCTTGCCAGGGTTGTTGGGTTTTCACGTGAGGCCTCCTGGCTCCTTGCAGTCGTTCTCAGGGTTCCTGGGGTGTGATAGCAGCCTCTGGGGCTCAGTGGGGGTACAGGTGAGAAAGCAGCCCCAGCTGGAAGCCCTTGCCCCTGCAAGCTGGATAGTGAAGATGTGGGGGGAGGAGGAAAATCAAAGATGAGTTGGTTAGTCCATGGCCTTGGTTTACTGCCTGCTGTTTACTCCCCTATACTATGTGGCTTTTTTCTTACCAGCACTTTGACTTCTGCCAGGTTTTTGGAGTGTTTGGAGCGCCAGGGAAGGGTACCACACTGCTGTGAGGGCTGTGAGGACCACGAGGGAGGGTCTGGGAGCTGATGAATCCTTGAGCTTGATAACACATCCAGCTAAATCAAGTTGTGTGGCATCAGGACAAAATGCTGTATGTCAGCCCAGTTTAAGTGGTATGTGTTGGCTGAGTGAGACCAGTGCATGCTCACTGCAAGGATGTAAGGTGTTGGGGTCTGCTAGGGTGCATATTCTAAAGTGAAGGGAAAGAGAAAGCATCACAGAGAGGTGTAGGTGTGCACTGAGATGCCGTCTTTCCAGGCTGGTTCATGATGGAGACCATGAGGTGGAAAAAGCTGTTGGCCATCACCTTTGTGTTTGTGTGGGGAGTCAAGTGGAAAGGACTGGGGAGGAATTCATGATCCAAGCCACATGCCTTGGTCTTCATATGTGACCTTCCTTGCCTCTTTCACTGATCCCACCATTGTCCCTGAGGCCTCATATACCTCCTTTTACCTCTCTATCCCTTTGCTAGGCAAGCGAAGCCTGCTGCATCTCAGCTGTATTGCTCTTTAGATCTAGAAGACCACATGGCCCTGGTGCAGCCACTTTAACCTGGGGATTCCTATATGACCTGAAGGAAATGGTGGCTTTCTTCTCTCTTTTTATAGAACTGCTTTTATACATGTAATAGAGTGGCCTCTGCTAAAGCTTAAATCTGATGTTGTTCAAGTCCAGGGGAAAGAGTGCTGAGCTACAGTGGACTCGTCCCTTTGCCAGCAGTAGCTTCCTAAAGCGTGGCTGCTGTCTTAGGACTCCTTTAGCCATGAGCTTCCCTGTGCTGAGTACCCCCAAGTGGGAGCATATGGGGCATCACGGCCACGGATGCCTCACAATGGAACCTTGGGAAGTCACAGCAAAGCACGTGTGGCATAGTGGGAAAAAAAAAAAAAAGAAAAAGAAAAAAGAATTTGTAGCAAGAAAGGGTCTGAGGAGGAGACAGTGCTGAGAATGGGCTGAATGTGTGGGAAGGCAAAGACAACAGATAGAGAGGGGGCCCTTGAGATGACACTTTGGCTGCTCTTTCTGTCCACTATTGTGTAAACATGTTGAAAGCGATAGAGAGCCTTTGTTTTCGAAAGAGTCCTGAATTAATTGTGATGTACAGGCTGCCCTTCAACAAGCTTTGGGCCTCTTGTTCACTTCTCCCCTCAGCCTTTCATAGCATCGCCTTGACAGCCCCCTTCACCTCCAGGGCCGACACCTTCCCCAACCCCCGCCGTTCCAGGGGTGCCCTCACAGAGGCGGTGCCACGGCGCTGGCACCCCCACCCATCCCAGGCTTTGCTCCGCCACGTCGCACCCGAAGCCTTGGGGCGGACCGGGGCGCGGTGCCGCTCCCCGACGGCCCTCGTGGCTGTCATATGAGCGGCGTGGCCTTTCCCAGCACCGGGATCGGGGGGCTAATTAGCGCATTCAGGGGCGCTGCTGGAGTGGAAAGGCGCTCGTCTGTCGGCGGGGGCTGGCAGGTGACGTGGAGCGCTGGCGCTCCCCGCTCTCCTCCTCCCGGGCCACCGGCCGGGCCTCCGCTCGCCGTGCGGGGCCGCAGCGGCCGGGTCAGGTGCGCTCCNCCGGCGGGCGAGGGGCGCCGCGGGGCCCTCTGCTGCTCTCCTTTCAGTGCTGGCCGGTTCTGCTCCACAGACCCTCCCTTTGTCAGCCCTGTGAATGGAGCCCTGCCTGCCCGCGGCCCCTCTTTTAATTAGGGCTTCCGCTGCCCCGCCGCCGCTGCCGGGCCCCGGTTGCGGCTCCCCCCGCTGCTTCTAAACCCGCGGGCACCACTCAGCGCTCGCCATCCCTCGCCCTGGCCGCCGGCTGGGCCGGGGGGAAGGCGAGCGGAAGCCAGCCGGAGCGCCGGTGGCCCGGCACGTCCGGATCCCCGCTGCATGGGCCGTGCGGCCGCTGCCGCCCGGGGCGAGGCAGGCACAGCCCCACCGGCCCCGAGCAGCGCCCGCGGGCTTCGGCCGCCTAGGTCGGGGCTCCTGCAGGGAACCCCTGAGGTGGTTCCTCAGGGAATAGGTGAACCTTCCCGGGTGCCCCGGGCTCTGGGCTGGTTAGATTTGGAGTTAGCCAATGAAACGTGGCCAAGATGTGGTTTTCTACTTTTGTAAAATCATACCTCTAGTGCCAGGAAGTTCTTGGGAAGTCCTTGAAGGAAAACACGGTTTCACATTTGTGAGGCAAATGCAAGGAAACCCTATGTTTTTATGGTTTCTGTCTTTGCTTTGGACTGCATGGTGGTACTTGATGGCAATTCAGGAGTTGATGGGCAGCCGGGAGTTTCACAGTTATAACCTCCAGGCTTTTCTAGACTTCAGGCGTGTTTGTACCTAAGGCAGAGATTTGCATCTTTTTCTACACAAAACACATTTTTATGTCCCACAAAGATGCATCTTCAAGAGACTTCAATGTGTATAACTAGTCTCAAAAAGGCAACAGTGATTCTATGTTTATGCAGACAAACTCAGGGAAGGAAAACAGTTCCAGGCAGGATTTACAGATCCTTTCCTGACTGGATCACATCTTGGTGGGACTTCCTTGGGATGCTTGATCCAGAAGCCTGCCCTTGGCTTTTGCTTGTCACTTTTGATATTCAGGCTCTTACTTCCTTCAGGGGTGACCTTTCATTTGGATGAAATGCAATTGTCCCCTCAGAAGCAGCAGCTCGTGCCTCATTAACAGGGAACCCTGTTCCACCTTGTCCCTGTGCTGTCCCTGTGCAAGGGGCCACTGAGCCTCATGGCTCTGGAGTGTGATGCCCTGCACCGACCCTGTGGTCTGCACAGCCTGCCATGGGTGGGGCAGAGAGGAGCTTGCATGTGATGGTGTTCTCACACCAACTGCTGCCCCATCTGCTGCTGGATGGTTTTCTGGGTGACCGTGGAGAGTCTGCAAGGAAGAAATCTCTCAAGAGTGAGAGGGGATTAGGGCATGGAGAGAAATTCCTCTTTATGTCACAATTCCCCCTCTCTTTTCCTCTACCAGCAGCTCTTGGTAGGTGAGAGTCCCAACTCAGCCATCCAGCATGAGGTCTGGGTCTGTGGCTCCAGCTGCAGGAGCTCCCCAACCATCTCCCCCACAGCATGCAGCAGCCCAAGACCACCACGGTGCCAGCAGCACTTGGTCAGAAAAGCATGGCTGCTTCCCAGGCTGCTAATACCTGGGCAGCCGAGCCCTGCTGCGGCCAGCCCAGCGCCAGCTGGGTTTGCGCCATGGCAGTGGGACCCAGCAGCCGTGAGCTGAGCAGATGCTGAGGTGTGGGCCAGGATGGGTGGTACAGTTTGGATGTTTCTACCTCATCTGATACAATCAGCATTGCTGTGCACATGTGAGGAAAGTTGTTCGATAGGAATGACCCATGATGCTGGGTTAATTCTGTTTACAAAAGAATAAATATTATAGCAGTGTCTTATAAAAGAGAATCAATAGCTTCCCTTTGCTGGGTGATCCCTTCATGTCTTCGAAAATCGATTCCCCCCCCATTCCCCTCCTCCTCGCTGCACAGCTATCTGTTTTTCGGGGTGACGGGGGGGTCAGGCGATTATTGAAGTATATGTGAATTTACAATATTAACGACTCACGACGGTGTGTCCGCAGGTTCACGGTGAATTAATTATCTGTTTAAGAAGCCATGAAGAAATCAATCAATGAAAATTTCTCACTCTTTTGAGAGTGAGGGAGCTTGTCAGTTTTCTTTTTTAACATGCACCACATTTAAAGGAGCAGTACAGCTTTTTTTTTTCATCAGAGGGGGGGCAGGAGGAAGCTGGTTTGGGGATGCGGGAGGCCTGTTCTGTTTTGTGCAGCACTTGTCTCCTCAGAGGACAGAAGGCACTAAGGATGCATCCCAAGGTGGTTTTGTCCTAGAGTTAAGCCAGTGGTGGTCTTCTCTCTGGGGAAAGGCATGGTGCTATGTACCATGTCCTAGCAGACACTGTTTTGCTGGGTAGAGAGGTCTGTCACAGACATGACCTCCTCCCAGCTCGCTAGCCCAGCTGCCCCTCTCCTTGAGACCCATCTGCCATTGCTGTGCTGGCAGAGCGTAACATGTGGCTGGGCCTCAGCTGCTTCAGCCTGGGGGGACCAGGACATGCTCCCATGAGACAGGGAGTAGTAAACAAAGACAAGCAGCTCAAAGCAGTGATATCTCAAGTCACTTCAAGGTGTGCTGGAAGAAGTTTGCCAGAGTGCTTCATATCTCAGCCTTCATCATTGACTGCTATGTCTAAATTTCAGACAGGCACTGGTGAGAGAGCAGCCATGAGGCATTGACTTTGCAGCAAATGGCCCAAGACTTCTTGTTTCTCCACCTGGTGCTGAAACTACAACTGGGGGAAGGACCCTTTGTTCATACAGACGTGATCACTAGTTTCACCACATCCCCAGGAGTCTTGGAATCATCCAAGGCATTCAGGAGGACAACATCCTGTGCCGGGTGATGGCAATATGTAGCATTAAGAGTGTCTATCAGAGGTCCTTATGTCACCTTGATGATGTTTCTCTGTTTAGATGCAGTTTGATGACATTTGAATACTGGATGTGAGCATTTTCCCTGCATTTCAGGCTTTGGCAGGCAAAACCACATCCCTAATCCCCAAACAGGCAGCAAGGCAGGGGTTGTGCAGAGAGAAAGCTATAGTATTTGGGTAGGGGGGAACAGAGGGAAAAATATGGGGGTGGTAGGCAGTTGAAGATCTTGACAGAAAGACTGGAGGAGGCAGGGAGCAGGGACAACCTCTGAGTCTGCTTCTGCCCTCGCAAGCCCAGGCAGACATGGCCCCTTCCCAACCCCATAATGCTACTGGCCTGTGCCTAGAGGAGTCCCCGCCAGACACACCCATCGCTGTAACCAGAACGGAGAGAAGAGCCCATATTGACACAGGAGCATCTGTGTCAGTAATTGTCATGCAGCCTTGCAAATTGCTTCAGTGTGCCATCCCCTTCAGCCACACATCTCGGCAGTGGCAACGGGCCGGGGCGGGGGGGAAAGCTGTGTTGCTGCCAGAGAGACAGGAAGAGTCCTGGACCTGGAAAGGGTCAGGACCTGCAGGGACCTGCTGGGTCCTAGCCTGTTTTCCTGTGTCTTGACATAGCCTCGCCTGATGGCCACTTGGCAGCTTCTCTGGCTGCACTGCTCTGTTTTACTTAGCTCCATCAACTTCCGTGCAATATTCCCAATTCAGACCACAATGAGAGAGGGAAAAATTCTTGTCAGCCTTTAGTCTGCTGTTTACACCAACCAAAGGAAGTCTGAGAGAGGGTCACACTGTCCATCTCTCCCAACTCTTTCTTGGCTGCTGGGAACTGGGAATCCTTACCCATTTACTCCAGATAAATGCCCAGCTTTTCTTCTGTCCATACACATAAGCTGCTTTCTGAGTTTAGGCAAAGCCAAAACAGAAACAAAAGGTGAGGTTTTCCTAAAAAATTAGGTACCCATTTTGAGACTGCATAAACCACAGCTTTCAAGATGATGTCATAAATTGGAGCCATTCAGTGTCTTTTGAAGTCTCCGGGTTGACCAAAGGTGACTGTTTTCATTTCCACCTCTTCTTTTTCAATAATCTCTAGTTCTGTATTCTTGTGCTTTTTAATGGCAGTGCACTTCCAGCAGAGAACATTGAATTTGCCTGCTCAGATCCAGGCATACAGTTTTGACAAAAGACTGGAGGCCTAATCATTAAATTCTGAGATAAGCAAGGCCTCTAGAACTTGGTTTAGTGAAGGACACCATTTAAAAGATGCAGTAAAAGCTTGTGATCAAAGCCAGCCTCCTGATCTGTTGCCACTGGACACACGCTTTTTCACCTAATTGGTGTCCTGCCCCTATTATCCCCTAGCCTCTTCAGTGACGAGAAAACCAGTCAACAATTTAAAAACCAAACCAAACAATAAAACACTCTCAAGCTCGAGCATAGTAGTTCAATTTAATACTAATGATTTACCAGCACTCCTTTAATGCTATGGATTTTGCCTATATAATGGGAAATATTTCTGAGGCGAAGAGCCCATAGTCTGTCTTCCAGAGGGGAGAAGGTACTATTGGTTGGAGTTGTTCCCATGGCATGATATCTAATGTAGGACTAGAAGGTCTCTCCTGGGCTTTCCCAATACAGTCTAGTTTAGGGTGCACATAGTGTTGTGATAGGGGAAGTGGGTGCAGCCATCCATTGTGGAGCCTGTGGAGAGTTAAGAAGCAGAGTGCTAATGCCTTGCTTTCCCCTTTGTTTGGGTTAGCACTGGTCCAGTGCTTTGATATCCTGCAAGTATGTCTCTAGCCCTGGCACAATTAGCATGGTGATTTTGAGTGTCTGCGTCTCTCCAGTTAGATATTATGTGCCACTTGCCAAATGGATGCAACTTGGTGTGTTACTGAGACCAATATACTTCATTTCTCTGCAGACTTCCTAAGGAACTGTTTAATAGCTTTCTAATGGGGCAGTTGTGTTCCATGTTAGAAGTGTCTGCATTAGAGAGGCAGATGAAATGACTTGTTAAATACAGGAAATTCTAGGTGTTTTCCAGTATCTACACATGCAAATCAACTGTGTAAGATAGGCCTGTTACACTCTTGGATGATGACTGATTCTGATGGTGCTTTGCTATGAAAAGCAAATGGATATCATGTGCACAAGGGGTGACATCCCTGTGAGAGGTAGGCAATGTATCAGATGAACCACACTTTGCCTAGTAAAAACACTTTAGGTTTACTAGGAGGGAAAGCTCCAGCTGCCCTTTAGCCACATTCCTAGCGGATCAGAAATGCCACAGGAGCAGTCAATGGAAAAGCCAAACACCATGGCTGGAGCATTGATTCAGAAGACCTGAATCAAAGGAGGAACATCGTGGTTCAAAATAGGCCTTCTGTGTTTCATATTACTGGACAATAATATTATGCAAAAGACACGAAGAAGCTAAGAGGATTAGCTGCTAATACACTGCTTGGAAATATAAGCAACTGCTCTCATGGAATATATTTATGGCCCTCATATTGCAGCTACTGCCAGAGAGAGGACCCAACAGGGTAGCTGGGGAGTTCAAAACCTGTCCACTGTGTGAGTATCTTACACACAGCAGATGTGCATTTTGAGACCTACAATGGTCTTGTGTTACAGGAAAGAGGTTTTTCTGCAAATGCTTCAGAGCCTAAAGAGTTTCCAAATGGATGATCTCTTCTTGAGGTCTGATATCTATCACTTCCTTTCCTCCTAAAGACGAACTCCTAGAACTCCTAGAGTCCAGGTAATAGCTATGAGGTACCAATCAAGATAACATCCATCATTTAATCCGTTCAGATGCAAGCCCATATGGGGTCATGTCTGCTCTGCAGAAGAGCCCATCCAGAGGTCTGCAAGGAGAGAAGTTCAGCATGTGCCAGCTTTCTGTGCTGGGGTGTATTCTTCCAGAGCTACGCCTGAGCAAATAAGCCATGCCTCTTGCATCCAGCCAACTCTGACCTCTCTTGCATACTGCCATGCTTCAGAGCTCAGTTCTTGGTGTACCTGCCAGCACAGGCACACCCAGAGAGAGACAGTGCCTTCTGTCAAATGCTGGTGCTCAGTGGAGGGAGCTGGCCAAGGACACAGAGGAGAGAAGAGTGAGGGCTTGAACCTGGATCCCAACAAAACACACTCTGCTTATGACTGAAAGCTTGAACAACAACAAAAAAAGTTTGGGTTTTTTTTCTACCAGGGAAAGCTCTGTCACTGCATACTTGCTGTGACCTTTCTGACCTGTTGGAAGAGGAGGTTCTGCCAGTGAGCCAGCCCGAGTCCTTCAGTTCTGCATGAGGCAGGGAAGGAAAGTCCACTTCGACGTCTGAGCTGGTCCTCTGCAGCAAATGCAGTCTCTGGTTGGTTCTTTCCTGGAAACTCTTCCAGACCCATACCTAGAGGAGAAGTTTCCAGAAGAGCTGTTCAGCTGGTAGTAAGAACTCGGCCTCTGCTGTTAACCAAGGCATTGGGAAGGGGGCATGCTATATATCCCCAGTGGACTACTTACACTCTGTATGTTTGGATCTCAGATTGCTCCTACAACAGCTGTTATTCCTACCAGCAAGAATCTCTATTTTTGTCTCTTCTATTCCTTTTTAGTGTTTAAATCCCAAGGGCTGTGTTCTTTTCTGGGCTATGCAAAAAAGTCAGCACCTGCAGGAGTGGCCTGCTCACAGTGTGAGATGCCACAGCCTGTGATGTCTTTGCAAAGAAAAATTACATCTTTGTAATAAAACAAGTGCTACCACTGATCACTGGGAAAAAATTGAACAGATTTGACTACCTAAGGGTGGCTGCAGGAGCAGCCTTAGTGGGAGAGCTGCAGTGTCCATGACCAGGAAAAGTGTTGACCATTTTCTGTCCCCCAACCCACCTCAGGTTTCCCATCATCAATCGATCTGCCAGTAGTGCTTGGCAGAGAAGCCTTTGCAGCTTCCTGCTGTCCAGGTGTCCAGAGCCAGAGAATCAGGGGCTGAGTCCCACAGTGTCACTCCCTATGGGGCTTTGGGAAACCTATGTGAGTGTGTGAGTAAGGCACACATGTCCAGGGAAGGGGTGTTGTGTACACACTTCTCCATTCATAGTGGCTTACCTCAAATGCCCCCCTCCCTCTCCAAAGCATCCTTGACACTCTAGGTGAGTATTTGAAAGACAGGATCGGAGCTTTGGTTCGAGAGCCTCTTTGTACAGTGCTAACTGGTTTCAGGCTGTAATTATCTCTCCAAGAGAAGCTGTAAATTGGATTAAGGCACTGAGTTGCAGCTGAGTGAGCTCCCTCCATTGCCCCACCTGGTGGGCTGCTGAGCGATAACAAAAAATGCCGAGAAATCGGATTTGGATTCTGCTTCACACTCATGGCTTCCTTCTGGAAAAAATGAAATTTTTCCGGCAGAAAGGGCTGGCATGGGTTTGCTGGCAGTATCAGTCCTGGGTTCGTATCATCTGCTGGCACTCTTCCGGAAACGCGATCCCCTCCGTTATCAGAGAGAAATAAATAAATAAACAGCAGGAGATGTTTTGGCAAGGAAGGAGGAATCGCACCAAGAGGCGCACACACATTCACACACACACTCTCTCACCTCGGCACCATGTCTTCACAGCCCGAGCTGTCTGTTGCAAGCAGAGGTGGCAGTACAAGCACAGGGAGATGGTTTTTAATTTTTTTTCTGGTATGAAAGAAGAGCCCATTTTTAGCAGCTTATGTTGAAGGCATAGAGTACTTGGGCAAATCGCCACCCCTCTTCCACAGGGGCTCCTACAGGATCTTTCCCCATGCTCTCAAATAAAGTGCTGTTCCTTCCCCATGGGTGCTTTCAAACCAATAAAGGAGGGACCAAAAATTACATAAAAGTTCCATGGCTGATTTCAGCATCTTGTCCATGACAGACTAACATCAGGATTGTGGAACTTGATACTCCCTTTTTGAGGTAGGAGAAGCTTCATATCTGGATTCTTTTTTAGACACAATGTTGTGTATTTCCCTTTGGAGGCACAGGAGCACTGTACTGCAGGTACCTTTGAGGCAGGGGTCAGTAGGAAACCTATCAGGGATGGGGCAGTAGCAATGAAGGCCCTTGAGTGAAACCATCAGGTTACACTCTGAGCTTGCAGGACCCATGCGAAGTAACATGGCTGATGACTCCATTTCCAGACAAAGTTTATGGTGGAGCATTTCTATCCATCTGGAAGAACCAGATTAACCTGGGTTTGAAAGCAATCTAAAGCACTGCCTTCTCTATACAAGTAGACATTCCAGGACCATCTTTTCAGGTGAGGCCAGTCAGTAATTTGTCCATAATCAGATTTATTCTGGCTCTTAGATCTATCAAATGGATAGATCTACGTCAAGTGGATCTATCTACGTTTGCCTGCAGTCTCTTGCACTCTGCCATCTGCAGGGTTTCCTGTGGCTGCTGGGCAGCTACAACCAACAAGCAGTTTCCCATCCCTCCTGGCCACGGGGGGCACTGGGAAAGACCTCCCTTCCTGTCTGTGGCGCTGTCACCTGTCATTGCATCTCGGGAGTGAGGTGGCTGCCTCTGCCCATCGACTGCTCCTGCCAGCTGGCAAGGAAGCACCACTGTCAGGGACAGCAAGGGCTACCCCAGGCTGCAAGGCTGATGAGGGAGGAGGGGTGCTTCTGACAGGAAACATACTCCAAAAGACCTGAAAAGGAGTGACAAGCCAGGGGAAAAGGGAGCACCCAGTTAACTGTCACCTGCCATAAACTATGAGACCAGTAATCCCCTACATGGCTTTGCTGTGTCAGCCAAACCATTCAAATGCAATGGAGATGTTCTCCAAACTGCCTCCTAATATAACTTCTAACCCCTCATGTCTCCAAGACATCCAGGTCTCATCTGTAATTCCCCTTGTCCTGCAGGCTGAGGACAGCCTCTGCACCCTGTCCATGTGGGCTGATGCATCCTTGTGAGGATGCAGCCCTGAGGCCAAAGGGTGTTCTGCCAAGCAAAGCCACCCTGCACCTGCACAGAGGAGACCTCCTGCAGCCCTGCTCCTCGTCACAGCTGGCTTTTGCCTTATGTTCCTTTCCTCTGGCCCTGATCTCATGCTACAATGCAGCACCACAGCACCATGCCTAGAACAGCCTGGTGGTCTCTCTTCTCTCTCCTCAACCACCAAGAAACCTATTGCTCTGCTGAGTTCTTGGGAAGCAAGAGGAATGTCCAAGGGCTCAGCACTCGCAACTGAGTTCAACTCAGATGTATGCCCCGAAAATAGAAAAGCCACATCCCTCATCAGGACCCACATCTCCATGGGATACATAATGACACACTTTCAAAATATCCCAGCAACTGCCATATATCCTACAAATTACCCCCAAATCACAGTGGGGTAGCGAGCAATTTCCTACTGGAAATTCTGCCTTCCTTTGGGTGCCATCTAATGCTGATCTTTATGCTTCTGTCAGCTTAACTTATTATTTGGTATTCAATTTGACAGTAAAATTTTTATATACCAGGCACTGTGTATTACAGATAATAGAGAGAGATACGTGTTTATGTGTGTGTGATCCTGTAAATTATAAGAATTTTGTTATTTTGTTCATCAGGCTTCACTCAATTTTTCACAACTAAAAGGCTTTTGTAAATCCTAACATGGGGACAACAAATACATCTTTAGTGATAATGTTATGATTTCTTTTGCATTTAAATATCAAAAGACACTAGTAGGAGAGCTGCATGTTTAACTCCAACCTTCCAAAGAAGGACTCAACCGTTTCTGGACAGAGAAGGATTTAAGCATGTGCTAGGATTTCAACACACATTTAAGTGCTGGGTACTTAATGAGGAATTTTAATTACTGAGTGCCACTAGTAAGTAAGATGTTGAATTTCTCCCTGGGAGTGACTGTAGTTCAGTGATGGGATTTAGGTGGTCCTTTAATGCATTTCACCAACCTCTCTTAGAGTCCCTAATCTCATGAAGTTTGCATGGCTGTACTGATGATTCCTTCTTGATGACTCTCCCTAGGAGACTGTTACATATCCTCTATATAGTTTTGGAAATTTTCTTGATTTTTTTTTACCTAGAACATCTTTGCAAACATTTTCCCTCACCGTATGGGTCTGTGTGTCTTTTATATCTTTTACTGTGTGTTTTATTGTCCTTGCCATTTTAAAAGCAGGAACGTAATTTATAGATGAAATTAATGAGCAAATCACCTGATGGTGAACTGATCCCGGATGTCACAGTACCTTACACCTGATGGTCGTGTAAACAGAACACAGACATCTGAACTGAGGATTCCTAGGAATCTGAACCAGATTCCTAGTCCTCCAAACGATATGACCTTGAGCTCAGGACAGCTAAGGCTCTTGCTCCTGCACATTTTTCTTTCTGTAGCGTAGAGGACTGTATGGTTCTGATAATATCTTATTTTCTGCTCATCAGGCTGCATGTGGGTTTGTGACCACAATTAAAAAACATCAGGCCAAATCCCTCTGAACCTTGAAGTCAATGGAATTGCTCCAATGATGAATCTGGCCTGAAAGCTTCTGGTCTGGTTTTAGTTGGCTGCCCACAAGCCCAGACCAAAGGCATGTCTTGGGTGGATTTATATTTATTCTTGAGAATGAGGAGACAGCCAAGGAGTTAGATGTCTTTCACATGCAGCATAAGTCATTAAAGGATGCAGAGTCTTCTTACAAATGGAAACAGGTATCTTCTGTCATTCTAGTAGGTTGTTTTGGTCTCTATATGACTCTCTTACTTCATATACAGGATTTAGGGCACGGCAGGTAGGATGCCTCAGTTGTGCCAGTGCCTAACAGGATGAGTTTGGCAGAGCCCTTTAATCTCTTTCCTTGAGTCCAGCTGCTACTTCTCTGACCTATGTTGTCTATTGCTAAAGTACAGCTTCCTTTTTATCCCCCAGACAGCTGTAAAGAGCCAAGTGAAATACTCCCAGGGTTTCTGTTAGAGCTGTACAGGTAGTCTCTGCACCCAAAATCTTGTAAGTTAAATAGCCAGGAAGGACAAGTGTGGGGAGTGAATCAGCCAGTAGTCCAGCTTTTGGATGGAATATTACACATTTCCTAGAGTAGATTCTGTCTTCCTGCAGTTTCAGCCTCTCAGGTTTTTCTTACCACCATAGTAAATTTCTCACAAACACCTATTCTTGTCTTTGCTAAAATTTGATGTCCTTTTTTTCCTCCCCAGCAAAATCCAGGCTTATTCCTGATCTTAAAGCAAGCAAACAGGAAAAGCTGAATTTTTGATCTGGAAGGAAAATGAATCCTATCACTACTCAGACATGTGCACCATTCTGCCCTTGTCCCTGCTTGGCATTGCAGAGCTGAAGGTTGGGCTCAGGACTCATCCAATTCTCGCTGTACTCTGCAGGGAGATGGGACTGTTCTTTAGTGAGACGTGGTGGTCTCATGTGCACATGGATTCAAAGACGCAGTCATCTTACAAGTGTGAGTACTGGGAATTTCTAGAGACAAGGAAAGGCTGACACTAATGTGGGGGCTGAAGGGATGCGGAAGGGAAAGGAGAGAAACTGGCAGGATTCCCATTTCAGCTTTATCTGTATAAGAAATTTTAACTGTAGCAGTGGGGTAAACACAGTACATTTCCCTCTAGCATTTACAGTGATATAAATGGCTTTTTACCAGTTTGACTTTATTCTCTTGTAGGCATGAAATTAAGCTACACAGGTATTAGGTACATATATACCAGTATAACTGTGCTTACAGTCTTCAGGATTTATTCTGATTTCACCACAGTGGTCTTTAAGCAGATTAAAGAAGTTAAGACATGGTATTTAAACCATCGCTAGTAATGTACATCAGTTCCTAGCTGCAATCTTTCTTTTATGCATGTGCGCATTTTCTGTACTGACATACATACATGCACAAGAGCTTTTGCATTCAAATCATGCTAATTGTCCTCTTTCTTTTTCCCATTTTGTCTTTTGACCAACAATTGAAAAGTGTGTGCAGTCTGGAGTTTAACTTTGTTCTTCCCTTCCTTATAATTTGAAGTTTCCTTTCTAGCTTTAGAGAAGTATTGGGATGACAGCAAGAAGGAAAATATAGATTTGCTATTGCTCTGCTTTTTCAAACTCCCTCAATTTCAGATTAATTGCCATGTAACTAAAAGAAATAAGGAAAGTTGAAAAGTAAGCAACCAATCAAAAAGAGATAACATTTACTGCAACACAGTCAGCACCAAGTGTGAGTCAGGGAAAAAATCTACAGCTTTCTCGTCAGCCCAAATTTGGGAATTATTTTTTTTCAATATTTCTATTTCCAGAACTTAAAAAAAAAAATTAAAAATCCAGAATTTTAATTAAAAAGAAGGGACAATTAAGGAGAACAAGGAAATTAGGACGGGTGGAGAAAAGCATAGTTTGAGAGCAAGAGGGGAAAAAGAAGCCAGTATATGTGGAATGAGGGAGCCAGGAGTGGAAAAGTAGGGGTTTGTGTGAAAATACAGTTGAGGTGGAAGGGAAAAGCCTGTGTAGCCCATTTCCACCTGCATCCCAAGCACAGTGTTTTAAAAAAGATTTAGTGCAGCCCATGAAAATTTGTGCTTGTGGTCATACATAGGACAATAGCTCAGACTGGTTACTAGCTTAAACCATCTCCTTCAGTCAATGGTTTAACTCTGACTGAGGCTGAAGCATCAAGTATACACCATCGATTGTAGCCAGTAAAGCCCTATCAGCCATATTGACTAGCAAACACTAGACATGGCCATGAAAAATATGATAAAAACCTTATTATCTTGTGACAGTGCTGTTGAAATTCTTGTTTCCTTGTTAAAGTCCCACTGCCATCCCCATCCACCTTCCTCATGGAAGAAAAAAAACAAGGAAGAAAATGAAACAGTAGAGTTTTGGGGGATTAGTAATTCCCAGGAGAAAGCCCCAATTTTATGAAAGATGACAAAAATTTAAATAAACCTATTTGGTTTCCTGTCCAAATCTCATTAAATGCAGAATGGATGGAACTATATGGAAAGGCTGAGAGCTGGATGTCCAAAGACTGTGGGAAGCAGAGTTGAGTAGAGCACAAGTGTGTGGGGCAGACATGGATAGGTGTGTGACACACATGTGGAGATGTGGCTGAACATGGAGGTGACAGAAGTCTGCACTTGTGTGACTGGGCTGACAGGCAGGAAGCATGCTTTAGAAATTCAGAAAACCTCTGGTACAACTCTGTCCTGCCATGACCTTTCAGGTGGCCCTGGGTAAGTCACTCTTTCATGTGTGGCAGACAGTCTCAGTGGAAACCATGGGGAGTTAATCCTTCAGAGACTAAGAGATGCTCATATTCTGCAGTCATAGGGCTCAGACAAGCACCTCAGAGAGGACACAGACATGGTCTGTGGCCAGGACACTCTTGAAAATGTTTGCATTGACATGAGTTCCCTTCCTAGTCTGCTACCTCACACCTGGTGATCCTTATCAGAGCCAAGTTCTAAAACAGCTCCTCCTGTGTTCTGGAATGTCATCATGATTTACAAGCTTTGGATCTCCTATGGCCCTTATTGCTTTGGTAAAGATGGTTTAAAACACTATCTAGGGCAGTTGGTCAAATGCTGAGCAAGAGTCCAAAGACAGAACATCTCTGAACTGCTGTGTCTGGATGGAGTACCAAGACAAGCTTCCCACAGCCTTGTCAGGGTGAACATGTCTCTGCAGAGAACCAGTGGGATGAACAGCAAACCATCTTCACATTCACTCACTAATGTCCAAATTGATGCTAGGAGAATTCAGCACATCTTCAGTCTACAGAGATTGATAAACGTTTTCAATTTCAGTCTACTTGTAAAATGCAGGTTTAGCTTTCTCTCTCAGTGGCATCTGGACTATGAGCAAAGCCATAAAAACAGGGCATTTGAATGATCTTGCAAGAACATTCTGCTGGTTCAGCAAAGCTCCCAAGAATTTTTCTCAAGTGACACCACTCCCAGTTGGAGCATATTTACTTTATTATGGAAAAGACTTCTGATCCTGTTAATCGCCATGGTTGATTCTGAGGCAAGGTTGCATGAAGCCTTTTAGATAATGCAGCAGTAAGTGTGTCATATACACATAAAGACAGATTAGATCAAAACCTACTGGTGGTAGTCATGGCTCATACCCTCTGAATTCAGTGCAACTATTCTCAAGAAGGTTTTTTGGTCTGTGAATCTGTCTGGCACCATTTATCTTGGCTCTTTGGTAGCTAAATGGGAAAAGGGGAACCTCTTATCACCAGGGACTTCCAGCTGAAATGTCTGACATGTACAGTGGTCATCTGTGGGCCATGAGAGAACGGGGTTTGCATACAGGAGAGATGTTCATCCGAAGCCTCCAGTTATGTCCTGTTCACATGTACCCTGACTGACTCTTTCTGGCTCTGTCAGCCCACATGAAGACACTAACTTCCAGGCCCAGTCTGAACACATGTGCCCCCAATTTGGATCTGATTTCCTTCCCCTTACTTTTCTCCATGGGTTCTACCGAATTCCCTCCCCAGTCCTGGATCCAAAAGCATAATGGCTTTATGTAGCTTGTAAAATTCTATTATCTCTGTATTCAAAACTCAACAACTGGGAAATGGCTGTAATAAGCGTGTTATTAAGCGTGTAAATACACTTTAACTTCAGACCTCCAAAGGAAGTCTCTTGCTGTTTTCCTCGCTGCTTCCCCTCCATGTTTTCGCCATGTGTTTGAATTTCATGGATATACCTACTTTTCCCCCCTATCTGACTGGTGTGCTGTCCCACTTGACTGTGCTGAGGATGATGCTCCTCCCTGGTGAGCGTGCCATGGAGTCTTCTGGAGAACTCAAGGTCTTTGAGGGAAGACAGGTACTTGTGAGGATGGGGGTCTTGGAGAAGGAGGGAGGAGGGTGAGGGTAGAGAAGGGAGGAAAACATTAAAAAAAAAGAAAGAAGCCAAGTGCATTCTTTCTGCAACACTCAGGAAAAAGAATGTTGCACAGGGGATTGGAAAGGCGAAATTTTTTCACATCCAAATGGATTGCAATTTCCCTCCATTTAGCACCTGAAGGTAATTAGCTCGAAGAGACTGTCGGCTGAGAAACACGTTCATGGAACATTAACTCTCATACATTCTCCAGTTGCAGGGAATTAATAGGAAAGATTAAAGTTTAAAGAGAGCAAAATGCCATTACCTCGCAAGCCACCTCTCTCAGCGGCAGTAACTAGCCCTCACTAACCTAAAAGCACCATTGGAGTCCCTGGCTCCTGCTTCAGGCAACGACAGATGAGACGGGCCCCTGCACTGCCCCAAGCTGCCCATCCATGGGCTCCAGTGACCTGCCTGCAGGCAGCGATGGCAACGGGGCTTGTGCCTCTGTCGAGGATGTGTTTGCCAGCTGCCGGACGAGGGCACATGTGCACGTCACCTTGGGACTGACACACGTGTGCAAGCGTGTCCCCACATGTACTGCTCCATAGGCGCCAGATAGTGTCTTTTCAGCCAGACATGAGCTATGGGTGCCCAGGGACCAAGCGCCCAGCAGTGGTCGCCTGTGTGCTCCCCCCAGTGCTGCAGGCTGGCATGTGGGGCAGCAGGGAGGGGATCCCACATACACTCACAGGCAGCCCTCCATAGCCTCCTTCCCACTCCTGTTCCCTGCTGGCACACCAACACCTGTGCAGGTGTTTGCTGGCAGCCTGTTGGGCTCATGCAAAGTCCAAACCACAACACTGCAACACCAAAAGGCCTCATAGCCGACATGGCTTTGTTCATGGTACCAAACCTCTCCTGACAAGGGGTTATGCCTTCTTCTCAGATGGAAGACAAAAAAAAAGCATTAAAGGATAGGGGCCCTATTTTGGGGGTTGGGAGGTAAAGTTTATATAAGCTCCTGCACTTTAAAGATTTCCATGTTGCTTTAGCATTTCAGGGAGAAAGCATGAGCGAGAGAGAGAGAGAGAGAGGGAGAGCGAGAGCGAGATGAAATTGAGACATGGAAGAATTTATTGCCCAGAAAATTCCATTCTGCTATCTGATTCGAAAAGTCCAGTCCCCCCAGCTTCGGAAAATCTATTTTCCACATTTTAATACCCTGCAGAACAGTCCTCATAACTCATCCGAGTGTGTTAAGCACAGTTTTATTAGATCTGAAACAAATTTTGGTGGGGAGATACTATAGGTCATTAACCATGGAGTAATTTTATCCTTGTTTCCCTAATGATGCCATAATGGCGAGCGAATTTCTTAACTAAAGACCAAAGAACATTTTGAAGGTCAGTTTCATCTGTGAGCTCCTTCAAGCGCTTCTCGGAGAAGATTGGAAAACTCGCCGATTTTTTGAAGAGTCATTAATAATGTGAAAGCTGAAAGAGCTCTCTCCCATTTGCGTTCCTGCTTTTTACCTTTTAATTTTATATCGCTTTAGTCCCTTTCTTTTTCTCCCTCACTCTCTCTCTTTTTAACTCTCTTCTGGAGTGGCCCCTCATGCAGCTGAAAAATGAAATGGGCCATTCCTGAGGGCATCCTAAACCAAGCCAAGACAGGGCAAGGATCCAGGCGGGGGAAAGGGCAGCCCTGGCACTGCGTGCCCACTGCCTCAGCCCAGCACCTGCTGCCATAAATGTCCCCCTCAGCAGCCCTGGGTGCCAGCCTGGCCGAGGAGAATCTTCCTCCCCCACACTGGTGTAAATCAGGAGTGGGGTTGTTTGAGCCTATTGCACGGCATCTGTGCAAAAGGAGGAAGAGGGATCAGGCTGTCTCCTCCCTGCCTAACAGGGCACATGTGTTTTTACTCTGTCTGAACGACCACTGAGGGTTGTGCTGGCAGAGTGACCTCTGCATTGGGAGTGAGTGTGCATGTGTGTGCAAACATGTGCATGCATGTAAGCTCCATGCGCTGGTCACCATGGGACTATTACAGGGGGGGATGTGAAATATTGACATATATTTGAAGTACACACCTGTGTGTGAATTGCCATTATATATATATATTTATTTATTTATTTATTTATATAAACATTGCAAATGGATGGCATTGTTAAAAAAAATAGCAAGAAGCTCTGTAAGATTATATGTAGCCTTTCTACATGCACATTCTGGGACTGCAGGTGCTTGGGGGACATGTGGAGTAGGAATTAGCATGTGCAATATTTAGTTTGTATGGACTGCTGTGCTCATGTTTAAAGTGTATATGTATGCTTCATACATGTTTTGGGGGGAACACATGGGGGGCTCTAACTGTATGCTGATTTATAACCCTCTGTGTCTGTGTGCGTATAGTGAAGAGATAACAGGCTCGCAGTCTGTGTTTTTATGGGGGTGTGTAAGGTGGGTTTTCTGGCTGTACCACAGGCGTCAGCGGGCAGGAGAAATCTTCTGGTATGTGTGTGGTGCAGTGGAGGCTTGGCTCTGAGTGTGTGTGTGTTTGTGCATACATGTGAGCAGGGGGGTTATGCCCTAGAGAAGGGTTTGTCTGTGTGTTCATTAGAGAGCGCCTGGCAGTGAGCAGGCCTCTGTGCTTATGTATTTTCCTCTCCCTGGGTGTGTATGCTTCAGGCGCCTGCATGTGTTGCAGTTGCAGATGATATGGGCCACATCCTTGGCTGATGTAAAACAGCACAAGAGTCTGTGGGGGAATTTACACCCACTGCAACTCCAGCACAACCCCAGGCTGGAGGCAGTGGGGCCAAGGGGTGTAGGCTGAGATACCATTCCATACCACGGGAATGGATGGCTTCCAACCTGTAACAACACCTTCTCCCATCCCCTCCATCCCCTCTCCCTGAGCCCATCACTCACATTTGAGGCAAGAACTGTGGGGGGATGTGTGTGTGTCTATTTGGGGAGGGAGCACTCTGAGGGGAGGGGGGCAGTGTGGTGACACACTCTGCTCCCAGATGTGATACCAGCGATAATTTCAATTTTATGCCTTTGTTATGGCTTTAATCACTTTCTTTATGCGTTTTGTTCCAGCGATCAGGGAGAGACACCTGATAGGCAAAAAGGATATCAGGGGAACAATTTTTATTTGGAATGTGGTGAGAAGTCTAATTAGAATTTGAATTCTGCTGAGCCTTGAAATGGTCGGTACTTTATCCTGATCGCCTTAGATATTGTTTCGAGTCAATCATCTGTCATAGTGCGGCACGCTGGAGAGAAAGGCTCTCCATCCAGACTGGGCTCTCTGTCGGGCTGGGGGCTGCTGGTGGGGAAAGGGAGGGTGACAAGAGGGAGGGCAGTGGACTTTGCTCTGCCGGATAGGATCCCCAGGAGCAAACACAAAGGGAGAAAACCCTCAGCACAGAGGTTTACCTTGCTCTGTACTCCTAGCCCTGCTGTGGGGTACTGTCTGCTGGCCCCTCCCTCATCATTGCAGGGCTGTCCCCTTCAAATGGGGGATGGGGAGGACTGTGGGTCAACATAAACGTCCCCCCAGGTACTATCTGGGAGAGGAGCACCCTTTCAGAGCTAGTCCACAAGACTTGAAAATTTCGACACTGTCTTTGCTGTGCTGATTAAATGCTCTGAAAGGTCAGTTCTCACAGGGGGACAGACAGCTAGGTTAGGATGGATAGATGGATGGACAAGTGTGGATGAGAATGGCCCTTCATATGGATTTGTGTGGGACAGAGGCAGAGATGGCTGAACCCAGTGAGACATAGGGTTGGATGGGGTACTTCATAAAGATGAAAGTGAAGATGGATATGCCTCATCAGATTGAGGGCAGTAAGCACACTCTTGATAGTTTTTCCTTTTCAGACTCAGGTTGATCTTATTTTTTGGTACTATCAGAAGACAAAGGAAAGAGGGAACCTGGGAACATGCCAACAAGACACTCACTGACTTTGCAATCCTTCCAGCTTCAAACTCTGTTCTTAATAGTTAAAAAACCCCAACAACCAAACATAATACTACCCCCCTCCCCCTATTTTGAGTCCTAGAATTTCAAAGCTAAAAGCCACTCCAAATCTTGCCAGAACATCTCCAGTAACATCCTTCCTCCTTGTTCCCAGTCTGCAGTGCCTCCCCTTGGTGAAACCAGAGCTTTCAGTCCTGGTCAAACTGCTGCAGTACGGAGTTTGAGATGAGCTGTGCAGTGGTGTGATCCCTGCTACTAAGGAAAAGAAGGCACATAGGCAGGACTGCAGCATGATCTATATACCAGGAGAGGTGAACTGAGGAGAATCAAGAACAATAGAATCATTCCAAGATTTCTAAACTTATTGAAATTGATGGTAAAGTCTTTATTCTGTGCTGTTCCTACACTTTGAGATGGTGCCTCATTCTGAATGCAACATAAATGTCTGTAACATGAAAGATGCGGATTGGTTTGGCTGTTGAAGAAAAGAGAGGTGAGTGTTTTGCCTTCTTGAGAGAAGCAGAAAATGACCTGGGACTGGGGGCTAATTAAAAGAGTTGCAGGCATCTGCAAAAACTTGCAGATAGGAAAGCCATTTGAGTAGTTCTTTCTAAAGTGTCAGCATTAGGTTTCAGAACTGACATACCGAGATAGGTGTAGTCAGCTTGTGCCTTTCTCAGCTACAGTCCAGGCTGTCTGCAGACTCAGGCAGACATCACTGTATGTTTTTATGTTCAATTCCCCTCTCTAATGACTCAGCAGAGCAACCCCCTTTTTTTTTTTAAATCGAGAAAGTTGATAGTGTCAAATCTTAGTTCTGAGGACTCATCTACAAATCCATGTTGACAACCATGGAAGGTCTGACACAAAAATCAGCCTTTCATTTACACCTCAAAAATTTATCCAGGGTTGCAAACAGAGAATAGTGGACATTAAATATGCTGGTATATTTGTAATTAGAATATGGTTTATTGGTGGACTGGGCAGTGTTAGGTTTACCATTGGACTCAAGGATCTTAAAGGTCTGTTTCCGCCTAAATGATTCTATGATTCTGTGACGTGCTATCTTTCCAAGTATATTCAGATTTTGGTCCTAAAGCTGCAATTCTGGTAAAGCAGGAAAGTACTGGGTAAGGGTCCTATGCTACCACATAAGCTGTACAGTGCAGTCATTAAGCCAATATATTCATGTTAGGGAGAAAATTACTGAGCCCCCAAGTCTCTTTGCTCTGATTACACTTTGTTGCAGGTTCTGGGTTGTACAGAGCATCACATGGCAGGAGAAGTGCCACCATTCCAGACTGCAGTGTGAGGCTGTGCCTGTGATGGGGCTGGTTTGACTGCAGGTGCTTACTGATGTAGCAGATTCCCATCTTGGTTTCTCCTCTGTTTGGATCAGCAAGTCTCTGCTGCAGTGAGTCCCTCATTTTGGCCCAGTTTATGGGTCTTATTTTGGACTAGGAAGATCTGAACACAGGATGCTGAAGCCAACTTCCACTGTCCTGTTCCTGGCTCTACAAGTATATACCACTATTTGCCTTCCTCCTAGGGATATGCATGTTGTTGTGTACATGTGAAACAATAGGTAAGCTGTGTTCCTTGCCTAGCTCAAGCTTAAGGCAAATCAAGAGGAAAATAATATTTTGTATTCCAATGGACCTACCTAAAACAAAAGAATCCCCCCAGATCCTTGTGAACACTGAGGTCCAGACCTGAGCTAAATCCTCCTTGTCTCCTCTGGAGCCATGATCCTTTGGGCTGTGCAAAGCTCTTCTGGAGGGAAGACTGGATGGAGGACAACTTGCAAGGACTGCGACTTTTGTGCCATGCTGGAAGGTAGAGTGCTAATTCTAAGCCTTGATTGTCATGGGACTCTGGCTTCATGGATTATTGTTTACTGTGCCAAGTGGATATTTATGCATCATATGCCTTGTTCATGCTCAAATGTCAACTGAGGGATGTTCAATAGTTCTTGATGGCCCTGTGGTCTCTGCAGCTTGATTTACAGCCCACATAGCACCTGGAAAAGGCCAGGAACTGAAACCGATGACAGTTGAGTGGGGAGGGCTGCTGTAAGCACTGCCAGCACAGGCTGGGAAAGGGTTCAGATGTGCCGAAGGATAGGAACAAAACCCAATACACTTGTCTCACTGATTTAAATCTCAGTTGACCCTACTTGTTCCTATGTTGTGAGTCTCTGAAAGACTACTTTCTTTTTCTTCCCAGGTGCTGGGTTTAGAAGTGTTTAGAAGAAGAATCCCAAACAGCTCAGCCCATATTATCACTACTGTTATATTACCATTTGCTTCCCAACACCACTCAGAACAAAGATCCTTGTTGTGCTGAGCACTGTATAAATGCACTGGGAGAAAATAAACACGAGCATGTTGTTATATTTATGTTTTATATGTTATATTGTTCCATACTGTGATAATGTCAGAGTCAGGAACATAAACTAAACCTTCAAGTTCCTCTTGCTAAGCCAAGGATGGCCATTGTGTGCCGTCAAGCACTTTGAACAAGACTTTTGAGTCATGACTATACCATGCAGCTGTCTGTGAGTCTGTGTATGCAAAGGACTTCTGGCTAGTGCCACACCACCAGCAGTGGTAATGAAGAAGCCAGAAGGAATCCGTTTAACTGTATCTTCTTGAGCCCCTGCTGCCATTTCAGTCAAGCTCCAGTTGGGGCATCCCTGTGAAATGCTTCCAATGTTCCCATCCTTTCAAGTCTCCTGTGGCTCTTGGCCAAACAGATTTTGATGTACTTCTTCCTGGCTCGGGAAGGTTGGATAATCCTGCAAAGTCTGCCCACGGTAGCTGGAGCCAGGAGGTTGTCTTTAGACTGTGTTTCTCTGACCTTCTCACTATTTCCTTCCCTGTTCTCTCATGCCTTTAGCCTTATTCAAGTGAAGTGTTTCCCCCCTTGACTGTTCCTGAACACTCAAATCCATGCACATTCCCACCTTGCTTGCCAGCTCAGCTGGGATAAACTCTAATAAAATTACCTTAGCCTTTCCAGAAGGCAAAGCTGAGACAGAGAATTATATCCAGCTCCCTGCAAAAGCAGAGCATGAAACCTGCCATTCCCCAGGGCCAGCCTCAGCCCTACCAACCCAGATAAGGGGATCTGATTTTTGGATTCAATCAAGAGAGCCTCTCAAAAGAGGTTACTGGAGAAGTGCTTTCTGAGAGAGAAGTAAAGACAAGAGCATCTGGACTGCACCCTTTGTGGGTTTTTTGGGTTCTATCGCATGAACCCACACTCCAGTGAAGTGCCTGCTCTGGGGACAATAGGACTCAGAGAAAGTGCTGCATGCCTCCCCCACCAGCAGCAGCGCTGTGGCTGTGGCTCAGCTCTGTCCTCTCTTCCATCACGCAGACACCTCTGGAGCCCTGAAGTCTTTTCCCTAATCAGCCCATTTCCCCTGGTTTGGTCCTGAGAGGATGTGGTGCTTGCAGGCTCTGAGGTGTCTCTATCATTGACTGTCAGGTGAAGCTCTCCTTAAGCACTCCAGCAAGCCCTTCTTTATTTATTTTTAAAATTCCCCTGAGCCTACGAAGGTCATTTGAACAAATTGGAGCTGACAGACATTAACTTGGAAAAAAGCCCATTGCACCATGATAAACTCCATTTAAAGAGAAGCAAAAGTGCCAGGCGAGAAAGGAACAAACGATGAGAGATTTGTCACTGTTACCGCAAGCTTAGGAGTTGAGAATGTCAGCTCTGGCCTCACCTTCTCCCATTATGCACTATTACACATTCCAGCACTGCTACTTCCACTGCAGTATCTCCTGACATAGCAGATGGACTGAACTGGGATGTTGTGCAATACCACAGGGAGAGCCGTTCCCAGTGTCAAGGAGACCATGAAGGCAAATTAAATTGGTGGGCCATACCCCTGGTGAAGAGGAGACAGAACCAAAGCCCAGAGGTGAGGTGCTTCACCCCAGGTCACACAGAGAATCATCATCTGAGCTGTAAACCAATCTCAGGCCATAAGTGTCCCCATTCCAGCTGCCAGTTGTTGAACCTGTTTTGCACCTGTGTGTGATCTCAGACATCCATGCACCACTGAGAATATGAGTGTGGTTTTACCCCTCAGTATGTACCTGACTGGGGAACACAGTCTGAGCCTGCCCTCTGCCAAGGACACAAAGCAAGATGCCTCAGCCTGGGAACTGAGGTTTATCCTTTGGGGACTTCACAGAGGCAACCTCAACATTGCCAGCTTTTCTGTGAGGGATTAGGGATGGTATCTTCCCTTCAGTTGGCAGCCAGAAGAGCCACCTGAGGGGCAAAGGGAGATGAGAGAGGGAGAAATCAAACGTATCAATCTTAGTCCATACAACTGCTGATCTGTGCTCTGTCCAAAGATATATCCTAATGCCTCCCATTCAATTTGCACATAGTTTCTTTATGCTTTGCTTAGTGTCCTTGAATCAAAGGCAATTGGTTTCTCTTCTCCTCTGGGCATCATGTGGGATCCAAGTGGCTCCAGCCCCCTGCGGAGCTGCAGCAGCTGCCAATTTTTCTGGCAAGCCAGGATCAAATCTCAGAGAGGAACAGGCCTGGGATTCTCACACTCACCTGGCCAAGTTTGGACCAGGGGTCCCTCTATCCCACAGCCAGATGAGAAATGAACTTCTCCAGCTGCACATCAGCATGCTCAGAAGTGGCAAGCAGTGACTAATATACCTTGCAGACAGGAACCAAGCCATACTGTCCCTTATGTCTCTTTGCCTTGGATTTCTGCAAAAATGAATAGTAGTCTTTGTGCTCAAGTTATCCAGGACAATTATGAGGGATCCAGCGCAGTGAGCCCAGACTCAGCACTGAAGGCCTTCTGCAACCAACCAGGTTATAAATAGTGTCTGGGTAACCAGACTGAGAATTTAGAAGTGTCTCAACATGGTCTCTACAGCAACTATCATCTAGGCAAAAGTGTCAGCTGCAGGAGACCTGTTCCTAACTGATATCCCTCAAGATCAAGAGTGGTCCTGAATTGTGGGAGGACTGGGTGGCTGGTAGGAAAGCCCTGTTCATGTATCCAGCTGTGAAGAGCACCAGGAAGGTGTCTGCTGCTCATACCTGGCTCTGTGCCCAGCACAGATCCCTGTCAGGAAATGGAAGGCAGGGCTCTTCCCTGGGTTCTTGTATAGCATGAAGCTATGGCTTAGCAAACTCTCCACCAGCACTGGGTGCACTGCTGCTCCACAGCACTGGCATAAACGAGATGGCCAATCTACTACGCGTCAGAGATTTCCAGTCTTGGCTGGATGTTCCTGATCTGCAATGACCTTTGATCCAGCAGTGGGTGGTGTTAACCTCAACTTTCTGTGTTTGGGCTTCCTGCCCAGCTTCATGATTAAGCGTTACAGCAATGTCTTTCCTGCTGCGGAGTTTCTCTCTTGGAAAAGAAGATCGCATTTCTGCAATGCTGCAGTTAGACCAGTTTGACCTTTCCTTGTCATGTGGGTGCCCAGACAAATCAGAGGGTGCTGGGCAAAGATGGTCAGTGTCCTCACACCACAGACAGCCAATTTACCTGCTTGTCTGCATCATTCCACATACTACACCATTCCTCAAGGCTTGCTCTCTATCTGTGCCTGCACCCGCAGTCAAGGTCAATTCCATGTTTTCCCTCCAACTTGCATTGCAAATCCCAGTGGTCAACCCTGAGTGACTGATTCAGCCAGCCCCTGCTGATCTCTGTCTGTGAGACCTGGCTCACCCTACACTGACCTTCAGAGCGACCTCCCTCTGCTTTGCTGTTGCTTTAGAAATCACTTGAGCATGAAAACCCTGGGCACAGGAAGTCTGCCAGAGCAATTGTGCCCCAAAATTTCATGTTCCTCATCTCTTACCCTACTGCGGCCCCTTACTTCTGAACCACGCTGTTTGGGTTATGTATCTCAGTCCTGCATAAAACAAGACATGCCCTGCCTCTTACTTAGGAGGATAAACCTGGCCCTGTTTGTTTTCAGAGGTTTTGGTTTAATGGCTGTCGTTCACTAGGTACATGGGACAGAGTCCTGGGCTAGCTTAGGGCTGATATTTCTGATCTGTGGGTAAAAGCAGCAACAAATGATGGTTCTATTACTGCTCCTAAACCTTAGCTACAAAATAGTCACAGTTTGAAGGAGAACTAGTGAAAGCGTTTAGCAAATGTTAGAAGTGTTTCAGTTTCAGTATCATTTCTGTGTAGTGGGGTTGCAATGGGATTTCCTGCAGAATGTGTGTAGGAATTAAAAGCTCTTTTCCTAACAGATTCCTTCATTTTTTTAAAACATGTTTTTATTGGCATTATTTTAGAAGTATTTTTATCCCCTGGTATGAAACCCCTTCAGTCAGCTTTGGTTACAGATAGGAATTTTAAAACTGGGGCTAAATATGATGGAAAACAGAGTATGTTTCTATTGATGGTAATTCTTCATGCAGATTTGACCTTTGGGGGAAGAGAAAGGTTGTTGTGTAACCAAAAAATTCTCATGCCAAAAATGTTGCCCTGGTAACTGATGCTGTAGAGAGCATCCTGGATCCTTATGCTATCCATTAAAGAGAATCTGACTCAGGAGAGCAAGAGGTGGACCCTGGAGAGCTGACTGGTGGTGGTTGAGAGGGGCTGGAAATACCAGAAATGCCTGTGTGGGGAAGAGGGAGGAAACATGTGAGATGAAGAGACCAAGAGCAATGAGTGCAGGATGAGACCTGCAGGGACACACATGGTTTGAAAGACTGATAGGGGCAGAGAGGATGTTGGGGGCAGGAAGACTGGCTATAAGGGCTTGGCAACATCAGTAATGCACGGAGGGTCTCATGCAATGCCGTCCCCAATATACAATGATGTTTAGAGATTCTCTCGCTGCAAGTCCCTTCTGCACCTTGCTGCAGTAAATATTGTTTTCTGAGTATCCTGTTTCCTTACTCCCTAACCACAGTCATTCCACACCAGCCTCAGCCCCACCTTCCTGGGCCCATCAGCCCCCACCTTGTCAGTAATGAGGGGGGACGTGTGATCTTCCTTTCCTGTGCTCCCACGTTTCCCTCTGGATCCCAGCAACAAGTTTAATTGCAAAAAACCAAGGCTGACTTGGAGGCAAGGCAAGGAGGCAGGGAGAGCCTGTGCCAGCTGACACCATGATCGATTACCTGGAACTCCACCTGACACTGAAATTAGGGTTTTTTAATGATAGGCCGACTCTCCCTGGATGTGAAATTCAAATGATCTCCAAAGCTTCCCTGTGACCATCACTCGCTGCACGCAGTGGTACACGCCACATGCAGGTACTTTGTCTCTGTCACTGCTGAAAGGACATTGTTATTACCAACAACTCTTTGTATTAACCAGTCTCCTACCTAATAGACAACACTTTACGTTCTGCACCGTTACCCAGTCAGGGCTGCTGTGTGCCTGAGAGACACACGCTTCCCCTTGTCTCCCCTGGGGCAATGGAAAGCCAGTACTTAAAAAGAGACACCAAAATGGAGGATGCACACACACCTTGCTCCCCTGCTGCCCTCAGCTCTCACGTTGGGGGGTGATTTTCCTTTTTTCTCAGTTGCAGGTCCATAGCACAAGCTGGTGGTGCAGGGCGTGGAAGTGCTTGGACATGCCAAGATACATGGTAAGAAGCAATCAACCAAGTTTCCTTTGGATGAGAGAGAGGACTTTTTCATCACGGGCATCTTTCCCATCCCAAGGCAAAACTGGTGGAGCCAATACTCCAGGCAGTTTTCCCCATCTTTATCCTGCTTTGGTGAGCCACCAAGGAAGTGCCTGCTGGGCTGGTAGCCTCCCATCCCCAGACAGGATGAAAGAAAAGCCATCCCATCCCAGAGTTCACACTGTCACTGAACCCTAATGTATCTCAAAGCTTTTGCACCTGTCACTGCGGTGGAGGTTGTCTCCCAAGATAGTGTCCCCTCCTTTCTTCCATCATCTCTTGGGCACTTTTGCCTGTCCCTTGGGAAGGCAGAGGGAAGGTGACTGGTGTGAGTGGGAGAGGAGACCAGGAGCTATTCTGTGGCCATTACCTGAGAGTATTGGCTGTCTTTTCTCACAGGAGATGCTAAGCAGAAGGACCAGTTTTTGCTTCCTGATGGGCAAGGGGGGAAAGAAAGTGATGATAAAAAGAGAGAAAGGTAACACAAAAGCTAAATAATGTAACTATAGCACAGAGAGCAGTAGCCTGTAAGCCACCATGCACTAAGCAGGATTTCCTACATCTTGTTACTTTACTGAATTAAGATGTGGAAATCCCCATGAAGGGAAGATTTCCTAGCACAGATATAGAGTCCTCTAACAGCACTGAGGAAGGCATCATCACCAAACAGAGTCTTGGGCTGTATCATAAAGTACCAACAGAAGGGAACACAGACTCTGAGTAGTGGCAATGTTGGAGGGAAAAGAGAAAGGTCCTGTCTTAGAAAATGTTTGCTGCAAATACAGGTTTTCCCCCATGAGAGGAGAAGTGAGGAGGTTAGGTGGGGACACCAAATGTTTCCAGCTCCAACAGGAATTTCTTTGGGCTGTGTTGAATGAGAAGAGCTGGGCACACATGGGTCTGGACAGGACTGCAGGAAGCTGTAATTCAGAGCTTCTGGTTTGCCTCACCAAGTGAAACACTGGGTGATGACACTGACATTTTTCACAGGCTGACCGCTGCAGTGCCCATTTCTTCCTTCAGTTAGGTACCAGCACTGACATATCTAACAGTACACTCTATGCAGCCTCAGTTTCCTCCTGATTAAGAGATATTTCTTGTATTTGATAACTTGTGGACATCTTTAGTAAGGAGATGCTATATGAGTTGCCATGGAAAAATCACATTCTCTCAGTACTTCCACTCTCCCTCCTCATTTTACCTATATTGTTGAAGGTTGCCTTTCCTGAAGTGAATGCTCAGCACCAAACACCCCATGGCTGCAATCTCATCTGTCCTCTCTGGCATGCATTTCAAGTAAATCTGACACCTTCAGTCTGGAAGGGGGTCAGTGGCAGAGCTGTATTTCTTATTCAAGGTCATGTGGTGGTATGAGAGGTGTTGGGAGGGCAGCACCATGCTTTGGTGGTTCATGGGACGTCTTTGCCCTGTACTATCCCCAACCAGTTCAGTACAGCCCCTGGTGCCCTCAGTAGCCTGTGCTGATTGTCTTCCAAACGAGGTCCCTGTGTGAGCTGAGTGGAAAGGGGACGCATGCAGACAATGTTCCCTGCTTTCCTCCATTGCCCGGCAAGCAGCCCCTAATCTGAGGGGCGTGCCAGTATTAATGCCTTTAATAACGACGGATCAGATCATATGAAGAGTTTTAATTGATGTCTATATCCCTGGAAACATAAAAACAGCCATGCGAACATCTTACCACTATTATTTTATCAAAGGTTTTGACGTGGCTGCTGCATAGGAGATGTCAGGGAAAAAATTCATGTCTGCAAGGCACAAACAGGCGAAGTAATGGGATATAAATCAAAAACAGTGAAAGGGGAAAGTGGTTAGTCACAAGATCATAGAGTTTTCACTAAAAGGGAGAGCAGTGAGTTCTCAATACAAGCAGCAAAATTCATTCATTCTATGGTGCCATCAGCCCTTTCCTCCCTCCCCATCCCCAATCCCTCACCCCACTGCCCTCACAACACACAGTCCTGGGTAAGGGCTGGCCATCTTGGAGGTGACTGTCTAGTCAGGTCAGTATAAGACATTTCTTTTCCTTGTCCCCCCCTATTTGGACAGAAGACATGGAAATGTAGCCCAAAAGCAGGGTTACTAATAGCATCCCCTTTTCCTTGGCTGGCCAAGACTATAATTAACCTTTTAGCAGGTTTGTTTAGTTTGTTTAGTTTGGTGGTCTACAAACACACTCATAAGGATGGTTCCTGTTACACAGGGGACACACTGAAGTGTGGGAGACAAAAGGGGCTGATAGGTTTAATCTAGGCTGGTGCAAAGAGGAAGAAGGAAAGCATTAATTCTGTTCACCTTGTTTGCCTTAGAGTAACTTTGGAACACCATTATGCAGTGCCAGCAGGAGATCTGCTGCTTCTCAGTGATTGGTCTGGTCTTCAGGGTACATGGATGGCTGGAACCCCTTTAATGGATCATGACACTGTTTGACCATGTTGTACCCTTTTCACAGCCAGAGCCCCACAAAGCTAATCCAGTGAGCCCAGGCAAGCAAGAACCACCTGTGAGACCCCCACAAAGCAATCCTGCACTGATACCTTGCAGACTAACTGTTTCTCCTGGCCAAAGTGTCCCATGGCCTGTCATTCTGTGGTGGGAAGATGTTCAAAGTGGCCAACAGCTGGGAAGCCATGAGTACAGTGTGAGAAGTAACTGCCTTTTCCAGGACACTGATGAGAGGACACTTGCAGCATGGCTTCCTTATCCAATTGCCTGGGTTGCAAATGTAAAAACCTGGAGAGGGGAGTAAAGTGGAAGGAGGAGAGGAAGGGAGGAGAGGATAAAAAGGAGGAGAAACTGGTGGATAAAAAGAAATTTGAAAAAAAGTAAGTGAAATATTCAAACTGGAAAGTGATATTATAAAAAAACTGCAGGGAACACGCTTGAGTGCATTCAAATTTATTCAAACTCTGCGTCTGACATTGATGAATGCAACAGCTTTTTCCACAATATGTAGAGCACACAGGGCATTTAGGATTGCAGCATCCCTTTCACTGCAGCTGTCTGGGGGCCTGTTCTGAGTGCTGTGGAGACCCCTACTCCAGGCCCTGGTGTGCCCCCTAAAAGAAGAGGCCAGGAAGCCATTTGGGAAGGAAGAGAAAAACAAACTGAAAGGAAGAATTTCAGCAAAAGATCATGGAGGAGAGATTTCAAGGCTAATCCAACCTTACCTATGTGAGGTCTTTATCTTTGTGGCAGGACCCAGTTTCTCCTCTCGCAGTGGTGAAAAGTTCTTTCCAATATGCATGCATCCATGGGGGGGGTGGTGTATTGAGATGCCTTTCTACAGGCAGCATAGAAAAATTACCTTCCTGTCTGCCAGTAAAAAGGCTCAGTGCAAATATACTTTGCAAGCAGGGACTTCAAGATCCTGTTCTCTGGCATCCAGCAGCAAGAGGATCTTGCAGCCTTGGCCCATCCATAAACTAGTCATCTTCCTGCAGGGAGCACTCTTGCACCCTCTTTCAGGCTTCAGTTGCAGGCTGCACCCCAAGCGATGACTTCTACACTTTCTTCCAATTTCTCCTCCCCTTGACTGGGAAGCGTAGCAGCTTTTAGGAATAACAGGGCACAGAAGAGCTGGAGTCAACAACCACCTGTGACTGTTTATCTGTAGAGTTCATGCTTGCAGGGGTTTTTGGGAAGGGTATGGATGGAGCTATCTTTCTGATGGATGCCCATGGAAAGAGATGCAAAGCCACCAGTGTGCCAAGTAGACATTGAACTCCAACTTTTTCTTCCACCACTGTCCCTGGACAGATCGTGTCTATGCAGACTAACAGCACATCAAGAATTTCCATGCATATGCCTTGTGGCACTGAAGCTGGCAGAAAGCTGGGAGGCAGGCTGGCAGACCTGAAACCCTTATCAGCATGCGGCTATTCATGGAGAGGGTAGATTCCTTCCTTCCTAGTCCCTCTGCCCATGGATATCTGAGACAACCTCTGCTATTTTTTTTTCAGTGTACAAGGCTTTTATATCTTCATGTTAGAAAGGCTCTGATGCCTAGGACTCAGGAGACCTGAGTTCAAGTCCCAGGTACATGGCAAACTCCCTGTGTGGTTCAGGTCAGGTCACATTGCAGGCTAAATTCCCCATATGTGATGTAAGAACAAGTATAGCAGCTCTTGGTGGCTTTTTAACCAAGAGATATTTTTACAGTGCCATCATTGCAGGCTGTCATGTTTTCCACAGAGTCTTTCTGCTATTGTACTATATATAGTACTTATAATTTCTGATTTGCGCTGTTTTGTCTTTCCTTCTCCAATCTCATCTCACCTACACTACTGTGGCTCCATCTTTTGCTCACATGGAGACCACTGTATCTGCCACATGAAGAAATTTACCTGCTGGTCCTCCCTGATCTGAGTGAGGAACTGTGAAACAGGGGTTTTCCTGCCATTTGCTCTCCAGTGCTCTGTACAGCTTCTATCCGAAGGGGCAGATGCAGATCTGACAGCTCTGGCAGTCTCCCTGCCAGGACAACCCTGTGGGAGAGAAGTGACTGGGTCACTTTGTGGGGCAGCACCAAATAGCAGAGCCCATCCGGATGTGTGCTGAGATGCTGTTGTACCCCAGAGCCATGGCTGGACAAACACGGAGACAGTGGGAGCAAAGCCAGATCTCCACCAGAGGTTAATGCATGGGATCCTCATCTGAGCCCTGTCATAGAGACGGGCTGATAGGAAGGGAAGTGGTGGAGCAATGCTTCAGGAACGTGGGCATGATGGGTTTCAAAGTGGGACTTTGGTTTGTACAAGGTCACAGAGGGGTCCAAATTTAAATCTATTTCCCCCATGTTCAGCTTTTCTGTGGCCCATTGCTTCCAGTAAGGACCATTTCTAAGTCTTTAGGAAGACCTTTGATGGCTGTTCAGGGTGATCTCAGAAACCCCCTTAGGTCAAGGATGGACAGTCAAAAAGACCAAGTGAGAAGCAAGAAAATCTGCTGTATCCCAGGGGTAGGGCATCCTCATAACATCTGTCCTAGGGTGGCTTTGGGAAATGCACATATGGCCTTGTCCCATGTCCTCGAAAGGGCAGTATCACAGAGGACATGCCTCTCCCTCCCACCACTGAGCTGTCTGCAGATGGGCTGGGAAGGTGCTGCTGGCCTGGCATCCTACTCATGAGGTCCGATAAATGGTTGGGGATGTGTGCTGTGGACTGGGAACCAAGAGCTTCTCCCTCTCACTCTCTCTCTTTTTCTCTTTAGATCGTCGTCATGGTGTAAACAAACAAGCTAAACTCTATGAGATTTACAGTGCCCAGCTTCGGTGGCTTCCAGTGCGGCGCAGTGAGATATTTCTGTACAGGCAGGCTAAGCACTTTCCATTTTATACCTCAGCGGCTTTATAGCATCTTAAGGATTTCTGTGCATGCCTGGCTTCACTCAGAGGGAAAAAAATCAAGCTTGTAAATAAATACTAAATATATATGAACAAAAAAGACAGAAGGGAAGAGAGAGGGACACACATGCACACACACGCGCGCACACACTTACCCGCACTGGCAGAGGGAAGCAGAGAGGGGATGCAGAGATAGAGGGGGCTGAATGAGAGATGCAGAGACAAGAGATAAAAAAGAAAGAGCCAGCTGAGCAGCAAGCTGAGGACGGGCTCTCCTGCACCACAGCCAGATGGAAAGAGAATAAGCCAGAGCGAGCAGCTTTCTGGCAATTTGGGGAATATTAATTTCCCATCGGGTCAGGCTAATGGCTGTGCCTGAGGTTAAGCTGAAACAGCAGGGGAAGGTGCTCTGCTCTGTTACAGCCCTCAGCCCAAACTCAGGCATCCCCACTGGGCTTTTACCCCTGTGCCCTGCCCCCTTCTCATTCTGCTTCTCTGCCATTTGACAAGTCCTCCCTGCAGCCAGGTCTGCACCTGACCCCAGGCCAGCAGTAAGCTCCCAGGAGCAGAAGCTGCCTCTGGCCCCGCAGGGCTCCTGGACTGGCAGCTCCCAGGCTGAGCCACCTTCTTGTGCTCAGTTCAGCAGGGACTAGAGCGGCAGTTTTCTTCCCTCCCATTTTTGACAGTAATCGGGTTTTCTCTCTCCAGCCCCATTGCTTCTCTCATCTTTGACAGGGGGACAGAAATGCAGCCTGTAGCTTGAAGCAGGATCCCACTGGGGGTCTGGTATCCCCAGATGTCAAGGCTAATGAAGGTGAAGTATCCCCAGACCTGCTATATATATCTTCACTCTCTCTAGTAACAACTGCCTTTTGCTTGGGCACTAGCTGCTCAGTGAACTCTTAGAAATAAGCTTCAAGGCAAGATTTTTGTGCTTTGTGTTCTGTTTGGATGTTAACAAAATGTTTAATCCCCAGTCAGGATCTTTCACCTGCACCTGTAATATGGAAGACAGGGCCGAGCTCCAGCTGCATGTGGCAGCATGCAGTAGAAGGACAGGTTTCCTATAGGATGTTTCCTCACTCCCAGTACTTACCACCAGCCCCACAGCCATGACACATGAACATAAACCTCCTCCATGCTTTCCAGTGCCAAACCTTGCGGCACCGTATTGTCCCACTGCTAGGGATGGAGCAATGAAAAGAAGAAATGACTTCACAGCGATGACACAAAGAATCAGTGCCAGAGGTGGGAGCCAAAGTTTGCTTTCTGTAGACCTGCTAAACTGTCATCCAGAAGGACCACATCACACACTGGGTGAAATACAAGCTGATAGGTAGCGGGTGTAATAGATCTGTTGCAGTTCTGCATGCAGATGGCAGCCTGCATCCAAATCCGAATGTGGTCACCCTTACATCCTGGCTGAGCTGAGCTGCAGAAGTCCTGGGAATAAGGACCGTGGCCAGGGTTTTTCCATACAGATAAGGTCAGCATGAAATAGTCTTCGCCATGGCTTTCCTGTCACCTGACTTGTGTAGGTTCCCTTCCTTTACTCCTGGCACGTGCTGACCTTGCCTGACGGGGATGGCCTAGCTTATCACAGCAGGAGGTCTGTGGGCTTCAGCTTTTAACCAGGCTGCTGCTGATGTGAACATCCAGCACAGATGGAATGTATACACTTGGGTAGCAAAAATCTCTGCTCACGATGCACAATGGAGCATACAGCCCTGCTGACATGGAGGTGACACTGATGTCAGTCCATACTTCCTCAGGGAAAAGGCTGCATGCCATGCAGCAAATATAGGCAAATGTCTGCAGCTCCCCAGCTTCCCCTTGAATGAACTGTGCCATGAAATGTTGTTTGTGAGGCTACCTGAAGTAGCTGAGCCCAATTTTGGTCTTTGCATGGAGTGAAAATGCTTGCACAAAGCTCTGCTCCTGGAACAACCACAGGCTTGAGCATGGCTGGCTCCATATTCAGGTGTGAACCAACCCTGCTCTGCTCCCCATGCCAGCTCTTTGCTGCTGGCCTCCTGCCCAGAGCAAAGGGGCTCCTGGGCTGGGGGAAGGGAGAGTCTCCCCTTGGGTCGCTGACAATTTCTCACCACTCTCTCCGTGCCCAGGACTCGCTTTCCCCTTCTCAGATATTAAGTATTCAAACCTCATTTACATCCTTATTTTTCAATTTGCTGCCACAGTAGTTTAATTTATTCTATATAATTTCTTTTTCTGAGGGGACATTAATCATTGCCCTGTGCTTTTTGGCGCCTGTGGGATATGTGTATGTTTTTTTTTTCTAAATCAATAAAATAAAGCAACCTTCCTTCCCTCTACCCACCTCCCCCACTCCTTCCCACCCCCAACATGCCCCTTTGCTGGAGGAGAGAAATACCATTTTTCTCACCGTTTTTTTTACCCCCATTGTTTCCTTCATTTTCAACCCAAATAGATTAACTTGTCTTTTTTATTTCTCATGAAGTGCTGTGTGAATAGGGTGTTTGGGAGGGGAGAGCTCCTGCCTGGCGCTGCCCACTGTGTCACTCGAAGGGCGGGTTTAGCATGACGTCTGTGTTGAACTGCTAAAGCCCAGAGCCACTGGAAGGGAAAGTTTGGCATTTCCAAAGCCAGGCCTTAGAAGGCAAGAGCCCAGTTGTAGGGCAGGGATGACTGGTAGATTGGGGAGGATGCAGAAGCAGCCAGTCTAATGAACTGCAAATATGCAGCCTTGAAGACAGGGCAATGCCTACCATGACACTCTAAAAGAAAGAAAGAGAATCATGGGGAAGAAAGAAGAAAAAGAGAGTTTGAAGGAGGAAGAGGGAAAGAAAAGTAAAAAGCAATAAAAATGAAAGAGAAAATAATTTGGGGAAAAAAAGAGAAGGACCAGACTGCCCAGAGCTTAATGGCTTTTCCATTTGATTCTAGCTGATTCAAACACAAGAAAGGGTGGTTTGTTCTCCAGGTTTAGCCCAGTGCATACTTTATGGGGCACAGGCTGATCCGCCATGGGGTGTATGACAGAGTGGTGCTGCAGCATTGTGGGGTTTTGGGCTGGGACCCCCAGCCTGCCCTGCTGCATGGCACAGGGCTCCCTCACGGCACAGCATCACAGGCTCCCCTGCCACAGGCTCCAGGTTTTTTGTCCATTATAGCTGCTTTCTTTTGTTGTTATGTAATCTCCAATAATGAAAGTCCAGTTTGAAGAGGATGCTTAATGTGGTATTAGTCAGTTGAAATATAAGTGTAAATTACATGCCTGCAGCTAGAAAAAAATGGTTACAGCAGAAAACATCCCTCTTTAGTACCATACTATAATCAAGAGACCTGATCAAAAAAAGAATTTTGATGAACCAGTATTCCATTGGAAAATGCAGAATCCTCCAAATTGTACCATTTTCTGGAAATGTTAAATGTTGACTGGAATTCTTGGCAGAAGTTTGAACTGACCCAAAATGTAATGAATTATTTGATTTTGCTTTTCTCATTATATTTATAAGCTATTTTGTGTTTTTAGTGCTATCAAAACAGAAACTTTGACATTATTTTCATGCTTCTGCATTGAATTTTCTTTAGAATTAACATTCTGTTCTACCCCATTCTGTCCTCTTCATTTTTCGTTTCACTTCATGATGAAAATAAATGTAGAAATAACAGAATTTCCTGTAGGCTGGAATGTCTATGTTTCTAGCCATTTCTAGAGATCAGCAGTGCTAGAAGGTAATGGAACATTTTCCCCAACATTATGACAAGGCAGAAGATGTTACTTGGAAAATATTTATCTCTATCAAAAAGTGTTTAGTTATTGTAGAACAGACAAAGTTCTGAGCCATCTGCAAAAAAATAGGGTTGGACACTGGGTGTTTGTGTATGTTGATGTCCAGAGCCACCCATGCAGTGAAGGGAACTGCCATGCAAGTGTATGGCCCCAGTCACATCATTTGGCAAAATGCAATCAATGATGCTGATGGAAGGAGCAGAGAGGCTGCTAACCTCATCCTCTGCCAGCATAGGCTTTGCTGACTAAATTGCATGTCTTTCTCGGAGTTGTGCCTGTATTACTGGTTTGTTGCTAGTGTTTTTCTGCTAATGTCTATAATGTATTGGTAAAGTTTTCATGGAGGTACATTGAAACGTTTTGGATGTGTAACACAAAAAAAATGAATTCATCCTTGGCTTGCAAGAAGCATGAGCTCGATCACCCCTCCATGAGGAAGCCTGCACTAAAGACCATCACAGCAGCTCTGGAACTCCTGTTTGTTTCACAGCAATTCTAGAACTCCCATTTGTTTCACTGAGGTCTAGGTTCAGGTTGGCAGTGTGGTATCAGGGATGGGCACCCTCTGACTAAGGCGTCCACCAGCCACCTTGAAACTCTCTAGGCCCATCAGAGACAGATCCTGTGAGCTGGTTTCTGCTATGTGTGTGATGGTTCCAGTCCGAACTGCAGTTCCCTCCTGGAGGTGATGCTGAAAGAGCAACGTGTAAATGACAGCAAGCTTGACCCCAGCTCTCTTGTGTCCTGTGCACCCTGAGAGAATGATTGTTTCCAGTCATGGACCATGAACTTGCGAAAACTGATGTAGTCATGTTCCTGCAGTTTGATTTGGACTCAGCTCTCTGTCACCCAGATTTGAAGCACACCTCTTGCATGACACCCTCCCCAAGCACTGCAGCATGCCTCAGCCAGGATGGACATGGCATCTGGCCACTTGTTCCTCTGAAGAAGGAACTCCTAGAGTTCGGCACTTGCATCTGTGTTGCAATTTTCTGTGCCTTTGTAGCTGTGCTTATGTTTCTTGTCAGTGCCTCAGGGAGCACTCTGTGAAGCTGAAATAATGTAAGATCTGTTCTGCTCAGGGTGTTTCACTCCCTGGATGGTAGGAATACTACAAGAAGACCAGATCTTGCAGTATTTCAGCCCCATAAGTGGCTCCTTGAGGCAAAAAAAGACCCGTGAAGAAGAAACACAAATACAAATACCAAGATATTTGGTTTCTCAGTGTGATCTTTCCTCCTCTTCTGCTGTTCATGTACTCACTGATACCAAAGTAAAAAATAATATAAAATAAAAAGAACCACTCCACTCACAAACCAACTATATGTGAAGTGGGTACTACAGGGTATGACTTATGATTTCATGAAATATTTTCACATACGTATACAATAGAGGTAGAGATGGAGCAAAAAAACCGCCTGCATATTAAACAAAATTTGTCTGTGATTCTGCCACAAGATATGTGCAGACTGGGGCATGAATGCTTGATCTCATAGACAAAAGGTTACTCTATGTGTGTTCATACATAGAACCGCCATGGAGCATCTCCACGTGTGTTGTGAATTGCAACCACGAGTATGGCAAAATCAGACTGAAGCAACCCCAACAACTTGGGAATTTGGACACATACATGTTGGAGCATGTCTTACAAAATGTGCACAGGGGTGTGATGAAATGTGTGGTAATCATGTCCATACAGGACACACACGTCAGAAATCATACGTCCACGTGTGTGTTGCTGAGCGGAGGAGGGAGCAGCCAGCAGGGGTACTGGAGGCCAAGATTTGCAAAGCTAGTTTATGGAAACTTTGGTATTTGCAACTTTTATGAGAAAAAAACTCCTACTTTGTTGCCTTCTGTTCTGCCATGAAGCTGTGACAGCTCAGATGCATTTGACCTACAGTTGTCAGTAGGTCAGCCACTGGGTACAAGGTAAACCCAAATCACATGGTTCTCAGTACTCTGTTTTTTTTCCTGGAATGTGCTTCCATGTGCTGGGATGGTTAGAGCAAAGCACAAGAGGGACTTTGAGGCAGGAAAGGTACAACATTGGAAAGTAAGAGCCCGTATCCATGATACAGTTCTTCCATGGACATTTCGGAGAAAATAAGTGCTTGCTCAGAGACAGGGAGGGACAAGTAAAAAGTAAAGAATGGTGGAAAGTGCTGGAGAAATGGGCAGCCTTCTTTGGAAAACCCACATTTTCCAGCCCAAAACTTCTATTCAGAGGAATGGCTGGCTTTTTGCCTGCCAGTTTAGCATGCAAAACAACTGTGATGACTTGTAAGGTATCATTTCTAACCAGGTTCATTCCTGGCTGTGCTTCACTTTTCATTTGTTCTTTGTCATTTGTTCTTCGTCATTTGTTCTTCTCTTCTTTGAAACATTTTAATTGCCTAATCAGTTTGCAGAGTCAGCAGCATGTGACGTAGCAGTCTCTTTCACATGTATGCATCCTCCCCAAGCATGTAACTGTGAGTGATGGAGGTAAGCAGTGGACATCTCCACTAAGGCATGGAGGCAATGAGCAGACTCACAGTCTGAGAAGGCAGTGGTCCCCATCCAGAAATCAGACAAGTTATGGATCAGGAAGTGTGGAGCTGATTCGTGTGGTTGTGATGGTACACTGAGCAGTGGGGCACAGCTGTCCTTGGCTGAGGAGAGCTGCACATCCTGGGACAGAAGTCAGGCTTCATCTGAACAGGGCTGAAAAAGATGTCCTGGCATCTTGGTGCCTCCTTGCAGCTGCAATAGGCAGTGTGGATGCATAGATGTCCTTCTGGAAGGAGAAGGGACTCTGATAGAGAAGCCCCATGCCAGTCTATGATAGGGATTTGAACTTCACAGGATGAGTGCGTTGGTGGGGCATAACCCTCTATTTGCACAGGGCTGGGTGGTGCAAGCAGTGATGCTTGCTGCTTCTGTCCAGAGACAGCCTTGGAAATTTCCTGGAATTCTAGGGCCAGAGCCAGCCCCTGCTCTGGGGAAGGACAATACTGCGTCTCAGTCCATAAAGTCCCCAGAATGGGAGAAAGGGGCGAGAGACACACAAAGTCAGTAGTAAAAAGAAATGAAAGTCGGCAGCTTGCCACAGCGGAGTGCAGACTCTGCAGAGCTGCCTCTTTTATTGGCGCCCAGACTGGAGGGAGGTTTATGCTCTTAAACAAGCCAAATTGGAAATGGAGTGCAGGCCATAGTCCTGCAAGCAGGCTGCTGTCCCCGGTGCCAGGAAGGGTGTACAGCCTGAAATCCCCTCCTTTCCCTCACCTTTCTCTTCTCTGTGCTTCCTCTTTTTCACCCCTCCTACACTGCCCCTCTTCACCTCTCAAAGCCTTCCCCTTCCCATGGCTGGGCTTGCCCCCTGGTGCTGACTTCCTCAACAGCTCCTGCCATCAGCTAATACTGAGAATCCCTTTAGGTGGTGGAATGAGCTAGTTTTTCAAGGGCAGCCAGTCTGGGAGGCCCTGTGAGGATGGAAGGAGGTATCTGTGGCCCTTTCTACTGCTTTTCTGCTAAGTGTAGAGGAGCAATTTGCATTACAGTGGTAGTGTGCTGCAGGTCTGTCCTCAGGTTTCTGCCATCCTGCTGTTAGGAGAGGAAGTGTGGAAGACATGGAAGAATCAGAGCAAACAGCAGACATGAAGGAGTATAAAGAGGAGACCTATTGCCCAATGACCTGGCACATAATCTAGCATGGCATGTTCTGGGGAGCAGCTGAATGCCAGATATGACATGAAAATAATTTGCTCATTAATGCAAAGCTTAAAGTCATAAAGGAGTGGGATGGGGAGCATTGGGTGTTCATTCCTGAGCAAGTTCCCTGAGTCTGTGCTGAACAGGATATGGAGACCACTGTGATGCTCCAGGATCCAGTTCTGACAAACTGTTCTGTGACATCCAGGTATGTCACTAAAAGAGCACTAGAGACTCAAGGTGAGAGATCAGTCACCAGTTACTCTGGGGACCTTAGCTCTCTTCTGTTCTCCAGCTGATTTTTTTTCATGTCATTTCATTTATCCAACGCCTCAGTTTGCTGCCTGCAAAAAGCCCAAAGGGATTATGACATCTGCTGTCCCATTAAAACACGGTCTTGACTATGAAGAGGTCAGGTACCATGGTGGGAGCTTTTACAGTCTGCAGCACTGGTCTCATCCCATGTGGTGCTCTACAGCATTGCTTCATCTGATGGGAAAAGGTCCTGATAAGAGTCAGCTCAGTGCTCACAGAGCGTCTTACAGCACATGCAGGGAAATGGTTTGCTCTTCTTCTTTCCTCCAGTTTTGGCTGCTGAAGCAAAAACACATAATAAAGTAAAGAGGGTTTTAATGACAATCTGCCGGCATGTTTAATATTCCAGCTTGAGGAATGATCCAGTTATGTACTGGAACCAAGGGAAAGGATGTTTTTACTTCCAGTGGACACTGAATCAGTGCCTTTGCAAAGAGGAGCAAACATCACAAAGGATGGGGATGGCTGCTCACCACCGACCCACTAAACAAAGCTGTTGCTCCAACAGCTTTAGATTCATGGTTTGTTCTCCTGTAATCACTGTGTCATACAAATCCATGATGAAGGGAGCACCTGGGTGCTCTATGAAGCTTTAATGAGTACTTTTCAACCCTGCAATGCCCAGTAAGTTTCTCTTCTGCTCAGGAAAAGGTGTGGGAAGTTTTTTGTACAAAACTTTGACATGCCCCAATTCAGGTCTGAGAGATTCAGATGTGTGCTTTTGCTGCACTTCTTTGTAGCTGAGACTCTCACCACATCTGCTGGATTTATGGTCCCAAATTGGCTCTGTCATGCAGCAATGCTTCGTGTGCACACAATTATTTGGACAACTCTCATTGTTTCAGAAGCAGACTAGCCTGTGTGGCTCCACTGACATTACCTAGTCTGCCAGGCAGGTGGCTGCAGAGAAAACAGCTTATTTATACAGTGCATTGGAATGCCAGAAGGGGATTCTTAAGAGCAAAGATGATGAGAGACCTCTGGATACAAGGACCAGTTGCCCTTTTTGGCCTCAGTTGGCAGCAGAATCTAGTCCCCTCCTACCATCAAATCAACACCACATCTGCCTGGGGCAGAGCTGGATTTTGAGCTGATGGTGGGTTGAATCCATGATACTTGTAGGGATTCCACTGCTTCCAAATACAGGAGATGAGGCAGAAAATTTAGCTGAAAGAATAAGAGTTGTAATAACATCACAGAGTTCAAGTAGAGCTTCTCCAGAACAGAAGCTGTAGGTGCAGCAGACCTAGAGACCTCTGGCAGCTAAAAACTTACTGACTGTTGATAGTTTCCCAGAATTTTGAAGGAGCAGCATTTGGGAGAGTAAGTTCAGTAAGTCAGGAAAATCACAGCAGGAATGCAACTGATTCATGGTATTGAACCCTCATCCCAATTGAAACAGGTCTGCAAGTCCAGATACTCAAGTTCAAAGTGGTAGCAGGGTTTATAGCTACATAAAAGTCAGGTTGGAGAAAACCCCAGGTGTTTACACCAGACTCTCTTCTTTGCAGGGGCCAGGCAGTTTGGTGTAAATCAGCATGGCCTTGCTCCCTGCAGTAGATGTGACACCCTGTGCTAAGGACGCAGTCCAGCAGATCACACTGAGAAGCAAAGCTCCTTTCTCTCCTAATTGAGCAGGTGGTAGCAACCTGTTATTTCAGGCCTGCTGCCTCCATTCCCAACCACAGCCGAATTCTTGATGCAAGGAGACTTTACAAGACTCATGAGAGATGCCAAAGGCTGACCCTTTCTGTCATTGTAAGGAAGGAACTTTCTGGTTACCTCTAAGCAAAAAGGACAAAGCATAGTAAGATATATTTAATAAAACAAAACACACGCACACACGGGAAAAAAAAAGGAAAAGAGGCCAATGCACAGGAAGGTAATGTGTTCATTTGAATAATGGGCAAAATCAAATTAATTCTACATTAAATAGTTCTGAATAAAGGGTTTAAGTCAGCAGTTTCAAACTTGTTTTCCTTAATTACTTTCCGTGTTTAATGTCATTAAGAAGATTAAAAATTCATTAACAAGAGTAGTAAAGTGGCAAATCAGTAAAGCTATCACTCCAGGTTAAAAACTACGCTGAGGTTGACACTTTGTACACTTCCACAGGCGTTGTGTGGAACACTCCTGGGGAGCTGGGGTGGCTAGGGGGAGTCCTGCCAGCCTCCTCCTCCCAGGCCAGCTAGGGAGGTAGCCAAAGGGCCAGCCTTGGCTGGATGTGGCAACCACTTTAACCATTAACTGAGCAAGACAGAAGGCAGCATTTAGCAGAAGGGCAGCATGGACTATGAGAAGTGCTGCAGTATAACCCTGGAATATGGCAAGCATCAGAAACAGACTCAACCATGGAGAATGGCAGGTATTATAGAGCACTAAGGCGTGTTAAGGCAATCCAACTGCTTGATTGGCCTCATGTTCTGAGCCCTCATAGTGTGAAGACTCAGAGGGCACTGAGTACCTGGCAAACACTGAGCTGCACCAGGCTGGTCTGTGGGGATCAGGCAGGATGGGGAGCGAGATTTGGGATATTTTTCCCCCTTTAGCCCTATGGGGTGCAAATATTCCTGGTCCCTAGAATAAGTACACAGTTTGGGAGCAGAACAAGGTTGCTTGTTTAGGCAATGCAACCAAAGCCCACAACTCCATCAGCCTTGGGAAACTGCCCATTGCTGCACTGCCAAAGAGTCTTGGGATGCCAGATGACACACGGATCGCAGCCCATCCCAGGCAAGTGAGAGGTCATCTCCAGCCAACAGCTCTGATTTAGATGAGCCAAGCAGGTGAAAGGAACTCGTTGGAGACGTGACCCCAAATCACCCAGCAGGGCTGTGGCAGGGGCGGAAAGCATGCTTTGATCTCTCCCTAATCCAGTGCACCAACTGGTGTCACCCTGCAGCAGCACTGCAAAACTGGCAATGCTGGCCTTGCAAGACCAGCTTCCAGGAGTCACATCAGCTGTTTTAGAATGGCCTCCTTGTATCACTTTTATTTTCTATTTCTTGAGCTCTTTTAGGGTTTTTTATTTACCTTTATCTTAGCAGAGCTCCATTCCAGCAGACAGGAGCTCAGGGCAATGCTTGGTCTGCCTGCAGCCCCGCACTTGGATCACGGTGGCTCCTGCCACATGTGTTTGGCCGTATGCCCCATCTCTGCAACATGCAACACACAGTGCAAAGGCTTTGGTCTCTTGGGTTTTGAGGTGCAAAAGGTGGGATTACAGACCTGTGTCTGGGAATGGAGAGGGAATCAAAAAGCCAGAGAGCTGTGGTAGCATACAGCAGAGAGCAGCATCCTTGCTGCCCTGGCATCTGGTAAAGCACACATCTGACATGAGTGCTCTGCACATTTTTAGTGCCTGTCAGTAAGGAGCTGGTTCCTACATGAGACTTCCCAGACCCAGAGAGCATATCCCCAGTTATTACGTGAAGAAACTGAGGCACAGGACTGATACACATGAGCAATGCCATGGGGAAAACCAGAAGTAACATCTTTCTGGCCTAGCTTCCACATGCTTGTTGGCAGCCCAGGCTTCAGCGGCATGGGGAAAACCAGTAAACAGAGTAAAAAAAGGACTAATCTTTGGACACAGAAGCATCTTTACAGCAAGGAATATACATGAGGTCCCACGACAGGCAGCAGGTGATGCAGAAGAAAGGAGTAACCTTGGCTGAAGGCAATGGAAAACCTTCTACATCATGCACCAATCCCTTTTGCTTACCCTCACAGAACTCCCAGGATCTGCCTCCCTCCCACCAGACCCTTGCCAGATCCCTGCTGTGACACAAAAGCAAATCCCAAATTGTACTGCATTTACATGTATTTCTTAAGAGGCTCTGATCAGGCAAACTTAGGCAGGAAGGGTCTGTGGGTTGCCCAGTGGCTGGATTTCTTTCTCCTTTATTTTGCTTAGCAGAAAACATAGGGGTTTGACTTCTTTCTGCTCAGTTTTGGAATGGAAATGGTTTTGTCTTCAGTTTCCAAATTGTCCTCAGATCAGGAAGTCAGAGTCCTGCTCTGATGATCAGTGAAACAGAAAAACACATTTCCCCCCTATTTTCCCCCAGCTTTGATGAGGAGCTCCCATCTGCAGGGCTACAGGTTTCTCCCGCTGCTCCCTCACAGCCACTGAGGGATCAACCAAAAGCCTATTCTAACCACATCTCTTTGTTCCCGGGAAAGTCACAGCAGCCCTGTTTTGGGAGCAGGTGGGAGGAGAGAAAGACCTTTTTATTTATTTTTTTGCCCTCCCCTTTTATTCTGTTGCAAGCTTTAATTATCGAAGGACTGAATTTGAACTGTTCCCATCTTCTTCCTTCCTTCCCGGACAGCATTTATAACAAAGGCCTGTGGTTTGAGTTTGAGGGGGTGTTTTTTTTTTCGTTTTCTTTTCCCCTTCAGAGATCTAAGGCCTGTAATGAGACACCAACACCCTCTCCTTCCTACAGGCCCCAAAACAAACCCTCCACCCTGCCAGACCCTCCCCCTGCAAAGGCCCCGTCATCCCCTCCCCGCACTCCCAGGGGAGGGAGGGCACCCGATACCAGTGCAAGGGATGGCTGCTGGCCCTTGCAGTCCGTCTTGGGATCTGAACACGATAGAGTTACAAGGGAGAGCAGCTTGTAAACTGCCTCCGCTTTGATGAAGCAACATTTCATTATCTCACTCTCCCCCAAGTCCCTCCCCAGTGAAAAAGATCTTGTATTGTCTAGGCTAATTTGTCTCTTTTGCTTAATTCCCTAAACTGTGTACAAAACTTGGTGGTCACATTGCTCTATCACCCATTTATCCCACTCTTCTCCCAGTGCCATGAAATGCAAGGGCAGGAGTTTCTGGATGTTCTTCATGCTCCCTGGGCCCCAGGAATAAATCCTGGGATGTGAAGCCAGAGGGATTTGAAGAGATTTGAAGCATGCAGCACCCACAGCCCTTACTGACCAGCCATTGTCAAGGAGGCAAGGTGACTAAAAACCTCTGGAGATTTTGTTCCCATGGCCCCATACTGCTGAGAGAACTGCCAGGAACAGTACCTGAGCTCCTCACTACTTCAAGTGTGGCTACATAAACTGGTTAGCTGGGGAGGAGGACACAGGGGAGCAGGACTCATGCCTCCAACACCTCTCTACCTTCCTCTCAAAGCTACCTGTCCCCAGGTCTCTCTCTACCTGGAGGGCCTTGGTGGTTGCTGGAATCATGTTTCAGTTTTGGATTGTGAAGAGAACAGAAACCTGTAAGCTGTTTTATTTGGATATTTTCCTCGTATCAGAGGAGAGGTGCCTGGTGCCAGGGGGCTGCATGTCCCAGGGCACTGGGAAAAATCTGTGACCTGTGCCTGGGTGTGGCCTGATGCCTGAGCTGTCCAGTCTCCCACTCTCCCCTCGGATGCAGAGGCTCGGAATAAACACAGAGGGGTGCTGGGATAGGGAAGGAGTGAAGCAGGGGAGCATCCCTGCTCTGGTGCTGGCTCCGCAGCCAACACATGTAAGGGAACAGCCACCTTTGCTCCCCAGCATTGGGGATGACCCCACCAGAGCTCCCCTGCCGTGAGCCCAGGGGTTTAAAGTGGCTCAGTATGGAGCACAGTCCAGTGTGCCACGGAGGTGAGATGGGATTCTGGTGGTCTGCAACTGCTTTAGCCATGAATGGGGAATTGGGGATGAAACCACATGGGGAAGCCAAGCTTTTCCCTCTCACCTTCTTTCTCAAGTAAGAGGGCATTGGAAAAAGGCATTGAGCAAGGGGCTGCCATGCAACAGGGAAGGGCTGGAGAGAAAGAGCTGAAGGGGGGAGGAGAGCAGAGCAGAGCAGTTGCCAGGTTGACTTGAGCCAGAGCCTTTCATGGAGGGGCAAGGGGCAGGGAACATGGAGGATCAACATTGTCTTCTCCACAGAGGAAAAGAAAAAAAAGAGAGAATGCAGAAGGAAGACAAAGGGAAACAGGACTTGTTAGCGGGAAAAAAGGGGATGCTCAGGGATTGAAGCAGGCTGGGGTCCAACTTAATAAGAAGCGAACCAAAACAAAACCCAAACAAAAAGTGACTGGAGTTGGCGGTGGGCACCCCCTCCCCCAGGCAGCCATCCCCAGAAGGCAGTGAAGCTGCCTTTTCAAACAGCCGCCTCACAATAAATTCATGGCAGCCAGGGCCGGGAAACAGGCTGCTGCAATTTAAAGGAAGCGTGGATTTGCATATTGAATTAAAATTAAGAGCTAATTATGCAAATAAATTATGACATTTGGCAGGAGAATTTGCTTCAAGATCATTTATTACGTTCTTTTTATAACAGTGCGAGCGTTTAACGGTCAAAGACAATATTTTAAAGGAAAATTAACGCAAGATTATTAACCTAAAAACAATTCCACATTAATGAGATGTATTTCTCTTCAACTTCTCACACCTGGCTGCCTATTGATGCCCAGCCAGGACTGTCTCTTAATAATTGGCATTTTTTTTGCAGGCAAATATTGAATGAGGTGGTGAATGTTGCTTTGGACAAACTCACTCAGGAAAATTCCTTCAAGGTTTTAGCTTCCTGGTCTGTAACGGAAAGTTGTGAAGGTCAAACATGTCTCATGATGTTCTGTGCACTTGGACTGACTAGTTCTGAATGTGCTTGGGAGAGGACACTGTGCTGTCTACCCCGTCTGCATGAGAATAAAAGCTCCCTGGCTAAAATGTGCATAATTGCTTTACAGAAGAGATATAAAGCAAAAGTCTTAGCCATTTGTGATCATTAAAGATCCCAAGGCTTTTTCTTTCCCCCATAAGATCAGGGTTGTTAACCCTGGTATCTTGGCTCCCCTCCAGCCCAGGTACTTGCCACCTGCCCACTTGGCCCCATGCTGGGACTCTCAGATGGGGCAGGCACTGCTCTTCCCCTCCTTGGACACTGGTGCACCACCTGTGTAGTCTCACCAGTGGCCAGGATCCTCTCACAAGGAGGGTGGTTTCAAGAAGGCCCCACACTAGGGTTTGGATCCTGAGACTTGCTGGGACCCTGAGAGATGCAGATACCTCCAGGACTGAAAAGTTGCCCATTCCCAGCCGTCACCTGTTAAAAGCCTCTGGCCCAGGATCACCCCATGCAGTGGTTGTCTACAATTAGGTGAGCAGTTCTCTTTCTAGAAGATTGACTCTTGTTCAAACAGGAAAGACACCCAACCATTTGGGTTTTGATATGAAAGTATCTTTAAAAAAATAATTTTCTCAGGAAAGACAGAAAGTGCTTGCATTCTGTCCAGTACACTTGTTTTGTCTCTTTCTGTACTGCAGCCAGGCAGGTTGCTGGGGAACTGAAATGCTACATTTGCAGCCAGGTTGTAGGAGCAGTTATTGAGAGTTATAAGGAAGCTGGAGCCAGGAATTACTAGAAGGGAAACAAATTAAACCCAAGTGGTTTCAGGAATGAGAAAGAGTCTTCCTCCAAGGTGGTATTTTGCAGCATTGCCAAGAAAGAACAGGGTAACATATCACTTGTCCTTCAGTCATCCTCACTCCTCCTCCTTTGCCTCCATTGTCCACTGTGATTTGTACACCTGTAGGGCAGGATGGGATGTCAGGACTTGGTTCTCAGTTTTCCTTTTGTTCCACTTGTTTACCCCTATATCTTAAATGTCCCCTCATAAAGCCATATGCCTTTGTTACAGCTAGGGTTTTCGTATTCCACACCCTGCCAAAGCTTGAGGGGACTTCACCCACAGCTCAAGGGGCATTTTCCTTCTGAGGCAGCTGAAAGTCTCTCTTTTTTGACACTTCCACATCCACTCTCAAGGGATATTTCCCCTCTCAGGTTCAAGGTGGGGAGGACATTCCCTGTTAAATCAGTCCTGGCGCGCAGCACACAATGGTGTGCAGAGCCAACCACAGGTAACAAATTGTGTTGCAATAAATGAAGGGTTTGGAGCCAGACAAAATGTGTGACATTCAAAGTTCTCAGCTCTCCTCCCTCAGAAAGGCAATCTGTGACTTCTGGACCCTCCTTAATGACCCAGAGCCGGATGGAAAATAATATTAATAATAATAAAAGAAACAAAGAAGGGGCTGGCGCATTTTTTAAATAAAGAAATTTCCCTCATCTTGCGGTTAATTTAAAAGGTTTATTTCTTGAAATGAATCCTCTTCATCAAATCTCCGATCCTTGAAAATCAGTGCAACCTGCCTCTGTGGATAATGAATTGATTTGTAATGTAAATTATATAAAACACCCTCCCTGCCAGCATTTGTGTGTGTGTGTGTTTAATCTAAAGCGTTTAAGTCTGAAAATGAGCTTCTCCATCAAAAGTCTCGATTCCATTTACATTTCTTGCATACGAGTCAATTTGTGCCTGACCCAGTCTATAAATCACTGCCAAGGAGTGCTGTGTCTGTACCTCTCCTCTTCCCCCACTCCCCTCCCCTCCTCCTCCCATCCTCGCACATGCAATGTTCAAAAAGGCATCTTTGGATACCACCTATAAATGGCTCCCAATTCTCCGGCCATAGGTTAGCCAGAGGAGAAGGGACCCCAGCTTGGAGAGGTGTGCAGTGTGGGCAGTTAGCAGGTAGGAGAAGGAAGGGGAGGAAGGGAAGTCCTTCTCAGCTGCTGCTGGCTGCTGTGGAAGGATCTCCCAAGGAAAGGTGCCCTCTGTCTTGATGGTTCCTTTCCAACGTATGTTTGCTGTCCTCTAAAGGAGTCCATGACTTAATGGCACTAGAGGTCTTCTACTGGTGCACAGCAACATGGTCCTCTAAAATCCATAAAGCAGGAATTACTTACACCCCCTGAAACTTTGTTCCTGTCTTTATCACCCTAATTGTTTGACCATGCCAAGTTTTATCCTTCATATCATCCCAGTGGTGGTAAGATGACTGGGGTCTTAACCTCCCTATCTTATCTCCTGGGTGCTAAAACCAGTGGGACATGCCTGTGGGGATTAGGGGCTTCCCTTGATGGGTAGACTTCCACGCAACTAGTGCCTATGGACCTTTGGGAGACCAGGGAAGTGAAAAGGGTGGTATCCTTACCCAAAAAGTCTGTTGACCCATCAGAATACTGGCATTATAAGGGGCTTAGTAGTGAGGCATTTGAGGACCAGCAGGCCAGGAAGCTAGTTATTGACTCTGGTCTCCTCCATAAAACACCAAAACACCTGTGAAACATGCAGCTTTTCCCAATTCAGTGGCTAGACATAGAATGTGAATGCGATCATCAGCCCATTATCACTGGCAGAGAATTTTCTGACACACTTTTTTTTTATACTCTATTTTTCCTTCAGAAAAGGCACAATTTAAACTGATTTCTAATGTTAGGGGGAAAATGGAATCAACTTTTGGACCATTCATGAGTCCATGGACCCTGAATGAGCACATCCATGAGTGCTCAAAGAGCTGGCGGACACCATAGCCAAACCACTCACGATCATCTTTGAAAGGTCATGGCAATCAGGAGGGGTGCCTGAGGACTGGAAGAAAGTGAATGTCACCCCAATCTTCAAAAAAGGGCAAGAAGGAGGACTCATGGAACTACTAGCCAGTCAGCCTCATCTCAGTCCCTAGGAAGGTGATGGAGCACTTCATTCTGGAGGCCTTCTCTAACCACATGGATGACAAAAAGGTGATTAGGAGTAGCACAGATTCAGTAAAGGTGACTCATGCTTGACCAGCCTGCTTGCCTTCTACAATGAAACAACTACCTGGACGGATGAGAGGAGAACAGTGGATATTGTCTATATAATCTAAGTATGTGAAGGGAGGGTGTCAAGAGGAAGGATCCAGACTCTTCTCAATGGTAACGAGCAATAGGGTAAGAGGCAACAGGCAGAAACTGATGCACAGGAAGTTCCAGCTGAATATGAGAAGAAACTTCTTCACTGTGCTGGTGACGGTGCACTGGAAGAGATTGCCCTGAGAGGGTGTAGAGTTTCCCTCACTGGAGATACTTGAGAACTGTCTGGAAACAATCATGTGCCATCTGCTGCAGGATGAACCTGCTTTAGCAGGAAGGTTGGACCAGATGATCCACTGTGGTCCCTTCCAACCTCACCCACCTCATCAGTCCAAAAATTAAAAAAATTCCAATACACCATTGGTGAGACTGTTTATGGCTCTCTTCGAGTCAGGGTTGCAGCAACAAGAAATTAACAGCTATATCGGCAAAAAAAAAAAAAAAAAGAACATCACAAATGCTAGAAGAGCTGTTGGAGATGCATCCACATTCTCCCATGCACAGGTTTACAAAACTAGCTTAACCAGTCCTTCTTGGATTCTTCTGCTCGTTCTTTTCCCATAGCAAAAAGATGCCAGAAAGTAGTAAGAAATTAGAACACTGAAATTATCCAGGACTCCAAAAGAGCATGAGATGACCAGTAGTCACCTATCCTACCACTTCGTGTCCTCCCTCTGTGAGCCTTGACTTGCCCTAACTCTGCTCTCTCTGAGCATCCCATAAGAAGTGAACTCCATCCATTGCCATCTGGCTGATCTGTCACTCACCAAAATGAGAAAGATTCATGTCCAGCAAAGTAAAAATTCATCTGGAGTCAGAAAGTCAATGTCAAGTAAGTCTTGTGAAATGACTTATACTGGTACTTACTACTAGGAAGATGCTTCCTTTCTCTGCCTTGGTTTTTTACCCTTAAAATAGAGCTAATGTTTCCTTTCTCCCAGCTTTCCTCTATTTAAATATCAGGTCTCTAGAGCGTGGGGTGTATGTTACTGTACAAATGTGCAGCCCTGAGCATGATGGGGATTCTGGCATTGGAGGAGACCTATGAGCTGCTGTAACACAAATAGTAGGAAGAGTTTTTCCTCAAGATTACTCCAGGGAACCGAGGTCAGACTTTCAGTGAAGGAAGACACAAACCTATTATCAGTTTCTGTGGGGACTAATGCAATTTACACTTTGTTAGAGGAACTCACAGTGATTCGTACACATTAATTACTCCTTGCAGCATCCCAGATGGATAAATATTATTACCTTCATTTTACAGAAAGGGTAACTAAGATGTAGAGAAGTTCATTTGTTTGACTAGAGTGGTACAGAGTGCTAATGACAGAACTCAGGAATAAAACATAAGAGGACTGATTGTCAGTCCTTTCCTGCTCCAAATCTATGGGTCCCAAATAATTTTTTCCCAGGACATCACATGCAAAGAAAGCTGCTGGGCTGGGTACCACTGAGATGGGGTTTGGGACCAGTGATGGCACATGCAACACAGCCTGGGAAGCACTACTTCTAACCCATCTGCAGAGCCTTGCAACGATAGGAGGAGGAAATGGAAGTGCAATTAGCTGGAAACAAATGAATTTGTGTTGCATATATTTCCCAAGTTGATGGGTTAGTGAATGAACTGCTCGTTATTTCTTGGAGCAGCATCTCTAAAGATCTGTAGAACAACTTGGAAAACCCCCAGTTTTTCTGTTTTGACATTTTTTGCAATATTTCTGAATGCTGTCTGCCCTAGTGTCAAGCATACCTACTACTATATTTCCATTTTTTTTCATGAAAAGGAAATTATGAAGAAGTTCTGTAGCTGTTTAGTTGTTTAAACTTCTCACCTTGAATTTTTCAGTCTCATGAGTGCTATGTTGACAGTGTCAGCATTTGGCCTACAGAAATAAAATATTTTGTACCTTAAATATCAAGCCCTCTTTATTCCTATTTTCCTGTTATTCATGTATTGTCACTTAAAACCTGGTAATGTTTCCCTCTCCAGCAGAAATGTTTAACTTCAGTCACAGTTGAAAAATGAAATAGAGACCACAAAGCAGCATCAAAAATTGGGGAAGAAAAGTGAATACATTTTTTTTTTAGTTCAATCAATAATTTCTTCTTATGGTTGCTGAGGAAGAGTGGTAAATTACCTTTAAAATCAAAATCCTTTTTTTATGCAGAAGCAAAATGTGTCCAGAAATTTTCCATCCACCTATAATCTGTTGCGTATTTCCTATGTGGTGAACAGAGGAACTTGATATTTCTTTGCTGCAGCAGATAAACCTGCAAGATGGGACCAGAGTGATGAAGGTCTGGTGTGAGCTTCCCAGAGGTGGCAAAAACAGATTCTCCAGGTAAGACGGACCTAAGAGTATATAATAACAATAGTAAACTCCATATTTAATTATCCTTACTTACATTGGAATGGTATTTTTCAACCTTTGTTCTGCAGATTCCTGGTAGAACATGGATTCATTGGAAGGAGGGTGGAAAGAGCAATTTCACCAATGCTCTCCAGCTGTTAGGGCTTGGGATTTTTCGGGGGGGATGCTGAGCCTTCATGAGAGAATTTCTAGGGACCCACAAATCAAAGCAAGTGGAAAGACACTACAGTGGGATAATGTTATATTGATTGCTTTGTTTTTGCAGAGGATAGATTTTGTTTAATCTTCCCCTTCCTTATATTGCTTGACACCATTAGTTTTATCTTAACAGTCATCAAATATGAAAAATCACTAGAGAAGAGACTTTCTAATGTGTTTTGTACTACTTTGGGTAGGTGATAACACAGGAAGTATTTTCTGGGGCACGGTAGCTCTTTAAAACAATATTTGCTAAAAAAGAAAACAGATAGGGCAGAAAAGCATGGACTTGAAGAGAGATCTTACTGAATGAAGGTTTTAGAAGAAAACATATTGAGAACCTGGAAGTTAAGAGGCTGGACAGATAAAGACAAAGTCTCTTACTGGTCTGAGAGCCCATTGACCTGCCCATACTGGCATGATGGGATAAATGCTGGGTGTTACAGGGGAAATCTTTATTTGATGAGGGTTTGGTCTGTGGCGGGGTACAGTAGGAAGCAGTACCTCACCCTACCACAGACAAGGGTGTGACAGAGGGCTGTGGTTTTGGGATGGGGCAGAATTCCCCAAGAAACTGCGCTCCCCAGCATCACATCACCTGCTGCCCTGTACATCTGAGATGCTGTTTCTCCCTCTCTTTCATCCTTCACAAAATCCTGGTGTCTGTCACCATGCCAGGCTCTCCAAGGGTTTAATAAAAAAGGGAAAACAATATTTGATGTGAGCACAGTAGGGAGAGGAGAGGCAGTGCAGAGGGAGAGGGACAGACAATGTATCCATACGGAGAACAGAAGAATGCCAGGGCAGCCGCATTCAGAGCCTGTCCCTCTCTTCTGCTGCGCCCCACAGCCTCTGTTCCGCCGGACAGGCTCTTAACATAACAAGTGAGCTGAGGGGCTGGCCAGCCCTCTGCTCACCGCCCCCCGGATTCCTCCGCCCTGACCCCTGTCTCCCAGCTACTGATCCCAGGCAGCACTGGGCTCTTCCCTGCTTTCTGGCCGGCACTATTGTCTCCTAGCTGCTGCAGTGGAAAGGATGCCCTGGGTCCTTTGCTGAGAGAGACCAATAAGGCCTGGGGGATAAAAATACATATATATATACATACATATATGTGTATATGCATATGCAATAAATAAAGCAAGCCAGCCAAGCCTTTCAGGCAATTTTAGCTCCATATATTGTTCTGGAAGAGGATTTTCCTCCCTCCCCTCCCATCTCCTAATGAAATACCCCAAGCTTTGCTTGTTTCTCTCCCCCCCACTCTCTGCTGCCAAAGGGTACTCTACAGGCATGCTCTCAGGAATTTTGTTTCCTGTTCTTGGAGCAGCATAGGCTGTCAGTATGGGAGAATCTTTTATTTGCTAAGGTTAATGGTGACAGAGTTTTAGCCACAAACCCCTCCAGAGCCCCTTCAAAGCTCTTATTGCTCTCTTCATTTGCTGGTCATTTGCTTCAGAGCATCCCTTCACCCTATTTCTCCCAGACCTACTCCTGCCTTCTCCTACCTCACCCCTGCAGTCACGCACATGCCCACCAAGCCTGGCCACGGCTGGAGGGATGAAGGTGCAAAATTGCTGAATATCCTCTCAGAGACCCAGGTCCTGGCCATGGGACCATCTGCCTGCATGTACATACATGTACAGCCACCTCCATCCTCTGCCTCTTGGGGTTACCCAAGAGATGCTTGGTATGGATGGGGCAACCCACATCTCTCTACCCATCAGTGTAGCTGCTCCTGGTTAGACCTTTCCCTGTAGTGCATGTGGCACTGTATGGAGGTAGGATGGAAAGCAGAGGAAAGCATCTGGCAAATTACTAGACCACAGTCCTTTGCACAACATCCCTGGCCACTGCCCTTGCACCCCTGCCTTCAGGCTGAGCCTCACACTAGTTCCCCACTTGTTTTCCCTGAGCAGGACTGAACAGACAGCCCAAGTACTCCTGAGTTGTCCATGAAACAGAAGAAGAGCTGTGGAAGGCATGTGGAGCTGCATGGTTCTGAAGGCCACCAGGGCCACCAGCCCTGGGTACTCCCTTATGGTAGAAAGTACAGGTGAGAGCCTTAGCCATGCTTGGTTCTGCTATCCCTCTGTCCACTGCTCAAAACCCCATTTCTTTACACAGAGAAAATTAGTTCCCCTCCCCCAGTGTCTGTCTCTTTTTGACTCCCATTGCACATGAAAATGCTGACGGATTTCCCTGATCACTAGCCATGCTGGCTAGTGGCTAAAGCAGTTCATTTCAGACCCTGTGCAGGTATTTCTTACCATACATTATAGTGAATAATGTATCCCCAGCCATGCAGCACAAGGCTTATAAGGCTATCTCAGTATTCTGGTGACAGCTTTAAACCACTCGACCATTGACCATTCGGGTCTCATGGTTTATAGAGTCACCAGCACACCTTGACAGGGTTATAGCCTACTTATTGGTATAAAGCATGGTTAGGGATACATTATTATAGCACGTTGCTTCTGAAACGGGTCTGTGTGCCACTGGTGGCCTAGAGAGCCCTTGCTGGTGATCTGCAAAGGGCTGGGTGATGTGGACAGCCTGATTAACATCTACCTGCTCAACCACGATGAGCAATTGTTGGAGTGACCTGAGGGACAATGTTCACTCTCAGATCCTGGAGGGCTGGAGGTGCAGGTGGCTCTGACAAGAGGGGGGCTGCAAAGAGCTGCTTTCTATGGAAGTGGATACCCAACTGTGCTTGAAGACAGTTCAACAGGGTTGCAGTCCCCAAAGACTGAAACCAGCAGCCACTGCGCAGTTTGCCATGAGGCTGAGAAATGCTTTGAAGACTGCTGCTTCCATGCTACTTGGTTTACATCCACCTTTTCTGGGCTGCTTCAAGTTAGATGCAACCTGACCATCTTGCTTCTCTATAAATGCCAATTTGGTCTGGCTCATGCTGAGCACTCATTAACAATTACTAGAGTTAAGGTAGTTAATCACTACAGCTAAGGTTGCAGTCTGACTTTCCTTCTGATTCCAGATCCCAGGTCTGCAAGCTTTTCCCATCTCCCACAGAAAGGTTTCTTCCTTGTTTCCATTGTTTTGGTCTTGCTCCCCAGATTAGTGATTTTATTATTAAGTTTCCAAGGATTGTTTGAATTACCTTTGAACGCAACATGCACCTGTTCTTCTTGGGACAATTTAACAAACAACTCAGCTTAAAAATGTTGACCTCAGGTTGCTTCCTGATCTCACTCAATTTGTTAAATATTGAGCCAAATTTGGAGAAAAATTACCTTGGTACTTTGAAAGCCCTCAAAACGGGAACTCAGCAATAATGTTTTAAAATTTCTCTCCCTGCACTCCCTCTTTAAGTGCTATTAAAGGAAATATTTGTTAAGGATATTTCATCTATAGGACTTGGTAAATGGATCCATTACGGAATTACTATATGCCAATGTTCAGGACGCCTCTGAAACAAATGGACTCATTTTCTCAAATGTTATGTTTAAGTCTCAGTGAGCTCTCGACCACAGCCTCATTTGACATATGCCTCTTCAGTCTTAGTTTCAGGTGCAGCCTTGATCCTACAGAGATTTATGCTTGTAATTAACTTTAAGCATGTAAATAGCCCCTCTGAGTTCCTTGGGATGGTTACACTTAACGGTGTGAGCATCCTCTGATGGGGCCTCAGCCCCACTCTTGCGGATGCTGCTGCCGGCTGTGCACAGTTTGGGATCAACCAGCTGCACAGACCTGGTCTGGGACAGGCATCCTTGCAGCACCACATCTTACCAAGATAGCCAGAGCACACACTGCACAGCTTTTGTGCCAGCTCCAATTTTATTCCAGCTTTCTGCAAGCTACGGGGGGATGACAGACAATATTTTAAGGTATAAAGCCAGAGTCACAGACAAATAACACCAAATGCACATTGAGTCTGTCAGGGGAAGTTAACCTGTCAGCACTCCCTGAAAGGATCTGCATTAGCAGATCAGCTTCACATCAGATCAACATTTGTGTCTTGTGGCCACAGTCTTCCTGACCCAGTACTTGGAGCCCTAAAGCCTGACTTTCTCACCTGTTGAATCCAGGCTTCAGTAGGTTTAAGACAGCAGGGTGATTGCTTACCTTTGCATGGTAAGTTCTGCTGGTGTGAGGCTTTAGTGGAGTTTTTTAAAGAAGCAGACAAAATCCTATAATGTGCAGATGTGAGGCTATTAGTCTTTTCACAGTCTTTTTCACTGAAGAAGGGGAAGGCAGAAGACACTGAAGACAAATAAGCAGACAAACTTTTGTGGAAGTACATTTTTACTGTCTTTTCTTCTGCTTGTGCAAACTGGTACACATGGGAGGGGGCTGTGAGATGACACTGATAGTACAGATATGCTGAGACATAGTAGGAACAAATTGTTTGCTTTGCATTCAGCTTCTCAGCTCAGGTTTCCACTTCAAGCACAATAAATCCCTGAGTCCAAGATCACGTCTCTCCTTCCCTTAACACAAATCGCTTTGCCAGGTCCTGAGCTCGTGCCGCTGGGTCAAGCCACACCAGTACTAAACCTGGAGTGCAAGGGGAGGAACCAGACCCACCTCACTTAAAGGACAAATAGATCATAGTGCAGATGGAACAACTGAGGGATACACAGCTAATTATATGCGCAAGTGTGGGGTATTTATTACTGTAAAATGCTCACAAAATTCATAGGCACCTAAGACTTACGATGGCATTATCCACCGCCACTGGAGAATTAATGGGCAGCCTTTTCCCTGTGCTAAAGCAGACAACAGAGGGGGGTACTCTGTCATCCAGAGGTGAGAGCAGGGAATGAATGCATAGATGGTACTCCCCTCTAATGCTAATGGACCCTAGCACTAAGATTAGATTTACACCCTCCCTCTAAATGTACACCAGGGGAAGGCAGCTCCCCCAGGCTGCCTTCCCAACAGTGAGGTGCTGCAAAAGCTGCTCTCTCCTCTCCCTGCCTCATCCTCACCGGCCTCCATACCAGCCGGCACAGGCTGTCCTGCTCCCCACATCTGCCCAGGTTCGCAGAGAAGGACCATTCACATCTCCCTCTGGCCATGCTGCCCAGGCAACAGTGATCAGGGCAGCACCTCTCCCCGTGCACAGTCCCATCCAAACCACCAGACCTCTCCTCCACATGTACCCACCACCCCACCATGAATGCTGGGCAGCAGCTGGTAATTCAGTTCTCAGCACCATGGGAACACCCCACCATACTGCAGAGGGTTAAACAGTTCTTGTATATTCTCTGCTCGCCCAAAAAACAAAAACAAGGAGAAATTATCCTTTCCCTCCCCTCCCAGCATCTTTGCTTTGGAATGGGAATGGGATTTTGACCTGAAAAATAATAAACCTAACAAGAGGGAATGTGTGACTATTGATCTTTAACTTGTAGAAGAGGTAGGCTGAAAATACTCAAGAAGAGAAAGACAATCCATCAGAAAAGTTCTCATCCACAGATTTTTCCATCATGGCTTCATGTTTGACCCAAGTTCCTTGAGCAGACCCAGTCCTAGGCCCCAGCCCTGGCCCTGTAAGGAGCTGGGGCTCAGAAGGCACAGCCCTGGAGACTGGGAGGAGCACGATGGTGCTCACAAACCTCTCACTAACACAGACAGGAGTACAGGCCCCACAGAACAGGAGAGGAAAAACTCCCAGAGCAGGTTTGAATGGCTCAGCTTTCGCAAGCAGCCTTCCCTTGTCCTTGGTGGTGGACTTGCTCCTGGGCAATATCACCCCACGCACGGCAGGAGTGACCACAGGCCTGCTAAACAACTCCCTGCAAATAATTCACACCAACTTGTTTAAAGGAGCAAATGGGTTTAATTATTAGTTACAATCTTGTCAATAATTATCACCCCATCTGTGGGTAATAAATGGCAGCTTCTCACAGACTGCATCATTAGAGTTTAAGGACACCAATGGGGTGCATTAAAATGCTGAGGAAAGCATTGATCTGGTGTAAAAATGCTCTTTACAAATTACAGACACGGGTCAAGCCCACCAGTGAGTCCTCCCTCTTCCCATCTGATGCCAGCCTGCCCTCTTCTCTTGCTGTGCATCCTCCCAGTACCCCCAGCCCATGGCTGCTAGAAAGACAAAGACCCCAGTCTGTGGATTGTAGGGGATCTAGACCTTACTTAGGACTCTGGGCTTTACAGAGTGAAGGCTGTGCAGCTATGACAGGGCTGGGATAAAGCACCACAGCTCTGTCCTGGTCAGCTCTGCTGCTTTATTCCCACAAAGGAACTGGCCTTGTCATCTTCACAGCACTCTTTATCCAATGGGCAAGAGAAGTAGGATCATGTAGGCAATGTTTCCCAAAATGCAGATACTTCTAGGGTGGAAAAGCATCAGTCATCACACAGCAGGACTTCTCAGAGGAGAAATGATAACTCTTATTTTTTTTTTGAGTTTCTATTTTTTTTTTCTATTTGAACTGCAGGCTGAAATATAGGCCGGCAGAATGCAATTATCTAGGCTGGAATTTGGCCAAAATGCTGGGGCTAACAGCCCTACTGTTTCAAAATATGCCACAGTACCCTAAATGATCACATCTTGCAGGATTTGATTTTGCATTTCATCCAAAAAAATGTTGGGAAGATGATGAGTAGGATAAGCATAAACTAGTCCCAGTTATCCATGTACCTGCTGAAAGTTCAGTCCAGAACAGCTCCTGAAAATAACTTCTGTGCAAAACACTGAAAGAAGTCAGTGGTTTTATTCCGTTTGCAGATTCTCTGCCACCAGTTTCCATTTTTTTTTTCACTGAAAAATACATCAACTTTCAGAAGGAGAAGCTTGAGTAAAACAAGATACTTTCATTTGAAAACAAAAAAGGTGAAGGGCATTTCTTTCCTCTGCAACAATATTTTAGATCGATCTTTTTTTGTTGTTGTTTGTTTGGGGTTTTTTGTTTGGCTGTTTTGTTTTGTTTTATTTTGTGATTCAGCCTGTTAGGAGAGACAGAGGATTAAGACAGCTAATGGACAGTCTTTATAGGCAAACAAAACTAACATCTAAATGACTCTTTGCATGTACAAGTGGTAAACTCTTCATTAAAAAGAGAGCTACATTGACAGAGGCAGACTGGGCTACAGCTGAGCCACAGTGTAAATAAATCTCTTCCAGGGCCCATACAAACACCATGCCTCCCATGCTTGCAACCTGTTCCCTTCGTATTAAATAGCTCCAAACGCTCCCTGTTGTTCTGGATGCTATGCAAATATTAGCAGAAGGACGCATGCTCTGTTTTAAAGGTATCTCAGATACAGCCACACTAATCAAACTTTTTTGGAAAGTAACATCAGGACTTGCAGTTTCTCTTTCTACTTCAGCAAGTGAAATTTATCTGCAGAATGAATTGTGCTTCTAGCTGCCTCAGGCTGTGTGCTAGCTCTTGCAGAATTTGGCCAGTCTTCCCCCACAAGGGAAGAATAGAAAATGAAAAGGTAATTTTGAAAAGTCAAAATATTTCATTTTCTATTTTGGAAAACAAATCATTATAATTGATTTTTCGTGTTGAAATGTCTTCCCATTCTACAACATAACTGTTTTTCTAGAAAGGACAGTGGTCATCTGTAAACAACATATCTCATTCAGACTGAAAAAATTACAGTGTCCTTATTACTGGAATATCTAGAAAAAAATCCACCTTAGGTTAACTAGGGAAAGCCAAACCTGTCTTAATTTTCACTTGTACAAATGAAAGAAAATGAATGAAAGGGACAGTTTCAGATGCCCCAGGTGCTGGAAGCCCAAAAGGATAATGTGGATCAGCTCTGCAATATCACCAGGGTATGAGTACCACAGTGACTTCATCGTCCCTGTTCTCTGCAGGTCATTACTTGAAAATCACAAAGTCTTGCTTATCTCACACGTATCAACCACACTTAGATGAACTGCCCCAGTGCTGCCATTGCCCAGCTCACATCTAGTTTCCATCACATCCCTCTCTGGTGCTGAGGGGAATATAAAAAAGGAAAACAAACCGAGATTCAGGAAACACCATGCTCAGTTCTTAATTTGTAGCCATTCGTAACCTACTCCTAAATTCATGCTAATTCCTTTGATTTTTCTGAAAATGCAAGTGAATCCTAAAAAGCAGTGTGACTTTTTGGCAGCCTGCATCAGAAACAAATTATTCCCATGTTGTAATGCATAATACACAGTAAGATCTGCATGAGAACTGGAGCTGGCCACTGCACAAACACAATTCCACCAGTGAAGCTTCCAACCTCATTCATAGTACCTGCTCTTCAGTTTTGTTCCTGTTTAAAAAATGCCATGTCACTTAATTGACTGATTCCATGCCACAAGCAGTTTGCAAACACACTTGTTTGAAGAAGATATGCCCTGGCTGATTTGGAAAATCCCTTAGAAATGCATTCAAAATAATTCAGAACTGATTAATGAAAAGTTGAGTAAATAGAGGGAATGGAGGACCTGGCACAGGCTGTGGTTAGTCAGATTTGGCTGAGTTCACTCCAACTAATTTTGTATACCTTCTTTCATTTCACTTTCTGCAAAATTCCCAGAAAATCACTTTGGTGATTTTGGTGAGGGATGTGTTACAAACTAGAGTGTAATGAATAGACAGAGGAGAAAAATCACAACAACACATTTAAAAAATTCCCTGGGCAAATATTTGCATTGGAAACTGGACCTTAAGATTCACTACATGCATCCAGGGGTCAGAAACATTATGGGTCCACTCACAGGCAACTTGAAACTGGGAAGATGGGTTGTGAGTGAGCTGGTTGGAGCAAATGCAACCTCACCAGTGTCAGGGAACTGTGTCTTTTATTTAGCTGAAGATCCTAACCCTATATACATTCATGGGTGTTCACATATTTAATGCAAACACACACAAGTGTGCACGCTCACACATTCTTAAAATGTATGTGCATATATTCCTATATTCACAATGAACTGTTTATGAGCAAGCTATCAAGAAAGAGTTTTCACTGAAATTATTCAGTGAATGACTTCAAACAATGAATACATTGCAGGAAATGGCGATTGGCTCCAGAGCAATCCGCAAGCAGAAAAGAAGGCATAAGCAGTTGAATAAATGGGTGGCTATGAATTACTCATTTAGCTGCATTATCTTCTTGTGGTCCCAATTCAGCAAATGTCTAAACACCCACTTCCCATTAAGAGCATGAATAGTCCCATTGATTCAATAGGGTTATTTTCTCTGCCTTCCATGGGGCAACTCAAATACTTAAATTTAAGCAAGTGCTTAAAGTGCTTTGCTGAATCAGGAGGTATGTCCACACTGTATATACCTGTGTTATACAGAAGGTCAGATTAGCTGATCCAAGAATCCTTTATGGTCTTAAGATCTATAAATCTATGAATAAAACCAGCCTTTGCTGGAATTGCTTCTCCATAACCTTCCTGAGCACTGAAATTCATCCACACCCCAAAAATATTAATAAAACACTCTGTACTTAACTCTTTTCATATTATACTAAGTATGCCACTAAATAAACCTCTTAATATTCCAGTATATTTTGCAATGAACATTTTCCCGGTACGCTAGAGCGGTTCCTCCTTTTGTGCCATCCAGAACACAATCCCCATGAAATACTGCAGTAAACATTTCTCTGAGTACTACAGCAAACACTACCAGCATTAGCAGATTAACCATTCCACTGAGCGCCATATTAAGCACACGTTTAAATACTGAGAAAAGACGTATAGCCTCCTTTTTCCACTGCGCCTCGTTACCCTGCCGAGATCCATATTTTTCTGCACGGAGTCGACCAGCCCTATGTGTACCTGCTCTGTTCCCTCCCCCCACAACGTCTTTCCCTCTCTTTTTTCCCCTCCTTCTTGTTTCATTCATCCAGGACCCATTCTTCTGGCTTGGAAGCCAGTGTCAGGGGCCAGGAAGAAGGGGAAAAAAAGGGGTCAGAGGATTTGGCATATTGTTCAACCACAATATCGACAACAAATCTATAATGTGTGCAAGTCTCTACCTCTCTGTCTCTCTCAGCACTGCTGAAGTCTGTTGATGGAGAAACACAGGTTAAGTGTGGGTCTCCCCTTCCTGGATTGAAGGAATTAAGTGGCAGGTCTTGACTGGTGTAATTTGGAATTACAAAGCATTGTTTGGGTTTTACAGGTGTACTTTATTGTCAGCAAAACCATCGTGCTCAGAACCTTCAATGGATTCATCTTTAGCAAGTGCTTAAGAGCCGCTGACTTGTCTCTTGTTGCTGACAAACCATCTAGATTCAACCCATGGTTCTGTTCAGCTTTTCCCCTTTCCCTTCTCTCTCTCTTTTTCTCTCTCTTTTTTCCTCTTTTTTTTTTTTTTTTTTTTTTTTTTTCATTTTTTTTTTTTTTTTTTTTTTTTTTTTTTTTTTTACTAGCAATTTGATGTTTGATCATTTGAGGCAATGAGGCGGAGGGTAATTTACGTTATCAGGGAGGTATGAGGGGTGCTGGGAACCCAGACGCAAGGCCCATTCGCCTGCTAAAGCGCCATCGTAATGTAATGAGACTCCAGTCAAGTGCAGCTAGTAATGGAGAGGAACATTTCCCATTCATCTGCCTACCTGAGACTCCACCGAATACGACAATAACTTTTGCATGGGAGGAGCAGGGGGGGACACAGTGAAGGGGGGCCAGAGTCCCCACGGCATGACTCCCTCTGTCTCATGGAGAAGCACCACAGCCTCATCCTTTAGACCATTGAGGGAAGCAAATTAACACAACTCGGCAAGTCACAAAAAAGGTTGTTGGAAGTGCTTAACCCTTCCTGGACCCTTTCCAGGCAGATACCTGGTCAACACAGACCCCCAGCCTTTTTTGGCAGCCTGTGGCTGGGTCCCCTCCTTGGACTCTCTGCTGTTACATCCCCCAGCTCAGAGCCAGACCCTCGTGCAGAGGGAGCTTGGAGAGAGTGGGCACACCAGAGCAGGCCATCAGGAAGGTGCCTGTACATCAACTAGCAGAAGTTGAAAAAAGGAGGAAACCAATTTCACAGAAGTGCTCCAATGTTGTTTCCCTCCAAAGGGGTTTCCAAAAAAAGCTCTTTTTCCTGATGACCCCTAGGCAGCTCTATCACTTGTCCACAAGCATGGCTTCCTATTACAACACCAGAGTTTTGAGAAATCCGTCACCTTTTGTTTTCAAGTGTGGCAAACAGGACATTGGGATTGCACTAACAATTTATTTTAATACCATTTTATAATATCAATCAAAACACAAGCAAAAACTCAGTCCCACCCCACATTTCTAGTGCCATGGATGTTTGCCCCCAGGGGAATTTCATTCCCCATGGCTTTGTCAGAGAAGACCACTCCTGCCGCACAGTCCAGAGAAGCAGATACTAACTCCACTCCATGGTGTCCTGGGGCTGGCTGTTCCCATGACAAGGATGAGCATGTTTATATCATCCTGACCATCAGGAAAACTGAGGCTCTGTCCCATGCCATGATGAATAAAATCCAAAGGCTTGTGTTTTTTTTCAGAGAATGAGGTCCCAAGGATGATGGGATTTATTTCTGTCCCCCCTACACTCCAAACTCTTCTTCACAGCCTTGGCCCATGCCTGCAAAGGCCTCCCTGGCTGCAGATTCACTTTGCACTCTGCCTGCATAATGCAGTGACGGGGCCTCCCAGCAGCACAGTAATAACCACAACAGTAATACCCACCACGAGCAATAACAATGATGCACATATTCAAGTTCTCACAGGCGACCCTGCTATTCTGCACACTTTGTTTGCAAGCTGAGGGTAATTATAGCTCGAGGGAACCTCCTGGATGCAAACAGATCTCCCGGTATGAAGACTTCAATGTATGTCAAGGGGTATAGGTGGCAGGGATGAGATACAAGGGCAGGAGAGATTAATTTCCTTCATCAGCCTGTCCTAAGCTTGCTGTTTTTTCCCAGAACTTGGTCTGAGATAGGGAGGGATAGGAAAGGAGAGGGGGAGCTGAGGTCTCTCCCTCCCAGCCCTCACCAAATTCCTGCCACATGGACCCTTCCAATTATATCCACGTTTGAAAGGCTGCTGTCAGGATGAAAGGCACAGAGCAGTAATGAACTGACGATTAATTTGCAGTTGGCTCACCCAGTGCGTGAGTGTCTCTCAGGCTCGCTGCATGCGGGTGCTAAATATGACGATGTCAGCAATTGTCAGCAAGAGCCAGGGTTACCCTTAATAAGAGTCTCTCTCTCTCTCCACTGCCTGATTGCCTGCTGCCAGCTTTCGGGGGCTCCAGCTCGGCTCCCCATCTTCCTGACGGCAAGGGGAGCTCTGTACCAGCCTGGCAGCTGCTGAAGTAGCAAGAGGAAGGGAAAAGAAATGACCCTCTCCCCTGGCAAAGCAGGAGCAGCAGCTGCCAGTTCTAACTGCCTCTGCCCATGCCAACTTTGACCTGGGAGAGTTACAGCTTATGCTGGCACGAAAATAGCTCAGGATGCAATTGCACACGTAAGCACCAGCCATGCCTGGGCTGGGATCCCTTGCACCTCCAAAACTGGCAGCAAATTTCACAGCCCCTTAATCTATGTTTGAAACAAGCCTCTCACTCTTCATATTCAAGTCTGCATCCCTGTGTCAGAGGTGGTGTGATGGCCTGGGAGTCTGATTGACACTAAGTTTCAAGACAGAGCTGTTGCAGAGGAACCACTTCCTTGGTACCATGTAAAACCGTGTTGCCAGCAACTGGTTTTCAGGCAATGCAACACTCCCGTAGCCTCAGGGTCTGGGTCAGGACCTGCTCAGACAACCATACCAGCCCCACAGGGAAGGCAAGAAGCACACTCTTGGGAACCACAGTGCTGAGCACTCTATGAGAGCACACAGAGGGGTCTGAAGCAGAAGTCCAAAGAGTTTGCAGGCTAACCAGCCAAGATGCTCCTGGGTGTGGGAGGGATGCAGTAGAGAGCACTGGATTGACAGGGCTGGGAATACAACCTGCATCTTCTGCATTAAGGGGCCTGTCAACAGGTCATGTGGGAGTGCTGCTTTGTAGAGGGAAGCACAACACCTGCTCAAAAGACACAAATATTCAAAGTAAAGAGCAATCCCTTGGCATTGCACAAAGACACCTCCTTCATGCTCCCAGGGAATCCAGGGTATGCACAATGGACCTGTATATTCCATCCACCCTTCTGTGTCCATTCACCAAATCTACACACTTCATCTTCTGTCTTTCTCACAACAGAAATGAATACAGGTCTGAGTGATTAGCCACCACAAATGTGCTTAATTTCAAAAAGATATTTTCTTCAGCTGCCTGAAGCTGAGCACCCCAAATCACTGGGGGGTGATAAAAATAAATATAATATATAAATATTATAAATATAATAAAATATAATAAATATATTCTGCTGCGGAGTAAGAATTGGAGGATTGGGATATAGCAAGGCAATGCTCATTGATGGATGTGGGACAACGTGTAGGGCATTAGAAAAGTGCATATGGTAGCTTCCTTTTAGATTGCCCAAAGGCATCTGCCCTGTAAAATACATTTCACATATCTTGTTGAGTAGTTGATCATCTAGATTATTAGACCTGGCTTCATGTTATTATGTTGGGATCTGAAAAGTGGGTTCACTGATTTCATCTTAGGCATGGACTTCTGGAGCTTTAGAGAGCTGATGAGGAGAATACAAAAATCAGCTGCAAATGGCTGAAAAACCTCTACCTGGAATTATAAACCAATCACTGTATCCTTCCTGCTGTAAACACCACCTATCATCAGTATATATATCAGATCATGCATAATACCCCCCACACCTGCCATTCTAAGTGTGGGATTCCTGTGCAGTCCACATGCTGTAATAATCTTGTCATTGTTACCATTTTACTGCATATGAACAATGCTCCTCTGTGGTTGCCAAAGCTCCAATACCATCAGATTCAGTAGGTGTTAGCTTTATCATCATAGCTCCCCTTGCAGATGGACAGTCCTGTTCGTGTTACTGGGCCTGGGATCAAGCATTTTCCTCACCTGTTGCTAGTCCTTACCTCTTTCATGGAGACATGGACATCAACTGAGAGATGTTTTTCCTTGGGATACTTTTTCTTAGGAAAACCTCACATCTGAGCTGGATGGGGTATCCTGTGAATTCATGGCATTTACAGCAGCTGGTGTTGTTCAAAATAAGAAGAAAAAGAAAAAAGAAAAAAAAAGAAAAAAAAAGCCCTTGAAAAAAATATTCCTGAAGACTGGGTGCCTTTTCTTTTGACACATTCCGAAAGACCCTTCTGATGGTTGCTACAGAGTGACATTTATTTCTAATTTTGTCTGGACGCTATTAGACAATGATCTCAAACACCAGAAGAAGCATCCTTTTTCGCCTTGAACAAGACATTTAAATTAATCAAAAGGGATGCTATGGGTCTCTGTTTCCCTCTCAGACAGCCTCTTGATTTGCAGAAAAAATTTTGGCAGAACCAAAGCCACGTTATGGCCAGGTATGCATGTCTTTGGAACTGCCTGTGACTAGAAGTCTGCTTTTCACCTAGTTCTGGTACACTTATGACTTTATCACTACAGTCTTGAGGTGCTCACATAACTTTACCAGTCATTTTCCCTGCAGGAAATCACATGCCCTGTCTGGACAAAAACACAGAATGAACAGAGACAAAAAGATATTCAGAAATGGAGTCTACTCATAAGGCAAGTGTTCAAGATGGTCTGAGGTCCATGTTAGCAAAATGGATACAGCCTCCAGGGTATCCTAGTAGTGTTTGATGCCAGGTCCTGTCATACCAGGCTAAAGAAGGGGACAATGGTGATGGGCCTGTATCACCACTAGCTCTGTATGTACTGCACAGAGTTTTTCATCTTTGGCTATAGGTCTATATTTAATTTACAAGTCTTGTCGTAATCACAGATGTGTTTTTACCGTGTAATCTCTGCCATCAGAGCTGGCATTTCAGGCCCTGCTCCTCGCATCACTCTCACTCCCTCACAGTGCTTTCCCAGCAGATGTACAGGGTGTCCTGCCAGCTGGCGACAGCTTGGGTCCAGCTCACATATAATTTTAAAAAACTTGCCTCAATGGGAACTTCCTACAAAGATGCCTTCCAAGCCACTCTTCCTGCCCACCAAGCATGCCTGGGCCCTAGAGAGATACTTCTTGGCTTTCCCTGCTCCTTCCATCCTGCCTGGCTCCCATCAGAAGCTGGCTCGGTGGCCACACCATGCCTCAGCACAGAGGAGGAGGTGGCAGAGTCATGGCACTGATGCCACTTGGCAGCCCCACCTAACGACATTGCATGCACGTGAAAGCCAAGTGCAGCCCTTGGAGAGTCGAGGGCTCCTCTGCAAAGGAGACCTGAGCCCTTTAAGGAAGAGAGAGGAGCAGAAATCAATTGTCTGCTTGCCTTCCTCCCCAGGCCCCCCTCTCTCCCTCCTCCATCACCACCACCACCACACACGCACCCTATTCACCCTGCTGGAAGGTGACATTTGCTATTAACCTTATATTGGGCCATTTTGTAAATCAATGTCACTTACATTTAATAACAAGTGTAATCAAAGGAATTATGCAAATTTAATTTGATGCTTCTTGAATTATGCAAATCTGCACCACATATAATGGCTTCTGACATGTGCCCAGTTGGAGAACGTTCCATTACCTCCTCTCTTATTACCCCTATTATTATTTTTATTTTTTTTTTATCCTGGGGGGGGGAGGGAGAAGGGAGGGAGCAGCGGTTAGGCTTGGAAGCAGGGGGGACAAGTGAGTGCATGGAGAAGAGAAGAGAAGAGAAAGAAGAGGGGTGGTGAAGAAAAGCACTCCTTTGCCTGCATTTTGAGTAGAAAAGCCTCCTGAAGGCATTTCTGTTATTGTTATTGCAGAGCAAGGAGAGCGGGATAGGGAGGGGGGTAGTGGAATGGGGATGGTTGGAATCATTTCCCATGAATGGCTTTGCAGGCAATAATACTATAAGCCTCTGATTCTAAATTACTGCCCTTCCAGTCCTATCTTCAGCATGATATTACTCTCCTTGGCCTCTTCTTCCTGAATTACTAGTCAAGCTGGGGGAGGGTGAGGGAAGAGGGGAGTAGGCTCTGCAGAGTGGAAAATGCAGAACAAATGGGTGAAAAGGTGTTTCAGGATTTTTGCTCCCTGACCTTCCCAGGTACCCCCACATTCTTGTTCCTTCTGCCAGGGCCCCAGAAAAATAACTGTTCTTTTCCTGTTGGCTTTTCTACCACTTACTTATTTCCTTGCACATGACCCCCAGGATCAGGAACGAACAGCCACATGATGCATGTGCCACAATTTGTAATATCTTCTCAGAAACCTGGGGTACCTACAGCCAATGACACCCCAAGATTCTTCCTTTGCAAGCAGCAGAAGTCAGTTTGGACCAGACTCTTTCTCTGTTTCATTTGCTTGTCAGAGATGGCAAGACAATTTGATACTCACAGAGTGGTTCTGGAACACAGGGCCATGATGGTAGCGGAACATATGAGGCTGGACCACATTTTCCTCTGCTGTTCCTCACAGCAACTGATAAGTGACTCTTGCCATGATAATTTGTTTGCAGTGTGACCTTGGGCAAGACCACTCCCATCTCCATATCTTGGTGTCCTCACACGTGTGCAAAGCAGACACAGAAATCAATCTGTCTTTTGGAAAGAGGAAAAGAAAGGGAAAACAAAAGGCATTTTTTAAGTCTCTATGCTTCTCTAATGTGAATTGATACACCTTATGAGGGCACAGTACCAGTGTGGCTTTATAATTTCTATAAAGCAAAGAGTAGCTGATATCCAAAGTCTCCCTGTTCTAGATTTTGAGAAGTGAAAGGCAGGAGAGGATTTTTACATTTACCAACTTGCACTTTCCATGTTTCCTTCCAAAACTCTTTCAGAAACATTGGAGGTTTTTTTCCTCTTTGCTCTAAATATTTCTGCTTTACTACATAGCCCTGTAAGACTTCAGTTTTTCTCCAATGGAAGATAATTTCCAGAAACATACTCTGCATTTATATTTTAAACACAATAAATCAGAAAATATGTCCAGATTAATTTTTTCTTACCTATCAATAGTTCAAATTATTTTTAAAGTTAAATAAATGAGGGTTTTTTGTTTAATGGAAGGATTTTTCATCTGTTATCAAAAATACACTCTCAACAAATTTTGGTGAGAGGAAACTGTCCATGCTCTGCCCAAACAGAACATCATTTGGAGATCATTGCAGAAAACGTCATATTTCAGCCAGTTCTTAATAATATGGCTTCCACCAATTATGAGGTGAAATGGATGTGCTTACCCCACTTCAAGGCTTACACCTGCTGGGCTTAGAAAAGTAACATATAAGCCACCCAGGGGATGCTGCCAAGTTACCTTTCAAGGCAGCCTGACCATCAGCTCTCCAATGTCATCAGCACTCCACCACTGCTGCCACTTACCTGTAGAGCCCATATGGGAAACAAGGGAGGATCATCTCAAAAATTGCAACTGTAGGTAGAAATCTTACTGGGAGGGCTCAGTCCAGCATCTTTTCTGACCCTTGTCTAGGGACCCCAGACCTGCATTCTCCAGCCTCCAGGGATGCAGTGTCCGAAGGGAGAGTGTCAGCAGGAATGTCAATAACATCTGACACTTCCTCACCTCTACCTGAGATTGTTGATTCAGGGCCCAGAGACAGTGTCTGTCATTAGGAGGTTGAAGAAAGGAACAAAGCTCATTTCAGTGTTAGATACACCAATAACCTCTGAAGTCCTCCTCAGTCCAAGACTTCTTGACTGCATAGAGAACAGAGAATTTGCCTTGTTTTAGCTTGCTTTGCCTTGCCAGCAGATGATCCCCATAGCTCTCATGAGCATGGGAATGGTCAGGACCCTCTACTGGCCCCCAGTTCCAGATGCTGTACAAGCACATCAGCAAGAGGGTACTCATTGAGAAGTGCTGCAGCTGAAGTGTTACTGCTGAGGGTGTCCACCTCACATAGCTCTTGGCCTCACAGGTACCTCAGGGGAAGCAGGTTAATGAGTGCATAGAGCTAAACTTGTCCCTGGTGGTAAGCCTGCTGAGGTCAACAGAGGTACCAAAGAGCCCGTAGGGTCCTATTCCTGAATTCAAGAGTTGTGTAGCAGATGGTAGCACCTCTCCTGCAGAGAGAGCTCAGCACACTACATGCTGTTTCATAGCTGGAGTTTCTGGGCTTATCTCTCCACAAAGCTTCTCAGGAGGATGTCTCTGAATAATTCCAAGTGTGGATATTCCAGGATAAAAGAGTTTATGCCGGAGTTTTTTTGGAATAGCTGTCAGGAACTGTCAGGAACCATTCCGTGGGGCTAGATAACGTCTTGTACTCAACACTACAGCCGGCAGCATCAAGCACAGAGCTAAGGCATCAGTGACTGTTGTAACATGGGCTCACAGCTGTCTCTGTGTTCCTCAGCTCCAGCCCCAGCTGGAGGATGCCAGGTACAACAGAACTGCGGAGGAGCCTGAAAGTGAAAGCCTTTTCATTAGGGAAAGGAGAACCTGTTTCATGGAGCTTAGGTCCTGATGCTGTAGGTTGAATCAGAAATAGGCAATACATAGTTCTGAAGCCTAAACGAAGTTCTGAAAGACCTTTGTGCCGTTGCCTCGAGAGTGAATTTGCATGCCTTCAGCCCTGAAGGGGGCATGCTGAGCTTCCCCAGGGTAAACAAATAGAATGGGGAAGTGTCTCTGAAAGCCATAATTGACACAAGGGCTCTAAAAGGGACTGCTCCCAGCAGGAGGTCATGCTGCTTGACGTTTCCTTGCTCTTCCCTTCCCTGGAAATCACAGGTCATTGCTTGCAGCCACCTCCTCCCCCCTAAAACTGTAACCAGTAAAGAGCCATAAAAACACTGAAGCACAGAAGGACTGGGAATCTGATCTGTTGAGAAACACTGACAAAATGACCATGAAACATCCTGGGAAGCAGTTTGGAGGGATCAGGCTGGGACAGGGCAAGAAAGGAGTCTGTGGAGGAAAATGATGAAGGCTTCAGAGACAGCAGAGATGGGGGTGAAGAAAGTGGTAAGATGGTGCTGTGACATCCCCAGCAATGTGGAGGGGAGCTTCTCAGGAAGATTTTTTTCATTAAAATAAACTTTTAAATGAGAGATGAAGAAGAAACCAAATTACGGACAGTCCTGCTTCTGACTAGGGTTCCAGCTCTCCCACTGCTGCCTATGCTTGGCCAGGGTATACAGGAGCACACAGGTGTCCTACCTGCTCCATGCCCCTGTTTTCCCACATGTAAGGAGGAGAAGACAGGACAGACACCCTCAGGACTGGCACAGACCCCATCAGCAGTGACTCTCCTGCAGTGTGACTCCACTGGTACCAGGGAAAAACCTCTTGCTTAGCTAAGAAAAGAGGTGTCCTGTGGGTGATGCAGGGAGGATATTACAATTTACCCTTGCCCTGGCAGTGACAGGGAACTGGAAGTTTCACTGAGAAGGCACCAAAGTTTCTCCTTCATTTTGGGGCAGATGAAAGGAAGACAGCAGTCACATTTGGTGTAGAGTGGGTCATATGTAGGAATGAGACCTAAGAGCTAGATAAGAAACACAGGTAAAAGTCAAGTAAGAAACCAAACTGGTAGATCAGCTGATTTTTTACAATTAATTAATTACATATATTTTTTATTATGTTTTTAGCGGCTTTAAGGCTCTGTTTTACATACTTTAATTACTGTAAAGAGCTCCAGGAGTTAAATATTTGGGGGGAAAAAAGACTATTTTGAGGACAGGTATTGCCTTCCTATAAGCATGACTGGAGTCTGCATGGACAGAGTCTCCCAATGCTGCTTTTAAGCTGGCAGGTATCTGATGAAATGCAGAAGCAGCAAAGTTGAGACCAGAGGGAGCCAGTTTCTTCTAGAACTCCTTCCCAGCACCCTGAAAGTTTTGGCAGATCCTGCTGTCATGAAATCCCACAGACTGCTTTCTGCAGGATGCTGGGAAAAGCCCTGACACACACATGAATAACAGCAAGAATCTCTAACGTCTGTTAGATGGGGAAAAACACTGAGGCCCCATGGAGAACTCTCTCTCTATCCACTTGCTGTAAGGTCCACTTGCCACAGGCCCCAGCAAAAGTCAAAATTACCTCCCTCTGGCTTCTTCTCACATCCCAGCCCATTCTTCCCTGGTTCAAGCAGTGGCCCCACATCTTTTTGGCTTGCATCTGGGCCCAGGGATGATGAAGAGTTTCGGTGCATCATTCTATCCCCAGCAATGCCACAGAGTCACCCATCTGAGTGCTGCTTTTAGCCTGGCCAGAGCAAACTCACACTGGTGTGTTCCTGTCAGCATCAATGGAGCCTCACAGAGGGTAAATCCTGCCTGCTCAGCCTCTCTCCAGCACCTCATTCTGCATCCAGACAGCATGGAGATCTTTTTTTCTCTGTCTGCACCTTTCATTCCTGTCCATTTTTCATTCCTCCCATTCCTTTTTCCTGAACACAAGGGTGCTGCTCTGCTTCTAGAAATCCCATGGAGTTATTTCTGCTGCATCACAGGGCAGTTCAGCAGTGATGGTGATCCTCTGATTTCTCACCTTACACCCTTTCCAAGAAGCTAGCTCTTGGCACCACAGGGAGAGGGATTATTTGATCTTTATTAATTTATTGAAGGGAAGGAAGAGGGTGGAAATTGCAATGAAAGGGACAGCCAGCAAGATGGCAAGGAAGAGAGGTTAAAAATGAAATCATCATCTAATTGGCCCACAGTGAATTATTCACATGTATAATCTTTTAAAAAAAAATTCAGCACAAGGCAATGCAAGTAAATGCTGTTCATGTTTAAAAGTCATTTCCATAAGTAAGTGCAATTTCTCTACTGTTTGCCCCTGTTTAATGAAGTGAAATCTTGTTTGCATTCCTCCCAATTTCCCAACGAAAGGCGCCCAAGCGTTTGCACCAAAATTACTTGGCCCAAATTAAAACCCTCCAACACTTGAAAAAAAAACAGGAAAGGGGGAAAAATCAGACTTATTTTTAAAATGCCTTAAGTGCATCCCAGCATCCTAATTTATTTTTAGACACTTGTTATTAAGAGTAGTAGTAAGTTTCCCCTTCTCTCTCGCTCTCTCTCTTATTTAAATGAACTTAATGGCAATAGATGCAAATGTCTGGAAGAGGAAAATAGTTAACATTTATTTATTCTTACTGTTGTCTCTTCCCTGGCTGGTGTCATTAGAACAGTTCGTTGCATCCCATTCGCTCCCATTAGCTCTGCTATCAGAGCCACCCAGCACGACTCCAGCACGGCTCGAAGTGCTTTCTGCGGCCCACATAGGGACTACATCATCATCTCCGAGGCACTGGCTTAATGACAAGAAAAAAAATCGGAATATATTGCACAGCGCTCTGGGGAAACAACAACAAAACCCACTGCCACCATTGCTGCCACCCAATGCCATCTCCCCTTGACCGGGGATGGGCATTCCTGCTTCAGCCCGACAGGGGACAGACAGACGGACTGGCTGTGGGGCTGGGGCAAGTCTCCCTTCGCAATTCATTGATCTGGGCAATGTGCAGAGAAATACACCAACAGAGACCCAGAGTGCTTGGAAACACGCTCGGGAGGACCCAGAGAGACTGGAATGGGTTCAAACAGCTGCTCAGCACCAGTAGAACCATCTCTCCCCAGTGCAGGGCTGCCAGACAGCTGACTCTTGGCTCCCTGGCACGGGCAGGAGCTGCCAGACAAGGCTGTTGGTGGGGTGGAGGGCTTGCAGCCCCTCTCTGGAGGACCCCTGCTTTTCTCCAGTGTCCCCACTGCTCTCTTCAGGAGCATTTTCTAAAGCAAGCCAGACCAGCTCACATGTGTGAGAAACCACATATCTCAGGGTTGTTCTTTTGGAAAGGCTGTCCACAGCCATCAGTGCATGTCACCCCAGAACACATGTTGTCCCATTCAGTGGCCACCGCTGCAGAGATAAGGGGCTTAGCCCTAATCCTCCCCCGGGGAACAGTGGCTGAGGACCAGCACTGGCAGGTGGTAGCCCACAGAGGCAGGTGCCTCAGTGTCCAGGAGAAGTGGCCAAAATCCACCCCACCTTCTGAACAATGGTGTCCTTTCTAAATCTGGAGGTGGACCTGACCCAAAATCCCTTTGCAAGCAAGAGGACACAACAGGTTGCTCACCCAGAGAACAGGGAGGTTTTGAAGTCTTCTGAGCCCTTCACCCCCACAGGCAACACATGGGTGAGGGCGGTGGCAAGTTCCAGAGAAGGAGATCGGGACTCGATGACAGCACCAGCTGACGAAGCAGCATTTGGGAGGGAGGACATCAGCATCTGCAGCGCTGACACATAAAAGAGAGGCTGCAGTTATTGCAGGCACGGATGAAGCCGTGCAAAGGGCCCTCCCCCCCTCCGTAAAGTTGACATTGTCTCCCGTGATAACTTTTCTGCTGAGGTAGGAGACACTTTACTGCAGAGTTGCACACAGCAAGTAGCTGCCCTCCCCCTGCCCCTTCCCATCCTCTCCCTCTCTCTCCCTCTCCAGCATCATTTACATCCTTAATTAGCTGTAATTCTGCAGTGCTCATTAGGGAAGGACTGGAAAATATCAAGGAGCCCATAAGCAGGGGGCTTCAAGGAAGAGGGAGGATGATGCAGGCATCAGGCTAAGAGGGGATACCCAAGGCTGGATTTTGAAGTCAGAAGCTAGGAGTTACTTGCTTAATTCAGGTGGGATGATTACACTAATGTAATTTCGGAGCACTGATCCAGTGATGGGGTTAAAGAGGCCACACTGTCACACCTAGAAAGGCGGAAGAATTGTCTGTAGAATAACATCATCTCACCAAGAGTACTTGCTCTTACCTCCTTGCTCACAGGTGATATCTCTCTGCTGGGTTATTCAGTGTGCCACACTCCAAAGTCAACAGGAAGAAGGCAATATTATCCTCCAATGCAGACAGCTACATAAACCTATCCTCTCCTCTAGCCTCATGAAGAATTATCCAGCAAAGAGGTTTCTCTGGAAAATTACAGCTGACAGGGCTAAAGAACTTTTGCCAGGTGTGTGACTGAACTGCAACCTTTCGGTAGAGGAAGAAAGACCCAAAAATGATACAGAAGAAAATCTGAATGAGTTGTTAATTGTTTCTTAAAGGGATACCCTCTTGATTTAAAACAAGAAGGTAGTAAGCACTTGGAATTTTATTTCATTGACTAAAAATAGAGAGAAAAAAAACCCAAAACACCAACAAACACCCCCTCCCCCAAAAAAAAATCAAAAAATGCAAAAAAAACACCTTACAAAACCAACAAACAAAAAAACACACAAAAACCCCAACCCAAAACAAAACAAACAAAAACCCAAAAAAACTCCAAACCAAACCACCAAACAAAAAACCAACAGAAAAACAAACAAAACAAGAACAAACAAGAAACGGGAGCTCAAAATTGTAGCCACATTTTACATTCCAGGTTGTTGAATGAAATACATCCTTTAACCCCAAATGGGAAAACATTGTGGAGTTTTATTGTTGGTCCACATATTTGATACAATTACTTTGGGGAGCAGCAGCAGGCCCAGGCATTTATAATCTGAAATCCCTTTTGCTCAGGAGTATATAAACATAGAGGGAGTCAAGTTCTCTCTCTTAACAGTCTTGAGACCTTCATAAGACAATTAAAGAGGTACTACTGTCTCCTTGCCTTAGCTGGAGAGTAGCTAAATTACGTGAATGAGACAAGGACATAAAGGAAGTCTGTGGCAGAGCCAGACAGTGACCCCAGATTTCCTACTGGTTCTCTTTGAACCACTAGTTACAACCTTCCTTATGATCTAGCATTTGGACTTTTGTATGAGCATTTGCATTTGCACTTTCTGGACACATACCTGTCTGTTTTTTAATTCACTGCCTAGCTGTATCTTTGCTCAAGGTTAGATCATAGAATCATAGGATGGTTTGGGTTGGAAGGGAATTTAAAGATCGTCTAGTTCCAACCCCCCTGACATGGGCTCAGACACCTTGCACTAGACCAGGTTGCTCAAAGGCCCATCCAACCTGGTCTTGAACAAGTCCAGGGATGAGACAGCCCCAGTTCCTCTGGGCAACCTGTTCCAGGGTCTCACCATCCTTACAGTGAAGAATTTTTCCCTGATATCTAATCTAAACCTTAGTATGAAGCCATTACCACTTGTCCTATCACTACATACTCTTGTAAAAGGTCTTTCTCCTGCTTTCTTGTCAGCACCTTTAGGTACTGGAAGGTGCCATAAGGGTGTGCATGTAAAAGCCTATCTGGGAATTCAGTGAAGTTGATGAGGATGGTCTTTGGAAAACCATAGTCCTACATTTCACTTGCTGGCGATAATGTGAACCTACAGGTTGAGCTGTGATGATGTGTCCCGCCAAAGAGAAAATTATCACCAGCATATGTGGAATTATTTAGAAATATGTGGGCGTGTGCACAAATGAGCACTTGTGCTTTGGTGTATCTTCCTCTTTAATTAACATCTTCAAATTTCTGTTAGTGTTTAGATGAAACTTACCATAACAGATAATAAGAATAAGCAAACATGCCAAAACAAGTCAAGACAAAACTTCAGGGAAGCACAACTTTACAGAAGTGCCTAGGACCTTTGTCAAACAGCATTTCAGTGATTCATATCACTGTCTCTGAAGTTTGACACAGGACAACTCCCTTCACACTCACCTAGAACAGCTTCTTTACATCATTCAAGCAAAGAGAAATCTGGCCCATCTTTCTGTATTAATATCTGGCTCTCCCTGTAGTGTTTGGTACATAGATTTTTAAGATCTTTACGAAGCACATAGAACTTCCATCTGCACTCTATGTGAAACTTGGGTTTCAAAGAAGTCCCAATGGAGCAGAGTTTGCCTGGATCTTATTGGCATGCTTTAATGAGCATCTTTACTGCACTTGAAAGGAACAATTTAGTCAAGGTTTTCAATGACAAATTGACAATGAAGAACTGTCAGAGCAGATTTTGTCCATTACCATGCTAATATTTGGGAACAAAGGAAAATAAAATGCTAGATCCACATGCCTATTAGAGATATTCAGCTGATACAAGGAAAGATGCCTCATCATTTCCTGGATGTAGAAGATAGGTATGCCAGTTTGCCTAGAACTCTGCGCGGCCTTAGCTCTGCCCACATGATATGGGCAACTGGTAGGACTCTGCAGAGGGTGAACAAACATCTGCTCCCACACATCCACGGAGGAGAGTGTGGAAGTGGAAAGAGCTGCTTATAGTTCTTGCATAGCTCACAACTGCAATCGGCAGCTCCTGGGCAGTACCTCACGCTTGCATGAAGCTGTCTGCACTCTCCTGCTCACAGCGCTCAGTGATTTCCTTCAAAATGACTCAACGGTGTCTTTTGTAAATGGCTCGTTAGTGAGTACTTTGATACCTAGAGTACTAATGAATGGTGTCATTCCCACAAGCTACTTACCATCATTACATTTTCATCTTCTGTACTTCATTCTTCTGTTAGAAAGCCTAGAGGAACAGCAGGTACTTGCCTTTTGCCTTGCAGCAGTAGTCAAAAAACCCCAAGCTCAGACAAATTAAGTCTGGGATGAAGTGATGCTAAGCAGTATCTAGAGAAACAGGTAAAGTGTGAATAACAGATAATCAAGTATGAGCTGCTTTTCCCACAGTTTGGTGTTATGGCTGGCTGTACAGAGGATGAACCCAAGATATAAAGTTATGTTGCACGTGACTGTCAGAATTGGCAGCAAATCTGCACCAGGGATGGATGGCCCTATATGAGCAGGAGGAACATACTGACATGCACAGAATTAAGCTCCTTGGTGTGTGTTTGTGGATAGGCACATGGCAGTTAAATTACATATACGTATGCACATTGTGTAGGGATGTGCCTGACACTGCACAAACAGATGGGCAGATGCCAGGAGAGGAAGGGGTACTCCCCAAGCTACACACCAGCTAAGTGTGGGTGAGAGTTTGTGGGCTGCTACTGAATAGCTTGAGGCATCATCTGTAAGGGCTTACTTCCAGTACCAAGTATTTTCTTGACTCCACTAGGAGTCAATGAAACAATTTCTGTAAACCTTCTTCAGGTACTACACAGCAAATGTAACACCAAGGAAACACTGGGGAAGATTTCTAGTCACTCAGACTGTGGTAACTTGAGGAGAAAGCCTAGCCCATGAAAAGAAACCACTCGTGTAATTTGCAGAGATATTTGGCTGACTGAACAACCTCACACTTTGCATGTATTCTTTAAGTTTGCAGCAGCATTTTCTCTATCTCCCTGATGCTTTCACAGAGGTTTGGAAGAGACACAGATTTGTTCCATGCTAGCTTTCCTGGCATTATTGCCTATGGTGAATCCTGCCAGGAGAAGCTGAGAGGAGAAGAGCTCTGAACGGGCCCAAACTGCATCCTCACACCACTTCACACTAGGGCTGCATGCTGGGCTGCCACAGTCAGGGTCCTCCCAGCCTCCACTGGCTTGGCTCTTCCCTCTGCACACCTGCCCCATTTCTGCAGCCAATTCAGAGCTTCCCCTGCCCTTCACCCTCCTGACAGGACTTTGCTTGCTCTCTGTGGCCCAGGTCCACAGCATCTTTACTGCACTTGAAAGCAGAAATGTTTCAAACATCTCCTCTCTCTCAGCAGTCAGAGCTAAGCTTAACAATGCCTCCTGACCAACCTGCTGAGGTGACCAGCATCTCACTCCAGAGGCATCCTGGTCTTTCTGACAGGACTGGGGCAGTGAGAGGGAGGAAGAATGATAGCAACAAAAAGCAGCAGATGAAAAGTAGACTTGCACTACATAAATTCTTAAATGATTTTTATAAGGACACAGGATTGTAACAACTTGCCAAGAACAACACCAAATTATTTCAAGGTTTCCCATTTGTTTGTAAAGTGAATATTAAAAGTGCAGGCAGCAGTCTCCTGGAGTTCCCCTGGGAACTGTTAGTGTCTGTAGTAACGAGGTCATTCCTTTTTTTATTAGGAGAAGGTTTTCTGTAAAGTTAAATGTGCTGACAGCCTCTTGCCTTTGATGTTGGGTTTCACCTCAGTCCCTCCTGCAGATATTGCTGCTCCTCCCTCGCAAAGACACATCCCTGACAAACAATCTCCCCTCTGTCTTCCCTACTTGTTTGTTTAGATGCATGATAGGCAGCTCTGTTAAAGGGCAGCACATGAAGGCGGCTGGTGTTTCGGTGGATGGGAGAGATGTGAGAGATTTGGTTGCTGTAATTAAGTCAGTCTTCATTCCCTTAAACTGCCGGCACTCAGTACCCTTCATTTTGTTGACCAGACAGATAATTACAGTGACAGCAGTCACAAACCCTCCAGTTACAGTTGCACTAAAATTTGCATGGTGCCACATTCGGACAAATGTGGGACCTGCAGAGCCCTTGCCACAAAGCCTGGCCTGCAAGGGGAGGCAGGGAGGAGCAGCCTAGCACCGTGCCTGGGTGCTCTCTGTGCTCTGCTGCTAGAGAGACAGGTCCTCCTTTCCCCACAGAGTGGAAAGTCCTTCCCCAGGTGGACACAGATGAATCTCTGCTGCTGCCATATCTTATTATTACAGCTCCTGCTCAAGCACCTTCCCTGTCTGGTATCCTGGATATCCCTGTGGAGTGACTTCCAAGCAACTGTGCACTGTGCCTACCTGACCATGGCCAGCAAGAATGCTAAAGTATAGATAGGCTGTGGTTGCTCCATGGCACACAGTAACTAGCTGACCTGTGCAAAAGGGACATCTGTTGAGGATGATGCTGAATTACCACTTGGGAGACTCGATTCTTAGCTCCACAAAGTGTTTCCCAAAGGTCCGAAGCAAATTAACTCAACAGCCTCCCTACTAAAAATTCAGGGTGGCCTCAAGAGCCTCATTGAGTGGCTGCTTGGAGCCATGTCACCACATGCTCTCTATGTGCACACACCACATCCACCACACAGGAACCCAAGTCCCAGCAGGCAACTCAGTGCAGAGCAGTCACACTAAGAAACTAATTTTTTTTTTGTTTGAACATTAAACAGGCAACAATGCCCACAAAGCATATTGTGTGTAGCCACTCCTTAGAGTAGCAAAAGATAAATAATACTTTCATGCTTCAAAGTGAAGTGCACACTGTGTGCACCCAAATAATAAGAAATAATGTGAGTATCCTTGTTCATCATGGACGTAGTAGGAAGAAATCAACTTCTTCCCTGGGAACGGGTGCTTAGAAATGATTTATTCACTCTTGGGAAATGAATGCAAAAACCAAGGAGACACCATTGTGCACTGAGGTGGATCAGAAATTTGTCTGCTTATATTTAACCAGAGGATCAAGAATTGCAATCGGGCGGCTGGTGATGGCACCAAAAATATTTGAGCTTTGGGATCCACATTCAAAACCAACCATGAGTCCATGATGAAAAAAGGCTGTGACCCCAAGTCTTTTAGCTGTTCAGTGGTTGACACCAAACAGGTTGCTACAATGCAGATTCATTTACAGACTACAAACACTTGTCTAAGCAGCCCGTCAGAAGAGGATCTTCATACTGGAATAACAGATCTACAGACTTCTAGAAAATATAACCTATCAAGCCTGGGTTTATTTCTGGCTCAGCAGAACCTGCTTGTTCCTCTGTTTGCACTGAGCTCTTTGTGAAATAGGCAGCTTTCAGAGGGAGGTGGGTCACTATGATTCTAAAAGCAAAGCCAAGGCCAGGCAGTCTAGAGCAAGTCGGTCAAATTCTCCGTCGTTGGATGTCTGAGATTAACAACTGAGAAATATGAATAATTTTGGCCGTGGTACTGTGCTTGAGACTCATTCCTCTATGGTCTCATATGGTATCTTGCTAGGCTCAGCACTGATCCCCTCCAGCTCAGCACAGCTGTTGCTGACAAACATGGCACCAATGAAGGAGGAGACAACCTTCCCACAGGAATGCAGCGGCAGGGCTGGCTTTCCTCTGGGATGCATACAGCAGTAAGTGTGGACTGTCCCCAGAGAGATGCAGCCAGGACAAAGGACTTTTTTCCCCAGGAGAGCCAGGACAACACAAACCCAAAGCCAATTGTGGTAATCCAGCACCTTGGGGGACGTAGTCCCCAGGCTCTGCCTGCCCTGGCCA
>VYXB01002818.1:2224398-2331898 GCA_013397135.1 Pachyramphus minor | reverse complement strand
AGCTACTGGAAACTAGATCTTAGTCTGATGCAGCAGTACAATAAAAGAGAGAAACAGCAGCCACAAGCTAACAGCCACAAACTAGTGATGCCTCCCAACCTACTTTTCCTCTTGCTCTGACAGGTGGCTGAGGAGCAAATTCCAGCCATGGCAGATCACCTAGTTTTCACTGAATGATCTATCACTTCCCTCATTCTCTAACACAACAGTTGTGGCCCCACAAAAATCTAGCCACAGCAAACAGACAGGCTGCTACAAGATGTAACAGGAAAAACTTCTCTGGAAACACACAGAAAACCTCTGAAAACAGTTTGCTAAATCTAGCTACAAGTTGATTGTTGGTGGGACAGGAGACCTCAAAATTGAAAATCTCTGGCAAAAAGCCACTGTGGTGTAAGCACAGCTCCTGACACAGCACAACACAGATCCAAAATCCCCTTTCATTGTAATAAAATTGGAGCCATTTCATCAAGACTGATTTCATTGTGTCATTATCAATTTATCCTATGTAAAGCGAGAGATGACCCTCAGCCCCCAGGGAATTTAGAATATGCTACAGTACTGTGAGGAGCATATCAGGGGGCTCAGAAAATGCCACTAGAAGCTGCCTGCAGAAATCCCCTGACAACCTCAGACATAGACCATCCTCACAGTGAGACACAATAGCAGGAAAAAGCCGGGCAGCAGGGCTATTAGAGGATCTGTGGAAGTAAGAATGCAGGAAATACCAGGCTGTCCAGCCAGTGGTCTGTCTAAGCACATAACCTGTCTCCAACAGTGACTGTAATTCAGAAAAAAAACCCCACTCTGCAAGAGGTAATTATATAACAAGGTACAAGTAACAAGATTTTCATGCAACTTCCTCCCAAGCACTGGTAGTTTCCAGCTGGCTCCCCTACAGAGCAAATCCCATCCCAGACTTGACTGTACCTTTATAATTCAGGATTTCTTCATGATCCACCTGAAACAGCCCATCTCTTTTTGTATCTTTCAAAGATCACGGCCTCATCAAATCATTGTACTGCAGAATTCCATCACTAACAGTGCACTGGGCTGAAATAAAAACCGAAAAAGTATTTTTTCCTACCAGTGGTGAATTACTGCTAATTCAATTTCAGTGGCTGCCAATCACTGATTTCTAGAGAGGGCCATGAAAGGCTACTTGTTTTGTTACCAAGCAGACAGAAGGCATTCTGGTAGTTGATAAAGAGTTTCTAGGATATGGCAGGAGAATTGAAAAACCCTATAGCAATAGCAGGATGACTTGTGTGTCTGTGAAGAGACAGCCTGGTGACTCCAGTTGAAAGCATGACCCCCTGGCATGCAGGGAAGGCCTGTTTGCCTCATAGCTGCGAACAATTAACGGATGGAATTTGTTCTCTTGTAACTTGTAAACCTAATGAGCTGGGCTGATGCAGGACAGCCAGTAAATCCCATCAACTCCTCTAATAGTTACAAAAGAGCCACTCTTCACCTGAATCAGTGCAGATTACACAGCTGCTGTTTGCATCAGCATCTGAGCACTCTGCCCACTGCAGCTCACACTGTTTCATCCTGGGACATCTTGGAAATCCCCACTGAAAATACCCATGATTATACTGGAGGAGGTCAAGGAGGTAACTGAGATTCCCGGGAGACAGAAAACAGACTGTCCATTAAAAATGATAATTTTCACCTTCGTAAGGAACTTTCTTAAGATGCATTTTGGTGGAAGTAGGCATTACAGGACCATTCATAAAAACTATAGTGTGATGCCCAGTTTCTAAAGGTCATTGTTGGCAAAGCTTACCATGAAGCTAATGAAATGTTAATGTTTATGGCATGTACTTGCCACTGCTGGCCAGCAAATTCCAAAGACAAAACACACTGAGAATTCTGCTTGATGACAAAATTTTAAAAATCACCAATGGTAGCTTGTGACATGGTACAAAATGGCAAAAGGATTAAACATGTTTTAGGGATTATGAAGTGGAGAGAGAATGAGAAAAGCCCATGGAACTACCAAGAGTCTACCATTTATTTTTGTATCTGTGGATTACAGCTTGGTGGCTCCAGCAAGCTGTGGGACCTGCCGTGCACACAATGGAAGGACCTGCAGGACTCCTGGAAGATATCATTTATTACTCAGCTGGAAATACAGTTAACACCAGTGGGATTTGGTCTCCCTCATAAATGTGAACAATTTTTACTTAGTGCAGTCAAGTGGCCAAGGGCTCCTTCAGCCTGTGGGACTACAGAGTACAGTTTTAAGCAGTTTTATTAACTTTAGTCTAAATCACTTCCAGTACTGATCCCCCTAAAGATCAAAGCTGTTTCATCATTTATACCTGGCAGGCAGTAAAATCCTTACGTAAATCTGTAAGACCCTTTGTTAAGTTTAACATTCATCACTTAACACTGCTTAGCCACTAACCAGGGATGAGTGTGCCTGCCAGGCCCAGTCAGTGCCATCTGCATCTTTTCAGCAAGGATCCAAGGCTACAGAAAAGGAGTCAAAGGCTTTGTCCAATGTCTGTATCTGTCCAAAAGACACAGATGGGAGATGGCCCTTGGAGAGAGCATCTCTGTTCCCCATTTCATCTATGCCCCCACAGTAGCTATGTTTGAATTCCTTAAGTTATTAGGAAATCTCAGAGAGCTACAGAAAACATTTTGTGCCTAATGAGGCCTTCTTGGACCACAGTGTCATCAGACACTACCATGTCCTGCTAATGAGCTTCTCTCTCTGTGCAGTGTGGAGCTGCACTGAACTGAACTCTCCCCATAGGACGACACGGCAGGAACTGGCAGATTAAACTTTCCACTGGACCAGGGACAGTTGCAAGGCACTGGGATGGCATCCAACTTCAGCTAAGTGGAGTAGGGATTGAGAACATGAATTTGTAAAAAGCAACCATCAATGAGGCGTAGGGAGCCATGTGTACCGCATACACTTGGGAAAGAGGACTGGGGACGAGGGAAGAGTTGATTTCACCTAATGTAGGACAGACAGGACACGAAAGGACCATATCATGTAGGAAAATACACAGGCAAGACCATCATGACTTAAAACAAAAATTAAAAAGGCAGAAAATAGATATGTCCCATCAACGCTTCCCTTCCTTGGGTTTAGAAAATACATCCTGTACAGCCAAGGATGTTCAGAAGGATATCCAGCAGCCCTAGGCAGAGGCTGTAGTAGTAAGAAGGTAAATGTTCCATGCCTAAGAGATGACAAGTCTGGAATGCAAACTGTGAGAGGGAACAATGGAAGACAAGGAAGTTTAGAAAGTGTAGTAGCGTGAACTACACAAGAAAACAAGAGAAAAACTATAAGATGGACAGGTGGATACCACCCAGAAGAAAACTGCAGCTCCCTAACACAGCAGTTTCCATTCCACTTTGACCAGTACAAGTGCAGAGTCTCTGCTACGTGATGGGCCAAGCCATTTTTTTCGGAAACACTTTTTCTTGAAGTTTCCTCCTTTTCTTATGTCTCATTTTTCCTCTCCTTCCTCTCTCCCACTCCCTGCATCCCTCCAGGCAGAGATATGTTTCTCTCAGCTGCTTCTGCGCCTGTGACTTTACTGCATGGGGGAAGTCAGTCCGGAAGGTCACCTCTTTCATCAAGTATTCTATTTGCATCCAAAATTGTATGTACATGAAAAATGTGGTCGTGTGTTGCACCTAGCTGCAGACGCAGATGAAATTCTGTGGAAAGCCTGATGCACACTAACCTTTGCAGATGGTGCAGCTATTGCTGAAAAATGGATTGCTTAATAAAGCATATCATCCGACATATTTGCTGCTTGGCTAGCCAAATAGAAGTTGTTTTTTGCACAAATTTCCTTGTCAAATTTGTCAATGTTCATGTCATTTTTGCTTTAGGTCACAGAGCAAGGTGCAAATTCTTGGCATCTTTACTAGTTGCAAGCCAATTTCGGCTATTTCTAACAATGAAGTGAATTTCTCTGAGGATAAGACACTCACTTTATGGGGAGGAAAGGAAAACAGCAGGAAGTGGATAATTTTTTTTCTGGGATTATTTTGTTGTTGTCTCTCTTTTCTTTTTTCTCTTTCCTTCTGAGAGATAAAATTTGCATTCGTTTATGTACCTTGTTAATTCCTAGCAGAAAGAGGCCTTTTGGCCTGTTAAATCATTTATATTGCTTGAGTATTTGGTGCATGATGCACACAGATTTTTTGCATTGGTATACAGAAAATATATCTCTTCTTTCAGGAAAACTTTCAAGAGAAGAAAAGATCCATTCCTTTGGCATTCTCAGATGTGGAAGTCAGGAGATTTTTCCCCTTCCAACTGTCTGCTAGAAGAGTTTTAAACCTTCCAACCTCTTTGACTAAAAGCAACATAATGTTCCATCACAGATTTAATCGATGTTGTTTGTTTATCTACCTGCTCTATATCCTTTGACTCTGCCTACAGACACATCCTTGTCCCTGCTCAGAAGCAAGGTTTTCAAGCCTGTTCCCTTCCTCCTGGGTTTCAGAACTTTTTGCCACAAGATGCCTTCCCAGACAGTCATCGCAAGCTGCTCTGCTCAGAAACAAAAGTGAAGATTGTGATTACCATGTTTGCTATGATAACAACCTCAGCAAGGATGGACTTTAAAAATGCACTGCACTGCCATGAGGAAACAATACCAGCCTCACGCACTGGAGTTCATCAGGAGGGACACAGGGAACTTGGTCATGAAAGCAAATACAGTGCATACCTACAAGGGCTGAAGCTCCATTCAAGCCTTTCCTCCACCTCATGGCATCACCGAGTCAGGTCATAGGAAACAGGGCACTTCTGGGCCTTAGTGGCCCCTCAGGTGGCCCCAGACCCTACTCCTTCAGTGATGCTGCATGCAGTGCTGCCAGCATCCACTTTGGGGTACAGAACTGCACATCCAGCTATCCAACTCGATACACCACAGTTTATCCAGCCCTCCATAAGGAGGTCTGCTACTTACATGTCAGGCATGCTATTTAGTTTGCATTTCCATTTTTGTTCAGTAACTCATCAGATATGGTGTTTTCCATTTACTAGGAACAGATGCATTCCTCTCTGGGCTGTGCTATACTCCTATATTAATTACCTTTCTCCTTGGAGGATTCATTTCTCCCTGAATGCCCACTGGATTCAAAGTCCTTTATCAAGTATACCCTTCTCCAAAGATGCACCATTTGCCAAGTGCATCCTCCAGTGATCCATTTCTATAAAAGGAGGACTTTGCTGCAGGACACAGGCATTTGACACAATCCCATTTGCCTCCCGAATAAGCTGCCCCTTCAGAAAGAACATTCTTCTGCAAGGAACATTTCGTATACAAGGTTTATTTTGTTAGCAGGTGTATTCCCACTAGTGAGTTTTTTCCACTGCACCATTTTTTTTAAAGGTCTTGTTTGGTAGCCAGATAGCCGAGACTGCCTGTGATAAAGCCAGCACAAGTGATTAATAGCAAAGTCTCTGCCATTTTATTATTAATAGCAGTGTGTTGACTCAATTAAATCCAGCCTGCTTTTTTTGGCAGGCCTTTGCAATTATACATATCATTATGGGCTGCAGCCCAAATGCATCCTGGGAGTAGACCAGAACTCCACATTAACTTTTCTGGCTCTCTCTTTGCAGGTTGGCCACTGTAACATGCGGGCTATAACCAATCCAGGCTGTTTCAGAGATGGCAGAATAGAGGAAGAAGGACAAATGGCAGAGGCAAGGATCACACCTAGAAAGGGCACACTCCCTCACAGCCATAAACAGCCTGGCAAACATATCCTGCATCCACCCCTCCACAGTGAACCCTATAAACACAGTGTAATCTGTCTGGACAGTACCTATTACCAGCAGGGGTGATTTTCCAGCACGCTAAGGGGTGTGTTCAGTAGTCTCTTCCAAAACAGACTTGCAAGCTGATTGGCCTGGCTTGAAGAGGCACTGAATTGAGATTCAAGCTTTTATTTGGAGAAAGGCTCCAGCAGATTGTGATTCCTGGTGGTAAGAGTCTGATCTCCTAGTAAAGCTGAAATATCCTAAACCCAAAGTACCCCAAAGCGGGATGTAGGCATACTCCAATGCTGAACACACTTGCTGCTGCCTTTTGAAACATTTCAACTAGCCTTTTGGGAGGAAAACCAGTCAAGAGCCTAAGGCATAAGACTAGGACCAAGTTAGGTTCTCAGCACTGATAATGGACTCCATGTATGATTCCAAGGGAATCTTCTATTTATACAAAGTCCTGGGACGTTTTCTGTAGCCTCCAAACTCAAGGGATCCATGAGTCATTCAGATCACTTGTTATTTGGTGACACCAAGCTTGGCTGCCTAATGGTCAACAGATATGCATAGACAAAGGTAGGTAGCCTTATCTCAGGTTTTGAAGAAAGCCGGAGTCTGGAGACCCTGGACAGCTGGTGAAGTGAAGCTTTATGGTTTTCTCACAGCCTTTCATGACAGCCCATCCATAAAGTGATGTTCTGTTAATCATGGAGAAAGCTCTTTTTGGACATGAATCTCATTAGACTTGTATATAAAGCACCTAGCACGGTGAATGTTTGATCTGAGTGGTAAGCCTTGTCATCACTTAGATAACAATTCACAGACATGAAGCGCTGGAAGAACAACAAGGTCTGACCCCTTGCAAAAGCAGCATATGTTGCTCAGAAGCACTGACCCATCACTGTCCTTCGCAGACTGGGTGGGCTTCATCTTCCTGCTAACCAGAACAGGCAACTCAAGTGATACCCTCTACCATGCATACGATCTATGACACCTCCCACTATGACTGCTGGATTTTTCTTCCCAAGCCCACTGCTTTCTGCAGTTGTAGATCTAGATTCTTCTCTCCAATGAAGACTGGAAACACCCCACCTTCCTGTAGGCACCTAGGACACTACTCCTCCTCCTGTAATATTAGGGGAGATCCCAACAAGCCATAGCTGAAGCCCCACAAAAAAACAATAGGTCCAGTTTCCCGTTACTTCAATACAGGGAGTTTTTCAGCTGAAGGCTCTTTTCAGCTTGTGCTCCTTCATCTTCCAGAAGCCCATTAAGACAGGAGGGCACTCTGTGCTTTCCATCCCATCTTGGCCTGTCTCCATCCTTGTTGTCCATCTGGTTTATTTGCTGGCATGAGACAATCCACAGCTGTGGGGCTCTTGCTAAACCAGGGTGGAAGAGTTTAACCACTTGGCCTATAATCTCCTCCCAGTGCCTACAATGCCTTTCTGGAAATAATTCTGCTTCTGGAAAAGGGAGTGCAGAGATGTTCTGCTGTCTACATTCCCCTGCACAGCTCTTAGCTGTGCAGAAAGGATTTTGACTGTACCCAGCTCCAGCCATTGATGAAGCTGATATCTGCAGAGTGGCACTGCAACACTGAAATGGGTGATAGACCACACATCCCACACATCTAACAGATCCGTGGACGTCCTTAAGGAAAGTTCCCCTCAGTCTGTGCAGCTGCTTAACTTTAAAAGCTGTCCCAAAAAAGAAACAATCCAATTGGCACCCACAACTGAGTGAAGGGGGACAGGTATTGTATTTCTACAGACTCAGATGCTGGGTGGCTTCTCACCATCAGCACCCTTGCCTCTTCCATCTCAGAGAGTGGATTTTCCAAACCAAGGCCAAGCTTTCAAAAACTCTCACCTCCCTTTCTAAGGACCAAAGCAGAGCTTATCATGAGTAAGTGCTTCCCTGAGGAACCTCAGCAACATGAGCAAGCACCACCTGTGACAACACTGAATTTAACTACCCTCAGCGTGCCTGGGAAAGACCCATGGAGTTCTGTCAGACAGGAGGAGATTCACATATAGCAGTGGAGAGGACAGGACCAAGAGATGGAGATATTTTGTACAAACTTGGTTTCTTCCCACACAAAAGCAATCGCAGATCCACAGATGTGGCTTGCAGGAGTGCCCCTCCTAGCAGTAGGCCTGCTTTGCCCATGCCTATATCTATGAGAAAGATAAACACAAGTCTGGATGATGGTCTTCAGAAATCTACTTTAAAAAGGTAGATTGGACGAGGTGGACACCACAACCATGTCCACACAATGACTGGGAAATGCCACTTTGTTTAAAAATATGTTGAGTCTAAGACATTTTTTATCTTCTTGTTTCAACAGGAATCTCATTTTGATTTTTATATAGCACAAAGGAGGGCTACAAAGATGGTGAAGCGCCTTGAGGGGAAGCCATATGAGGAGCGGCTGACGTCACTTGGCTTGTGAAGCTGTGTCAGGGAAGATTTAAGTTAGGTAAAAGGCTCTATAGGGAAGTGGTCATGGCCCCAAGCCTGACAGAATTCAAGAAGCGTGGATAACGCTCTCAGCCATGTGGTGGGATTCTTGAGACTGTCCTGTGCAGGGCCAGGAGTTGGACTTTGATGATCCTTGTTGGTCCCTTTCAATTCAGGATATTCTATGATTCTATGATATATAGCACTGACCATCTATGAAGCCGGGCAGAAGAAACTGACTTTGTTTTTTGCATGATATTAGAAACAATATTCAATTTTCTTCCAAAAATATATGCTTTCCCCATTACCTTATAAAACAGATGCAGACTTGACCCACATTTCAAACATGACAGAAGAGGATTTAAACATTACTCTAGAGAACCCAGCCACAGTTCAGGACAACAAAGTTTAATTATCTAGAGCAACATCACATATCCTGCTCTAGACATGGGGCTATTGACTTTCAGTGTGATGTCAGCAGTTTCATCACTTCAAGGCCTTCTTATTTTCAAGGGCAATTCCAGAGATTCAGAGAGGCCAAAGTTCTCAAGCCAGCTGGTAACAAACCAAAATGCTTATTACTTTAGTGAGTGAGTCTGCCTTCCTCTGAGACTTCCCTTAACCCCAGTATGAGTGACCAGCAGAGATCAGACACCTGCAAGGGCTGTCCCTGTCGCCCCAGGATGAGCTAGTGGGAACAGAGCTGTTATTGCTTCAGCAATAACTATTATTGTTATCAGTTACGGCAGGAGATTCCTTGCCTTGTGGCTGAGGCTGCGTTGTACATATGACTCACAGAACATAACTAAACCATGTAAAATGTCATCCTGTGTTTGCCATTAATAAGATTTCAATTAATAACACAAATTTCCGAGAATACCCCAAGCTTGAAACTCCACCCTGTGCTCTCTAGCAGAGCCAATCAGGACGGTCTCAGAGCCAAGCCGTAATAAAGCAGTTTTCCTTTACAGAAAAGATCTCTCCTTGCTGCTGTAGTTGGAAAACCCCAACCCATGCACATATGGGATAAAACATCCTGTAACTTAGAGGATCACAGGAAAGCTTTCAAACTGAGGTGCAAAGCTTTTGTTTTGAAACATCACAAGAACTGATTCTGCTTACTTCCTGATGTAAGTTACCCCTGATTTACATGGGATTGAGCAGCTGTACTAACAGGAAGACAAGAACCGGAGCTGTATTTAGGAGGACCATAGTCAAAATTCAATGTACCCAAAATCACAGGTACTAATGTGATGCCACCTGACACCAGTTTTCCCACCACTTATGCAATTTTTCAATACCCATTGTGTACACATGAGCTTTTTTCCTGTTGTAAGCACAAGTACATAGGAAACCATGGGCAAATTTAAGCTTGTATTAAATCCATGTGAACTGTTCTGAAGCTATATCTAAAAAGCATGAGGACACAGCCTGTCTATGCATATGCCCCTCACACACATAAAGGCAAAGACAAGGAACACATTGACACCTACCCAGGCCCTACACCCTCTGCTTCCTGTACACAGCCCACCTACCTGGAAGAAAATACCTCTCTATCTGGTATGCAGACAAAGCCCCTCAGCATCCCCAAGGGCACTCTCTCTCCCAGACACACAGAGCAAGGCATCTTCCTTATTTCTGCATTACTTGTGCAACTCCTTCCCTGTATCTACAGTCTTGTACAATCTCTTGCTGTCTGTACACATCTATGTCCACAATACACCTTGTGGACAAGCAGGCATGCAGACAGACAAGCTCACACACACATACACACACCTCCCCACCCCCAAGAGGATCTCCAGGTATGGAGAGGTAATCCTCCTGGCTCACAGAGCCCAGTGAATGGAATAATTAATTTTCTGACGAGCATGAATATCATGCAAAGGCAGCCACATGGATCTGGTGGAACGCTTCCAGCCAATACCCATGCAATCCGGATATTTGGATTCACCCACCCCCAGCTTCTGCTCTCAGCAGTGCTGACAGCAGCAAAGCTGAGCTTGCTGTGCTGTTCGGGAAGGCCTCACAGATCTGGCTGGCTGGCCTGGATGGTAGAAGACAGCTGAACAATCATGCATAGCCTGCTCCTCCTCCCCCACCAAAGACAGGGAGACCTTGCCACCTCCCTAACCTACTGCTCCCACCTGAAGTTAACTGCTCAGCAACACCCACCCCACAGCTCTGGTCTCTGGGGAAGGGGAGAGAACTGCACAAGCAGCATCAGTCTGCTCAAACCTCACAGTCCTCCTCAGTGGAGAATTAAGGACAAGTCCCTGATGCAATCCCTAATCCCTAATTCTCCAGGCTGCAGATCAAAATTCTCTTCCCCTCTAATCTCCTGCCATCTTGGCATAAGTCAACTTGTTCTCCTCTCTTTTACAGTTAAAGGTTAAAAATGCTTGTGTAGAGCAACTACAAACCCTAATTCTAGGGAACAGTGGAAAGGGGAGCTTAAAGAAGGACCTGGGATGCTAGACAGAACAGTATTCTTAGACAGTGGTTCAAACTGCGCCCAAACCCAGAGGATTTCCAGTTACAGAGCTATGACAGTCCTAAAAATTATAATATACAGCTCTTTACTTCTGTGCAAATGTTCAGCTGGTGTTGCTGTAGCATAATTGACCAGTCTACACAGAGACAGAAATAATGAGCTTACTATGTTGGACATCTGAGTCCCATTCTCAGCTTTGCCTTCAGCTTTTCACATGTTCAGGGACAAGTTACCTATGTTCCACAGCTGTAAGACTAACACAGAAATACTTGGCCTGACTGTTTTGCCTGTAAGCTCAGATCACCAGATCATCAAGAACTCTTGTCAAGAGAGACCAAGACAGTATGAGTTGCCTTATAATAAAAGGGTCCCTTGCTGCTGTACAAAAGCACAAGCATGTATGGCTAGAGACTTGCAGGCGTGGTTATTTGCACATTGTCCATGATATGCATGTGTATCTATGCTCCTTGCACAGTGCCACACACATCACATCAGCAGTCTCTGCACACATCCCCACCTCTTAAGAGCTTTTATCTTGGAATTCCCATCAGGGAAGAAAATATCTGGCAAAGCTCTTTCCAGAAGACCTGAGGCCAGGAACATAGCTGTATAGTCTTAGAAGGGAATTTGCTGAGAATTTTCACAACAGTTCAAGTCTGAGACAAACTTCAAGGTGATAAAATAAACTTTCTATTGTGTAGGTTTGTATTCTATCAACATTGTGGCTCTGATGCTTCCCAGTATACTTGGTTCTTTGAATTTTTTCATCCACAGCCATGATGCTTAGAAATAGTGCTTACCTTCTGCTGGGAACAGGCAAATTTAACACTCCTTTGTATGTATGAGAAATCTCCTAATCTTCTCCTATTTTTCTCTAAGAGGAGCTTGGGGAAGAATCTGGAAGAATTATCTCACTGCAAAATTGAGGCTTACAAGTAAAAGCAGAGTCATGAAATGAAAAAGTAAAGGTCCTTAGTCATGCTGGCCTTGCTTTTTCAGCTCCCAGGGTTGTTGCCCATCCACAAGAGCTCAGTATGTCACTATTTATATTTGCTAGTAAGTCCTACAAAAGAGGGAAAGTATTGTTGCCCCAGTCTAGAATACACTGGGAAATTCTCACAGATATATACAATACAGAAGCAAAAAACCCCATCCAATTATCTGCCTGGTAAAAGATAGATCCAGCTTTTCAAAGGATGACATACCAAAGTGATAATGAATTAGTCAAAACCCTAATTAGATATGGGTTCAAACTACTCTCCTCATGCTAACACAACTTCCAGCCCTCCATGGATGGGCTGAGGCTGCTGGGATTAGCAACTCCTTAAAAGAAAAAAAACAACCAAACAAAAAACCAACAACAAAAGCAAATAAACAAAAAAAAAAAACAAAAAAAAAAAGGGGGGGGGGGGGGGGCTGGAACCAAACACCACCAATTAACCCCACATGGGTGGAGTTTTCAAGAGTACCAAGAGAGCTCAAGAGTGCAAGTCAGTCAGATGAGTGGTTCTAAGTCCCTCCACTGCTTCGGAAGACTTCCAGCCCTAAGAGTAAAATAAAAGGCAGGGAATATATATGGCTGCTAGGCTAATGAAGCTTAATTTTATCCAGCTCCTATTTATTCTTTGGTTTCGCTTCAGAGCATTGATTTCACATTCCTGCACCTTTTAGATATGCATATATATTTCATAAATAGGCAAATGTATATACACAGACCTGAGCATGGGAGTATGTTTATACATGTAAAGCAACTGGGTATTTACAAGCTGTTTCTAAGGTTATAATATCCATTGCTATTATGAACTGCTTCATTAACCTGTCAATCACATTGCTGTCTCCCTTTCACCCCTCTCCTGTGTTACTCTGTGTGTTGGAAGTGAAGCATGTGTGTTTGTGTCAAGTGTATTATTTCAGACAGTACAGACACACAGACGCACATGGACGCACGCCCAGAAATTAATATGATTTCATTGGTGCCTCCCCAGGAGCTTGGCTCTGGTCTACCCTCTGGACTTTGCTAGCCATGGAGATGCCTCTCACAGTCATTTATCACCCAGCCCCTGGCCAGTGGCACCGGGGTCCCGGCGTTGTGTCCCCAGGCAGCCTGGCTGCCGTGCAGGAGGAGGGGCATGTTTGCAGTGTGGTTGCAGTTTGGAAGCACTGCTGATGGACTAGTCTCCAATAAACCCCCCAAAAGTGCTGATATGCTGAAAGCAGCTGACACTGATGGATCTGCTCTCATCTTGCCTTTCAGTCGGCTGCAAGAGAGAAGAGAGAGAGGAAGAGAAACAAAGGCAGAGATTAACTCTTTTGTCACGGAGCTCTGCAGTTTTACAAGGCAAGATAAAGCTGCTGTCCAGGTTGGGTGCAGATGGGACCAGCTCAGCACAGTCTGTCTGATTCTCTATGGAGTACAATTCGGGGGAAAAACAGCCTGAACTGCACAATGATTTACTGACAGGGCCTGTGCTGCCTAGCTGAGCCTTTTAACTTCCCTTGCAGTTACAACCACAGCCAGGGAGACCAGCAGAGATGCCTGGACACAGTCCTGGGCAGCTGGCTCTGGGTGGCCCTGCTTGAGCATGGAGACTGGACAAGATGACCTCCAGAGGTTCCTTCCCACCTCAACCATTCTGTGATTCTCCCAGACCTGCAGGCCAGCCATTAAACCAGCAACACTGCTTGCACTTGCACTGCTTTGGGTGCCACACAGCATAGTCAAATCCACCCAGCACAGACCCCTGAGGTGTGACCCGAGCCAGCAAGGCACACTCCTGTGGACACAGGCTCAATAAACACAGAGACCCAGCTGGATTCATACATTCCTGTGTCTGAAATCATGAAGTGGATTTTGTTTGTCTGTGATGCCAGGCATCAGACTAAGCAGATCAAGTCTCAAACTGCTGCTTGTGATACCCCTCACTAGAGCCAGTCAGAATGTTTTAATATAATTTGATTTAATCAAATTAAGTTTTGCCAAAATTGAGCTATTTGGGAAACTGGATCTATTTGGCTCAAGTTTTTCTTGAGAACACCTTGGTTCCAAGCAGCTCAGATATGAAACCCCAGTCTGCATTTTTATGTCACTCAGCTGCACAAGAAGCATTTGGAAAGTTTCCCTCTTCTCTCGCTGGGTTAGAAACTTCAGCAGCTGCCAAGGAGCAGGACTATCAACCACCAGACCTCCTTTTTGAAGGACTAGCAACATATCCATATGGATGTGTCTTTTGCCCACACAGTCATGTAGAGAGTTCAATGCAAATATGGCTGGAGATTCACACATCTCTTTCAATGCCTTTGCACAGCCATATTTAACACTGACAACGTCACAGGTAGAGCAGGACCACAAATTCTCACATGCCCAACTGTAGAATCAAATGTCCTCAGAAAGGCACACTGTGCTACATTAAGCCTAAACACACAAGGGGATACCTGTATTTATACTACTAACAAAGGGTAACAATAATATTAGTGCTAATCTTATTAATAAAAATGCTAAGAAACATTTTTCCTCCTATGGAAAATCTTGTTTCACTTGTAACCTTGATTTTCCTTGATTTGAAGAGAGGAGGTAGAATACTTTTTCTAGGTAATTCTAAAGAAAAATTCCTAAATCCCTATTGAAAACTTGATAATTTCCAGTTTCAAACTGCCAAGTAGCATCTTCCAAAAACGAAGTTCATATTTTTACTCAAGAAAAGGAGAGACATCTTTTTATAAGAAAGCCATTTTCCCATTGAGAAACACAGCTGAACTCTCACACTGCACAGCTCTAATTCTTGTCTGGATTTTTCAAGCCTGGTTTATCCTGCACTTGTGTTGCACAGGTCACAAGTATTCCCAGCAACTTCAGGCAAACCAATCACAAGGTGAAGTACAAATTAACATGAACAAAGGCAGAAGCCAGCCCCAGCTGAATGTTAGGGTTGTTCCAGGGTTTCTGTCAAGACCGGAGTGTTCTCGTGCCATGCCCTGTGCAGCTTTACAAACACACAGAAAGAACCTGTCAGATCTGCAATCCACCATCATAAAGCATAACAGAAAAGACAAGTACATTGCACTTAGACATGGACACCCTCTGAAACACAGACACATCACCACATCCTGCTCTCACATATACTCTGCTGAACATGCAATTCTTTCTGAAATACAAAAAAGATCTCCAAGCCAACAAATGAAAAATGGGAGGTTGGGATAAAGAGTCTTGAGATTTGTCTTTATTTTTCTTTTTAATTCCTAGAGAAAAAAGCGCATTTTAAAATAAATAAAATAATAGTAAAAGCAATGTTTCCTGATGAAATATTGACGTGGGTTTTTGCCACATCTTTTCAGTTTTTGTCTACTGTCACCTATTTCCTTTTAATGAAAAATTCTAAAAGCTAAGTCAGATCCCAGAGTTTAAAAGGGGCTTGCAGAATATTACTCTTATCCAGAGGCCAATTTAAAATGAAACCTGAAGTAGAGGTCTGTTCTAAAGTCTGAAAACAACTTTGAAATTTCAAAGTTTCCCACTAAACACAAATAACAATAATGTCACCATGTCAAATGCAGACAGTCTTGGAAACAAGCCCACCAAGGAAATATTGATCATCTCTTCACATGTCCTTAATAAAATCCTGGTCTAAAATCTATCCACAATATGCCATCTGCCACACACTGAGATGAAATATGATGTGTGCTCTTGGCATCTAACACTCTGATGAACCATTTGTGATATCTCTGCAGAATTTCACATTCTCAGTAGCACACTTTTCTAGAGGAGTGATTTTCAACTTTAATTTTATCTGTGGGCTCTTAAAAAATAGATCTGCCTCTGAAGGGCTTAAAAGACAATCTGTAGATTGATACACAGCTGATTTGAACTTGCCTTTTTCAGTAACTTTTACAGACTCACTTAAGAACAGCTCTAATTCCCCAGGGAGTCCTGTGGACCCTGTGACTGATATTTGGTGCTGTAAGGAAGGGCTACATGGACTATCTGAATGGAGGTCATGGAGGTTTCGAGTGCCAGGGTTAGACCTGGCTGTGAACACCTCTGAACAAAACCCATCCTCCCCTCCATCTTAGAGTGCTGAGAGGTGCTGGGAGATGCTTAAGCAGGACACTTGAGCAAGTGCCTGCTTTCAAGTACCTGGGGACTGCTGATGGAATTCATCGTGTGCTGCAGGTCGGGCATGTGTGCAAGCTGTGCAGAAGTGACCCTAAGTGGCCCTAAGCAGCCACTGCAAAGCTGCTCCAGCCAGTGAGCTCCGCCCAGCCACCAGAGTTCTGCATCCAAGGAGCACATCCAGGCAGGAGATGGCTCACCTTCCTGGTCCGTGCACCCACCTCAGTTTCCTCCACTCCCAGCTAGACCACAAGGGCCCATTTATTCTAAAATATGAAATTTGTGTTGTTCCTTTATTGTTCTTTAATGAAACTCTGTTTATTCTAGGCTTTTAATTCTTTCCATCTATTATGTTTAGACAACTCATTAACAATCATTTGTTATCATTAGACTTCAATTTTAAACTCCTTTTCCCAGAGGAGGCAAGGCAGTGCTTTTAAACATATTTGCATCATAAACAATTTCTGGGCCTTGTGTACCATCTATTACCCTGGCCTTTCCTTCCTTCTTACCCAGGCTGGAAGGTGCTGAAAGAGCCTTACCAAGATTTTGGCCAGGTCCAGGGTAATGCATGTTTCCCCCAGGCCTGGAGCCATGGAGGGCTCTGCATGAAGACAGCAACCCGGTGCATTAATAGGAAACTCTTGAAATCCTAGGTCATGTAATAGTGAGCTGCTCTTTCCGCTGGGATTAATGACTACATGCAGCAGCTGAATTCATTAGGGCCTGCTAAAGATAGCTTGCTAGCCTGGGATAATGCGTGGGCCTCATTCTGCTCATTTATGGTTGTTCAGCTCCACTGGATTTAGTGAAGTCATTCCTGATTTGCAGCAGGGTCCCTCGTGTGCATGCTAGATAAGCACTACGTCACACTTTGCATTCATTGACAGCTCCCAGTGGGCAAAAATCTGATCCCTGTTATGTCGGCTAAATCCAGATCAACATTCACTGAGGCTGCAAGGCATCCCTTGGATATGAAGTGGCATCAGTATGCATGGAGTGTGGCCCGCATGATGAAATTTGTTTTGGTAGAAGGGGGGTGCCTTAAGTTGTACAGAAAGCAGGAAAATAGTTGCCTTTCTCCTCATGTTTTTTCTAAGTTTTGCTTGGTGCTATATTCATCATATATTGCTCATCACCAAATGTGACCAGTAAAATGCAGAAAAAAAAGAAATCACTAAGTTGGAATCTTTTAAAGTATTATTCTGATCTCCAAAATCTCAGTACAAATTACGCTTGGAAAATGTTGGCCGTGACAGCCATGTCTCCTCTTTCCTACATCCCAGTGAGCATGCCAATGACACATCTGTTCAGAAGAAGTTTAGTTCTTATTAGTAGCATTGCTAGATCATCTCTGTCATTGCCAAGTCTTGTGCTGGTGCTAATGCATTGTCATTGTCTTGATACCCTGGAATTTGGCTATTAAAGCTCATCTGGTGGTGCTACCCCAGGTCCAGTAACATGACAGGAATGCATGTTTTGGAGCTGTTGTGTTTCACCACAGCCCCTGCACCTTTGAATGGCAGTCCAAAAAAAAATCCACTCTCCAAAGGCCTCAGTTCTACCCAGCTCTAAGCTTTTGTTCAGCTTTAAAGACTTGGAGGACATTCGCAGGCCTTTCACTTGTCCAAAAGCCCCTTCATACCAAGTGCAAAGGAGGTATTGCATGCAGCCAAGTTCTGCCAGCTGAAATACACACACAGGAGGATAGTAGGCTGGACCACCACACCTATTACCGCTTTCCATGTGGATGCTTGCAGTTTATAAGAAGATGAAAATACTTCATATGTAATATTATGGACTGCTCATGGAATTTTTACACCTCTGATGAACTCTACAGCTTGTGCTAGAGATAGTTATGATCCTTGCTGCAAGGCTCCACCCTGCATGCTAAGTAAATTCCTGCCATTTTCTATCCTTCCTGCTGTTATTCTGATCCAATTAACATCATTGCAGCTAAGTGAAAAGTTGTGATTGACTAATTGGATTTGGGAAGGCAGAACACCCACCAGGAGCCAGGTTCAATTTAGGTTTCCTTAAAATTTCTAAGGCCACTGGAAGGCTAGAAGAAGCAGCTCCATCTTTGGCTGGCTCCAGCTCAGAAAAAAGGGATTAATTAGTTGCTGAGTGAGCTCCCTGCTGCCTCGTGTCCATGGAGCTTTCCAATTCCAAGGCCTGCATCAGAGTCTTTCATTTTTTGGAATCCACCTTCTACAATGGTCCTTTACATATCTCTCCTATGCCCCTTCTAAGTCTCTTGTTCTCAGTTTGGTCCTGCACCATTCACCATCTCTTCTGCTTACTTCACATACCAGTGCAGTCCCAGAAACTCTCTTTCGCATGGTCTTGAGGGGTACTTCTGTGCAAGTCATGTACATAACTGGGCTGCACTCCTGGATGTGGGACATGACTGAAATTTCTCTGAAGCCAAGTGGAAATTTTACCAGTATTGTTTAAGAGGTTCAACACATGGAAAGCTCTAAGCATTTCTCCAAATACTGAGTGGCCAACTCCTTCCAAGTGCCCTGCATGCAGACCCCTGGCATTCCAACCATGCAGTGAGATACATACAATAAAAGATCAGTTTCCATGAGCATTTAAAAGTGACCAGAAGCCTATCTGTGATATTTCCAACAAAAGTCATTACAAAATGATATGCCATATCTTCTAAAACAAGAAGTTTCACTGAAATTCATTAAAATAATTAATCATATCATAGATTCTGAGTACCTTCTGCATTTTAAGCTTCTAATAAGTTTTCAAGCTATTTATTCCGATTTAATGCTCATCTTGGAAGAGAAACATTGAAAAGATAACAAACTGAATGGGCCACTGACATTGTCATACCCTCACGTGATTCTAAGAGCTGCAGGAACTTCATGAAACATGTAATAAAAATACAGAGTATTTTTACTTGGGTACTAACACTACCACCCAAATGCACAGTAAGCCACTTGGATAAGGAAAGGTATCCTAGCAAACACTAACCACAACAAACAATATTTGAGGTGGACTCTAAATTTTCAGTTTTGAGACACTTTCAAAATATCTTTATATTTTTTGGTTTGGCCGTTTTATTTTCCTTTCTTTCTTTTCTTTTTTTTTTTTTTTAAAGATCGTGTCTAACAGTTTAGGAAATCTCATGTATTTCCAATCTTGCACCCAAAACACAAGACTTGCAAGATCACTGGGCATGTTAAGAAGCCTGTCTATTGATATTTGTAAACATTTTCAGCATCAAATACTTGGAAGAAAAAAATCACTTGAACCATCACCTGACATATTTCTGCTCCTATTGAAATAAAAGTGTTGAAGAGAAACAGCCAAAGAAAAAAATCCCTTCACTCCTACCTGTTACTTTTTCTTCTTTTTCTTTCATTCTTTTTTGCTTGTGTGTTTGTTTGTTTTGTTTTGTTTTGAGAAATCTTTATTTTTACTTTGGACGACTGTGGTGGAAATACACTCCCTTTTCCACTATTTCTAACCCCCTTGAGGATTTTTCAGGGCCTCTTTCAAGGGTTCAACTGAACCCTTTTTTGCAAGCCTGGTCCTTGCCCCCAAGGATGTTGCTACCAACAACATTTTAACATCATCAATGTTTTTACACGAATGCCTAACACATGATTCTTTCCTTATGTTCTTGTCAGTATAGAACCACAAGCCAGAAATTGCCAGGACACAAGTTCCCAGCTCCTCCAGATCTTGGCATTGACTGTCTTTCAGAATCTGGCCCCTGAGGCTTTGCAGTTGGCTCTTGAAAAGAAAAGGGCCCCTCCTTAAAATCACAGTCCGTGCAAGTTTGTGTCTTCCATGAAAATTAACATGCTGGACAACAGATGGGACAAACACATGCTAGAGGCCAGATTCTTATGCTGGTTACACCATCATCATCTGCAAACTTGAGGGAACAAGGGCAAACAACAGAACTAGAGCAATTTACATGAGCACTAGGTCTGCCTTCCTGCTGGCTAACAGTAACAGTCTGGATTTAAAGGCAGGGGCACGGAGAGAGAGAGAAATTACTACCTTTATACAAAATTGCACTTCACTACAAAGCTGTCCTAAAAGGACCAGTGCTGTGACATTTCACATCTGATTCAGATGCTTTAAAAAAAACCAAAGAACACACCACCACACCACTTTGCCAAGCAACAGGCTCCACAACTGCCTTTGGAGAGACAAACAGCCTCCAGGGCTACAAAGGTGACTTAATTTCCCCCTTTCTTCTCCCAGCGCATCTTTTACACCTCCCCAAAATACACACTTATGGCAAAAATAATGACAGTGCAGTCTGATAGAAGATTCCAGCAGCATTCTGCAAAAGAGCAAAGCCCGTGGTGTTCAGACAGTGCACAGAAGAATGATGTGTGACACTTTGCAAAAAAGCACTTCTTCCTTGGAAAGTCTTGACTTCTTTGACCAGAAGACCCAGATCCTAAACCAATTTTCTTCCCCCTGCCCAACTCTCCCCTTGATTCTTGGCCTCACTGATTTGAGGACACTCAATTCTTTCTCGCCATTTCTCTTTCATAACTTTTGTCTGGTAATCCTCTAGGCCAGAAGGACCTCCCACTAATTACTTCTGCAGGCAGCTATAAGATTTTCAGTCTGCAACACCTCTTCCTGATGGTCTATGGATCAAGTCTTTGCCCAGGAGAAGGGAACTGGCCTGACCCATGTTATAGGAAGGGTTCTACAGGTCACTCTGACCCACAAGAGGCTCAACAGCAAGCAAGGGAAAACATGTTTATCATCACTTCTATTGGTGAGGAGCTATTTCCTGCAGGACTCTGAATCAGGACACTCCAGTCACGTGTACATATGTGTACACACATGGAAGTCTGTACGAATGTGCAAAAACAACTGACCCCAAAAAGGACTGCCACTCCAAAATATAAAAAAGCTCTCAGCTCAACTTCAAGGAAAAGGCAAAAGAAAATGATCAGAGAGAGCAAGAAAGCAAGAGAGACAGAGATAAAGAGAAAAAACCAAGGGGAAGATGATTTTCTATCAACAAAACAGCAGGGACAAATTCTAGTTCATCTCATCGGAAACATCTCCTTCATGTGCAAACACCGCCTGGAGCCAGCACTAATCTCCCAGATTAAAGCCTTTTAATAGCAATTAGTCCTCTCTGCACTAACCCACTGGACACTCCAGTGCATATTTGGGAAAGGGGGGAGACTAAAGTGAGTGTCATCAACCGTTTAACTCATAAGTGCCCTGATGTGTCCGAATCCTTATCTTACACACATGTTTGTGCACAGGCCAGGATGCCGCGGCGGTGAAACCTGTTTGGATTGCAGCAGAGAATGGGACCACAACAGCTAGATCTCGGTGTTGCATGTGTAAATACTCAGGTGAGCTCCCAGATCAAGGAGGGAGAATTTCAAAATGGCATTATGGCAAGCCAGAAGCATTAGCCAGCTACAGTTAGAAGCACTGACATACCACCAGCTCCAAGGTCTATCCCAGCTGGCAACAAGAGACAGCCACAGTCAACAAGATGTCCTTAGAGCTACCTTCATGCTACCAGCCTGTTGAAGCAGCCTTGGTACTGCTCCTCCCTAAAACACCTTCCACCATCTCTGGAGAGAAGGAAGAAGAGAGAGATTTTTTAAATTGTTTTTGGTTGTTTCATCTTCATATGCCATCAAAGGTCTTGTGTGATCTCTCTGTGAGTGTTTACAGGAAACACGAGCTGATGCCCCATCTGGGTCTGGCAAGAGGCCTCCACCTCCTGCACAGACTGCTACACCAAGAAATGTAGATCCTATAGAAAAGAACCTCAGATTGCACACCAACCCCTATAAACAAACTGAGCAGTTTGGCTAAAATGGATGAGAGGGGGAAGAGGAAAGTAGGGGACACTGGTGCAAAACAGTACTGTCTGCACAGAGATCCTGAACATCCCAAATGGCAAGCCAAGCAGAATTTCTTGGAAGAAGCCACATCAGCTGCCCTTAAAGCTATTAGACCACATAAACAGGACAGAAGAAAACCTTCCATGAGGTGACTGCAGGAAGGCGAGGAAAAACTACTCTGAGCAGCTTTCACCCTCTTCCTCCCCTCCTCCCAGCAGTGGGAGCTGCCAGAACCCCTGCACAACCCTGTGGTGCCCCCCACTCTCTAACACACACATACACCCCATCCATAGGGGTAGTGCAATTACTATTCAGGCTGGGGGCTGAAGATAGTCTCCTGGCCCTTCTTCTAATGTAAGGTTATTGTAATTGATATGAAGGTAATTGATAATGTGTTACGGTGAATAATGTCTTCAATTTTCTGCTAAATCCCATTTTTGTAGCCATCTGGGCTCCTCCAACTGCCCCCCTGGGACGCAGAGTAATAGATAGTAATTATTCTCAAGTCATTTACTTTTTCAAAGTGTTTAGTGCTTATCTGTTTTACAATTAAAATGGAAACGACCCTGATTCACTTCCTTTCTTTTTTATTTAAATAGCATTCAGACACACACACACTCTCTCCTACACGCCCTGGAGCCTGGAGGGTGTGTGCCTGTATGTGCAAGTGCATGTGTGCGTGCATATTATTGTCATAGAGAAACACACAGGACAGAGGTATGTAGTTCCACATGCACCTTCACTTTGAGGCACTGTGAGAGCACAGTCACTAAGAAATACAAATTGTGTTCTTTTCCCCCTGCCCCCTCCCGCCTGTCCCCATGGTGACGAGCAGAGTGAATGCCTCAAAACACCCCACAGAAACACCCCTAGGGAGGGATGCATCCAGCACGTAACTTAAATACACACCTCAGCACATCCCAGAAACACAACACTACCCCAATATCGGTAATCTGTATACAGATAAACCTCCAAGCTTTAACAACACGGACACAGTTATACCTAGAAAAATACAGCTAATCATGTAAATGCGGAGGCCCATATTAATATACAGCAGTACATGCCAGAATATACATGTAAATAAACTAATGCAAGCTATTCAAAGCACTGCCCATGAAAAACACACTTTGCACAGCAGTTAAATGTATTTCAGTATATGATCCAAACCTCTCCAGTGTTAGCCCCTTTGAGTTTTTGCTTGTGTGTTTGTATTCTAGGTGAGACATAAACAAACATTATCTACCGTGTTCCTGGGGATCCACTGTGCTAGAATTAAGGATTTCTGCAACAGTTGTAGCCTAAGCCTTGGTAACCAAAGCACAGGAACATCTGCAGCTACAAATGGCCTCAGTGAAAAACCAGCAAGGAGGGCTAATAGGAAAATGGTCCAGGAGTTTTCCTGGGGCCAATACTTGGGTGAGAAAATCCAACTCATTTGAAGCATGCAGAAATAAACCCAGGGGAAATGCTGCTGTTTCTGTGATAGTTTGCTGAGGAACCTGAACCAGTGACTGTGTCAGACCCAGGCAAGTGTGTGGCCCGTAGGGCTTCAGAATGAGATTCTTCAAGTAATCTTCAGATACTCTCCCATCACCATCGCTGTCCCCAGCCTGCAGGCCACTCTTACTGCCGCAAAAATTATCTCACTGCTATCTTAAAGTTTCTGCCTTTGTCACAGAGTCCTAACACGACATGTTCAGGAAGGCACAGACGGGTGTTGAAGCAGAAGCTGAGGAAAGTGGAGATGATGAGGATGATGAGGGTCTTGGGACAGACCTTCATAGTGTTTTACAGGCTCCAGGCTGCAAGCACTCATCCAGAACTCAGATATCAAACCTTTTAAAGATGACTGGCCATGTCCAGTCATAATTCAGAACATGTAAGCGGCTGCATTCAAAAAAGCCCAGACTTCTGTATCTCAATACAGACTCAAAATTTAAGCAACTATTTTGGGGGAAACTTTATGGTACTGTATTTGGATTATAAACCAGATTTTTCCAGACTAGACACAACCACATAACCTTGGAGCTCAAATCCTTGCTGGAGACAGGACAGGAGGAATGTGCTCCATCACATTCTTTTGCTCCCCAGCTAGAGCAGTTGTGAACAGAGGCTGATAGTTCCCCACAGCGAAATGGAGGAGAGACACTCCCCCCCAGGATGGTATCGTGCACACTATTCCCTCTCCAAAAGCCAAACCATTGCCAATTTCAGCAGATGGATGATTCAACCTTGTATAATTAATTTAATTCTGCCGATATATATTTTTTTCCCATCTGAACAATCAGATGACAGCTTCCACAACCAGCTCCACAACCCATATAACCACTGCCCCAGCAGCAATACAGTCAAGGCTTTCCTCCATTCCCCCAGTAAATTGCTGGAGTGCTGCTGTCCTTTGCTGTCAAGGTGAGGGTAGCCCAGGCCTTTGAGCAGAAAGATCCTGTTGTTCTTTTGTTCGAGTTTGTAAGTGTTTGGGGCTGTTTGGGGGGGGGGGGTTCTCCTCTTCTTTCTGTTTCCTTTTTAATTCTTTTTAATGACTTTCCCCGATGCAATCGGCAGAGGACCATGCAGAGACTGCTTCCCCCTGCTGAGAGGGAAACAAGAGTGAGGGAAAAGGGCACCAAGGGAACTGTTCACATCCTGTATTCATCTCTGCCAGCCTCTGTTCCCTGGTGACTAGCCCCACACAGCCCAGCTGTGTGGAGTTAGCATGGAATGAAGCAGAACCTGAGCCAGGAAAATCTCACCACAGGATCTGGTTCTATCAGCCTTGTCAAAGGCTGTCCTAGGTGTCCTAGCCATGAGGGTGGCCCTTATGGTCCTACCACAAGGGCAGCAGTGTGGGCTGAGGAGAGGGAAAATGTGTTGTTTTCCATGAGTCCAGCAGAAGTCCTGCAGACAGGAAGAGTGGCTGGAGACCACAGCTCAGCTACTAGGGAACACACATGAGCGCAGCAGCTTGGGAAAGCTGCTGCTGGGAAGCCAATGAGCGTGGAAGAAGCAAGCTTAAGACTCCTGCAGTACTCACATATTCTCTAGTCCAGGCACTCCCAAGTGATGCCATCTTTTGTTCCAGCAGCTCCCCCACCTCCAACTTGGGAACGAGCTTGGTAGAAGCCAGATGGCTCTTCCTCCATCTGCTCCCTGGCACTTGGCTCATATGCATCAGGAAGCAGGGTGACTATCTGGGCAGGCAGGACTGCAAGGTGGAAGTGCTCTTCAAGGAATCAAAATTTGCTCCAGCTGCTTGCATTTGGTGAGGACCAACACCCTCTCCCACAGGCTCCATCTCAGCCAGTTACAGGGAGCACCTCACCTTGGCAAACAGCCTCTGCCCGGCACGGCACGTGGGACAGCTCTGGAAAAGCTGCTGCTGCCATTGCAGGCTCTTCTGATTGCCAGGCTGCTGCTAACGAGCCATGCACGTTCCAGGGTTGCAGGGAGAGGGGGAGAGCTCTGAGCTGATAGTGGCCTGGGCTGGAACACAGGAGCTGGTGGCTGGTGAAAGAATCATATGCTTATTGTACTGCAGCTCTGCAGGGGACACCTGTCCCAAATGATCCCTCCCCTAGGAGGAACTTGTTTAATCCTTAGTTTTTCCAGCACCAAAGAAGAACTGTGATCTCTGTTGCACGGTATAACAGTTGTTTGATAATCAATTATCTTCCAACCAGGAAATTTCATACCCAATAGCTTGCTAGCATTGCTTTCTGTTGGGGGAATACATAGCATGTGCTCTATGTTTTCATTGGTTCTGGAGGTTTTCCATGAGGGAAAAGGAAAAACCTCAAACTACAAATTCCTTTGAAGTCCCACTGCTCTGTCAGCTTTTGAGCAGATGAAAAGGATGCAGAAAAAGCAATGGGGAAAAAAGCAATGCAATGACCCAGGTACATTCCTGTTGAGACAGATACATCCAGACCATCGTTGGCTGAGGTATATTCTGAAGCACATCCAGCCAAGATCCCAGCATCTGTGTGGTGATCTCTGCTGGTGCTTCTATGCTCCATGAGTTAGCAAAGGCTTTTACTACATCATCTCCCTCCATTCTAGGGATACTTGTTTCTTTCTGCTTATTAGCAGGTAGGCAGAAAAAAACGTTATTTACCTGATTCTTGATATCTTTCACTTATACCCTTAGAAACTGAGCTTTTTACATGCATAGTCTTCTCCTCCATTTTCACATAAAACAATTCCTTAACCTTTCCTCACAGACCCTGGTTTCCAGCCCTATGGTAGCCTTCAGCACTATACAAGACTCCACAGCACTATGCCAGAGAGCTGCTGGGACCTCTTGTGTCTCAGCAATGACCCTAGCATTGATAAAATGCAGACCCTAACATTTTCTTACTGCAAGAGTGCAACATTAGTGACTCCCACACAGTTTGAGCTCTGCCCTCCCCCCTAGACATTGCACTAGTTCCCCTATTCCTTAAACAGATGCAAAGTAAGCCTTTGTATCAACTGAATTACTTAAATTTAGTTTATTTCTCCAGCATATCAAGCTATTTTGAGTTACCACCTTGTCCTCCAAAGGATTTGCAACCTTCTTCCAGTTTGCTACTCTCTGGTTGGGTTTCATTTTATTATTGAAATATCTAAAATATTGATCAGAAGTCGGTCCAAGCCAATCCCCCACAAAACCTCCTCCCTTTTCAAGGAATAATTGCATCACAGTTTAGGGCCATGTTGTGTCCAGACACAGTAACAAACACAAGTGGGAACGTCTTCCAAATTGGCACCTGATCCAACCACACCCTGAATGAGTGCAAACGAGGTAGTAGAAAGGAGCAGGGGGTGGAAATCAGCTCTGAAAAATCAAAATAGAGGTTCAGCCAAGAGTGACTGATAGTTGGAAACTAGTCTTTAGCTCAAGCTGTGGTAAAAATCTAGGGAAATCCCAGGACTACAGTTCCAGATGAAACACTTGTTGACAGCCATTCTCTTTCTGACCTAATGGGCTGGAAGAGAGGAACAGAGAGAATCTGAAACCCTCAGCAGATTGTTTCCAGGTCTTGCTTTTCTCTTGCAATACACAGTATATGTGGATGCCAAGCAGCAGCAGGGGAGAATCAGAGGAGTTAGATGATGTGCTTTCCTTCTGCTCTGCCATCCTATAGCAACTCATAGTGATGAAGAAAACCAAGAATGAAAAGATCTGAGGTTGATAAAAGAAGAAAAAATAGAACAGGAATATAGCAAAAACTGAAACTTCTTGAAATATTCTTGAGTAAAAGTGTTTCTAACACAAGAATAAGACAGTGGCTTTATCAGAAGCTTTCTTTACAATATCTTAGAAATATCTTAAGAAAACGCATTTTTCATTTCTAAGAGTACTGGAAAGTTTGGAGGAATTGTCCATAAAAGCAATTCAGGAAACTGACAGTTTAGTACAGCAAGGACGTATCTTGAAAAAAATTTCAAGTGTAAGTAGCTCCTCTGCGACGATATGTAAACCATTGCATTGAAATAGCAGCACTACAACAAAGCATAGAAGGGTGTTTAGAGCAAGTGCCTCTCTTTTCTGCTCACTGCAATATATTTATCAGTCAGTCTTCCCCTTGATATGTGATGCAATCTCCAGGTCTCCTGCAGGAGTTTCGGGGCTGCAGACTGACAGACTGTTCTAGGTACAAAGCCAAAACAATTACATCCAGGTAGACACTGCACAAACTCAGAGTTGCACAACCCCATGGGCCTGTCCAAAGGGAACAGAGACAATGGCAGCAGAAATGCTCCTTGAACAAAGCAGCAGGGAGATTTGGCAGATACCCGGGCAGTGATATGCTGGCTATTAGCCAGAGAGTCCAGGATCCTAACAGCTCTGGTCTGTGCAGTACAGCAATAACCACTCACAGCCACAGGGGAGTTTGCTGAGGCTTTTGAGCAAGGCTCTTAATTGTCACTGTTGCTCTCAGTGCCCATGAGCAGAAAATAACACCAAAACTTAAATGTTCTCAACACTGCACCATGGGACAGCCCCAAACAGGACTGCTGCAGATTGCTACGCAGCAAACTGCCAGTTCCAGACACCCCAGGCCCATCCTAAGTAAAATCATCCCACATCTTCGCTCTCCCTTACATTGGGGAGCTCCTCTAGTGAGCAACTCCTAGTTTCAGTATAGTACAGACCACAAGGCAGAACCAAGGTCAAGCTGAGAAGTCAGTAGATGCATTGGCATCTAGATTGGCATCAAGATACTTCCTAATAAGACCCATAGTGGGTACAACTATGGCTATCCACTGATAGCCACTCCTCCAACATCACACAGTTAGAGGGTGAGGGCCCATGGACAAGCTGAATGTGTCATTCCACCCAGGACATTTCCTTTCCATGTTCCTTGACATATACGGCTTCTAGTATGGTACCTTCATGACGGAGGGATGGCAAATAGCATGAACACAAACTCAGTCTCTATCGTCACTTGTTAAGACCAGTGCATTCCTCAGAGCTATGTCCAGCTCTGAAGTCTGATTCAAGCTCTTTCCCTCTGGAGCCTAATGAAGCCCATATTAATCCTGAGAGCACATCCCAGCATACAGCTAAAGGCCACACCTTCAGCCCAGCGTCACTCGGTGGAACAGGGCATTGCACTGAGGTCAGCTGAGGTTAGGCAGGAACTGAGACACACCAGGCCCCCTGACCCTGACAAAGTCTGCACATGTCTCTGCTGTCCTTCTCCAGGCAAGACAGCCCAGAGGTCAAGGTGCTCTCTCTCAATCCCTTTTCCCCTGATCTCCATCCTCCTCAAACCCTGCACGACATCCAACACACCAGCCCTGAACGAGCCAGCTGCAGCAGCCAGGTGGGTACCTCTGCTGTCCTGCTGCCCTCCCTGGCTCTCCTGCTGCCTGCAGCCAGGAAAGCCCACTCCAGCCTGCCCGGGGTGGGCGAGAGGGCTGAGGCAGGTCATGTATCAACCAGGGCGGGGGCCGAGGCACGTCCCCTTCAAGATGACTTCAGTTGCATTCCAGCGAGCCTGGCAACCTCCTGCTCACACAAATAAAAGGAAATGAGAAACTTGGCAACAAAGAAACTGGCAGGGAAGCCACAGAGGCACAGAGGAACGGGAAAAGAGATTAAACACAGGCTCAAGAGCCCCAGCGTGCTGAGCCTTCCTCTCTAAAGCCTCCCTTTAACTTTGATGGGGGGGCACAGGAGTCTTCTTTGCACTTGAAAAGGCAAGAGGAGGGGCTGGATAAAAGGGATCCAGCATTATCCGGAATTGAGAGCACAAGAACACGCTACAAAGCTTTAAAAAAAAAGTGCAGGCACCCAGCTTCTCTATATACTTTCCTTGGTGGAAATCAGGAACGGGGATCTGAATCTGGCCAGAGAAGAGATCAAAGTGGAGACATTACAGGAGGAAGTTTAATAATGCAAAGTAGTCTGATGAATTCTCTTCCCAAGTTCCAGCCTTTTTTTTTTTTTTTTAGCAATAAGATAACTTGTATTGAGGGCCTGCAATTTATAATGGCAGACACTGATTTGTATTGATACTATATGCTATCTAAGAGTCCATCCCAATATATTAGACAACTAGTGCTTCTGTGTGTTTGGATAACTCATAAATGTGCTATGGTGCTTAGAATTTTTGGCTGGCAGTGGAACTATTTAAATCAATCTATTGTAATACTGAGACAGAATTCACCTGCAGAGTATACTGTAGAATCTACAGTAGATTTTAAGGTCTGTGTTAAGATCCATTCAGAAGTCTGTGCTTTGTACATCATGAGCTGTGTGATTTCCTGTACAGAGTATGTGTGTTGTGGAGGTCACTGATCATAGATGTAATATCTACCTTTCTCTTTATGTATCATTAAACATCATACACTTAGCTGGATCTGGAGTGGGAAAGAAGACAACCCTTTCTTATCAAGGGGAGAACTTGTTTAAGGAAGTAAATGGGTAACGCCCACAAAGCCCCACACAAACCCTTCTCTCTGGATGACAAAGGGCACACACACTTTCTATGCAGTCGTAGCAGTGCAAGGCAATAGGCAAAGTATTTGCACCAGGCCTGAGAAGAGCCCAAAGCAGTTGTTCTTCCAGAGCTAAATTCTGATTCCTTGGATGAGCTAGTTTCCTCTTCTGAAACACACTGGAATGTTAAAGGATTGCTAGTAGACAACCAACTCATTCCTTCCAGACACACACTTCACTTGGAAGATGATCTTTCTTCTTATTCCTTAAAGAATCAGAGCAGGTAGCAACAAAATGTCAAGGGGATCCATGGGACCCAGAAGACCTGAATGATCAGGCTGTATAAACTACTTGTGAGAGCATAGGGCTGTGTCACAGGGCTGTGGGAGCTACCTTGAAGGATCTTCTACCAAACAGACATCATCACATGAGCACTATCTCCCACTGATACAAATGTATCTCAGTGCCACAGCACTCTAGCATCACAGATGTCTGACTGAGCATCCACATATCGTGAACCATCTTAGTACATGGTCTGGGACAGCAGTGAAGCAATGGATTAGAACTGGGACAGTAAGCTCCACCGGGACTTGAATGCAGCAGATCAAGTGGATATCTCCTCTGTTATCTGTCTCTGTGGACCAGAACCAGTGCCAAAAAGTGAGGTCCCAGCCTAGGGGGAAAAAACCCCACATCCTGACATACTTACCTGGTGATATGGTGAACCATTATGACCACAAAATTTTAAGTGCCTGCACAAAGGAATATAAGGCTGGTCAGATATTCATGTGTTCTCTTCAAAAGGGGGATAACAGGTTTCTGTTCAGACTCCATATAACAACTGGTTCCTACAGCATGTCCAAAGTATGACTCTCTCCAAGGTTCTGAGGTCTATACCCAAGCTTCTTTTGCTGAAAAGAAGGGAAAAAGAACAGAGAAGCAATTTTTTCTGTGGGGTCTGCAGCATTCAACATCAGATGAGAAATTTTCCTTCATGAGTTTGTTCATAAGAAGACCTGTGATCCTTTTGGTTCCTTTAAATCCCTAAACTGAGATGGAGAGAAGATTGCCAAGTCAAAGGGATGGATTCCTGGCTGTATAAACACAGTGGTTCCCAAGAGAACCTTAGGCTGAATGAATGGACAAGGAACATTTTCCAAAATAACTGTAAGTTGGAAAGTTCAAGCAGGGGGACAGTGTTTTCAAGACAGTATGAAGCAATCAGAATAAAGCTGGGATACTTCTTTCTATTTCTGATACTGTATCTTGGCGAGCATATAACCTACTCTGGACCTGGACTTCCCCATTTGCAGAATGGAAAATTATTCCCTATGCTTTAGGCCTGGTTCCTAAGCCTGTTTTGCCTGGATCCCCATAGGAACTTTCATCCATAGCAAATACATGCAAGTAACTCTCCATATTCATACCACCTTCCACCAGGGCCAATGTGCAAGGCTGAGTCCACCTTCATGTGGTTCCACCCTCCCATACCTATGCTTACCTGTTTTCAGGAAAGCTGGGTGAAGGGGTGGGAGCATGGGACAGAAAAGAAGAGGAGCTGTGCCTTACCTCCGGCTTAGACTTTCTACAGGATATAGGGGCAGAGTTCAAAAATGCTCAGTTTTCCTTTCTACAAAACAGATGAGCTATATTCTTAAACTCCTTTTGCCCAAGGGGTAATGCTTCCTCTCCCATTGCTCCAGACGGGTTGAGAACTGAGAACACCCTGTTCATGGCTTCTGGCCCACTGTGTATCTTACTTAATCTGCAAAAATACCAACCTAAAACTGAGCCTCCTGGCCTGGAAAAATGAGGCTATTGGAGCTGCCCTGGCAAAGGCTGCATGATAGTTCTGTGGCATCACATCTCTGTCCTCATAGGATGTGGGCTGCAAGCTGACTCCGTTTACAGAGAACATTAACTACACCTCTTTATTATTGAGAAGAAATTTATTGGAGACATCCCTCCCTCTCTCCAGCTTCTCCTTTACCTTCGCAGAAAAGTAAACATTTAATTTTTTTTGTTGTTAATAGATTTAATGTTCATTTGTCGGTAGCCTAGGGGTAGGAACGCATGACATTTCAAATAATTGTTGTTTCGGGGGTATCCTCTGGAGGAAAATGCTGCAAAAGTGTGGAGAAGATTTAAGTAAATTACTGTGTCAGCTTCTATTTATTCCTTACATGATTGCCAGAGGCAGGGCTGCGAGATAACCATTAGAGGCCCAACCATAAAACAGGGAAGCAGAATTTCAAAAAGCCGGAGTGCTATTACTGGAAAGTTAGTGTGTAACATGTTAAATTATCCCCAAAGTAGGGAGAGGTAGGAGGGGGAAGCCACGTGTCTAAGAGTGAGAGAAAAGAAAAAGAAAGGAAGAAGGACTGTGTAAGTGAAGGGAAGGAGTTGCTCCATGAGGAAGGAGTGAAAGATAGATGGATAGATGGATAGATAGATAGATAGATAGATAGATAGATAGATAGATAGATAGATAGATAGATAGATAGATAGATAGATAGATAGATAGATAAAGAAGAAATGAAGACTCAGGCAGTTCTTGAGCATAGCCCTGAGGGCCTACCATGATGCTTAAGGACCTTTGGAGTAGGGTGTTCAGTTTTGGAGTCCTGTCTGATGGTGTTGAGGTGAAATGTCCCAGGAAGAGGAATAGCTGGGCACTACGCTTGAGGTATTTCAAAGCTACATGATGATTCAGCTGAAGTGGAGCAAAGCAACTCCTTTCCCAGTAGCCAGAATATGCTGCAGATATGGCAAATCCAGTAGCATCTGGGTAAGCAGTTTGGGCCTAGTTCCCTCCCATTTTGTTGTCGTCATGTCTCTTGGGAGAAACCCTCAGAGGGTTTAAAGAGAGTCCAATTTCTTGATCACTGAGGTATCTTGGCTCAAAAGAAAGATGTAGGCACCAATATGCCAAACCAGCCCACAGCATGGGGCAGTGTGATGGAGGCAGGTCAGGACCCAGGACACTATAGGTTGTCCCATCTGTCCCATCTGTCAGGACCCAGGACACTATTCCCTCCTGTCCCATCTCAGCTTATGCCTGGCTCACAGTGAATTCTTAGAGGTTTACTACATAGTGTGTGGAGGCAGGGGAAGTGTGTGGGGATGAAGGTCTCAGCTATGCCAACAATCTCTAGGACACCCCAACAGCACCTCGATGTTGGCTGACTAGTGGGAAGACAGGTCTCTCCACCCAGAACAATCAGCTTCAAGCTGTCCCGTATCAGATCCTTCCCATCTCCCACCTCTCAACTATGGGACAGTGTATCACCCAAAGGACCAGCGTAGACCAGAGGCAGCTTCAGCTCTGCTTAAGACCGTGAACACTGCTGCAAGAGATTGCTCTGGCTGAAAGTTAAGCAAGTCTCGAAAACAAAAGGGAGGAAGCTTCCTGGAAGGAATGGGAAATGCTCAGTGTCCCTTCGACACTGAAAGGGAAAAGAACCAGCTCATTAGCCACTGGGGCAGGAGGAGATCCTGGTTCTCCCTTTCTTTCACTGTAATTTATTTACATCATGAAAAACAATTAAGTTCCAAAAAGTCTTATTTACCTCAGAGATCTGGTTTTATCTTCCCCAGCATCACTCTTCATTTGTTCCTGCCATTGCTTTATTTTTCCTCACTCTTTTGTCCAAAGTAAGCTTGGCCGTGTGGGAGGCAAGGGGCTAACAAACTATCAGGCCCTCCAAGTCAGTGGCTCTGCTCCCACCCTCTTACCCAAGAGGATGAGAGTCCAACCACACACTCAACAATAAATAACCGGGGAGATTTTTTTTTCTTTTTTTTAAACGACACACAAGGAAGACTTGCTGGTTAAATCATTGCTAACTCTCAACCTCCTCAATATTTCTTTGCTAATAGACTTCAGGTTTAATTGAAGGATCTTCTCTGGACTCTGTCTAAGGCACCATTTTCTCTTTAACCCCACCGCTCACAGCCTCACAAAAGCCAATCCATTAAGGGTCTTCATTAGTTTGAGCACCAGCCAACCACCCAAGCGGCAAAGGTCAAACACAGTCACCTGTCACAACATGGCAGTAAAACTACTAATTGTATGGGAACAAATGAGATAAAAAGATGGTACTATTATGCTATTTGATTTATTTTGTTTCCAAAGAGTCATTTAAGACTAATTTACTTTGCAAGCTATAGAGTGGGCCTGTGTGGATATAGATACTTCTGTGAGCAAATGTAGGTGTGTACATGTGCACATGTGTGTATCTCTCTCTCTCTTGTGGGTGTGTATACACGTGTGCATATACAGGGCTCTGAAATGCAAGTCTAGGGAATCATAAAGTCATGGCACCATAAAGACTTACATTTAACCCTTCATACAGGCAGAACCCCACATCACACCAAAACAGCTCTGCATACTGCAGTAATGGCTCAGAGTCAGTCACATCAGCCCTACTGCTGCCAGCTCACTTGTCTGAGCACCATTCCTCAGCAGCCCATCTGCAATGACAACAGCCAAGGCAGCCAGTACAGGATCCCATTTTGGAAGGGCACTTGCTTTGGAAATCGTTCTCTACCTTTTTTTGTGCTCAGAAGGAGAAAATGGCCCACATGCCCTCTGGTGGACACGTGCCACTTAGCAGCTCTAGAATCAAAATGGAAAGCTGGAAGGGGCCATATTTGTAGACACAGAAAGTCATCTCCACAAGAGGTGTTTAAAAGCTTGCTTTCTCTCCAGATTGTCCTGGGAATCAGGTTCCCAGTACATACCTGTTGTCACCAGCCGAAAAAAATCTGCACTTTCTGAGACACAAAATACACAGCCCAGCCTCACCTCTTCATTGTAGGTGCCAAAACAACGTGGCCATCTTCACCACCAGTTCCCATTACCGGATGGGGGTATTGGTTTTCCTGGAAGAACACGTAAATATTATTTCTCCTGGAATAAAGACTTTCTTATTCAAACACAAGATCCAGCTTCAGGCTGTGTAGTCACCCTTCAGCACAGCAGATCAAACATCTGGCAGAATGAAGAAAAAAGTTTCCATGGCTTTTGAAAGACACTTAAGGCTTTGATATGGAATATAGAATCACCAGGAATTCTCTGAGTAGAGGAGAAACATTCAGGGACTTTTCAAAGAAAGATCTCTACATGCTCATGCATTAAACTGCCTTGGCTACCTTGTGGTTAAGATCAACTGTTTCAGGGCAGGGCAAGGAAGAGAGCAAGCTCTTGGAACATACAAACGTGGGGAGATGTGACCTCCTCTCAGGAATGAGATAGCTACCTCCTGTGCAACCAACTGTGCGGTGTGATACATGTCCAGACTTGATGAGTAGAGTTGGGAGAGTGGGAATATTTCCATGAAGGAAGCAAGGTAATTTCTGCTTTTTTTTTCAAAGTTTTTTGATCTCTTTTCATCATGGAGTCATCTAGATCACCACAATTAATACATGCTACCCCTCTCCTGTTCTGGGGTTCTTAGAGTCCAGAGTTGATCTTGTCCTATGTTTTCTATTCCTGCTGAAAACAGGGAGGACCTTGATCACAGCTTTTTGTGCCTATGGTGAGCATTTAGATTAGCCAATACTGTAATTAGGGACCTGAATCACATGTCAGCTCTGCATCTGCTCCCTTTTCTCATCTTTTCTCGGTTTGTCCCCAACCTCTTTCTCCTTGCCTCTCCCCTTTACTTTGCTCTACTCTTCCTTCACTTCTCTCCCAGTGCTAAGAGAGCCCTACCAGACTGCTTGTCTTCAGCATTCATCAACATGTTACAGAGCAACCCACCAACTCAAACTCATCAGCCCTTAGCTAACAAAGGGCTCATGAGAAAAATATATTCCCTTAGCTTGTATTTAGAAAAAGACATTTCCTACCGTGGGTGAGAAACAGTCTCCACCAAGCTTGTGATGCATCCTCACAGCTACCAGCAGGACCCCACAGTGAAGCTGATTTCTGGGTAGAAGGGAAAATTGGAATTTTTTTGCTGGCAGTGGGTCATTTGGACCTTGTAATTGTATCCAACCAGCTCTAAATTTGCTTCAGAACTGGAAGAAGGGGAAGAGAGGGGAGTGGCAAGAGAATTAAAACACTTTTCTTTTTTTTTTCTTTTTTTTTTTTTTTAATTGCAGGGCTACATTTCAATTCACCTTTTCTTCTGTCAAAAGTTGAAAAATAATAAAGCACACAGGTCTTCTTGAGACTCCCACCCCCATTCCCCAGATATTCCCATAACACAAGAGGGTAAGCAGCATTTCACAGCTCCAGTGGAGTCCAAATTAGTTTTTCTGGCAACCGAATGCAGTGTCTCCTCCACTATGCACGCACACACACACACACATCACTGCCTAAAGTATTAACAGATCCTGCCTGAAGTGCAAATTCCAAAATCAAAAGGATGCAATGCCAGAATTTAAAACTGCCTTGCAGTGTTAGAGCCCCTAAATACATAGTACATTATGTAATCAGCTTCAATTACACAATCTCAAGTGTATTTCCAAGGAAATCGCTCCTTCATCTAGGGTGTTTCCTTAATAAGTGGCTCTGCCCTTATTTTATTTTCTCTTTGTTCAGTTAGGTGCTATGCATTGCACAAAGCTTTTTCTGAAGACTTAACTGTACATTTCTTTCTCCTGTGGCTTATTTTCTGATGTTCATCACAAGAGTGGTAGTGCCTTTCTTAGTTGAACCTGCCTTATCTTCCAGAAATGGCATTTGTTATTTCCATCCTAGGCACAAGAAACTGAGGCACACAAGAATTAATATCCAAAGGCATCTGATTAATTTTGGAAACACTTTATATTTTCAGTGTACTTAACTCACTCTGTGCAAACACCACAGTTCCCAATATATTCAGCAGTGACATCTGTGACTCAGAGCCACACCTTTAGACAAAGCAGGGGAAAGCACAACCCTAAAAATTAGTGAGTTACTAGTGGGGAAAAGTAACTCATTCAACATCTCTTCGGAACAGCCATTTCAATAACCATGCAATGAGCATTTCTTCACCAGACCCTGACTCACTGCAGGTTCAGTAAGTAAGGAGGCACTGTCCATACAGATGAAACTCTTTCACTTTGCTCTACTCCTGAGCACATCCAGGTTGAGCAGCGTAGAAGATGAGAATGCTATTTAAAATGTTTGTAACCGAGGACTTGTCTATAAGAAATACAGAGATGCTTGACAGAAGTTATCAGATTTCCATCACACTAATGCTAACTACAATGAGAAAAAAAATTGCTGTTTTGATGCTACTATAACTATTTTTTGTGTGTGCCTGGAAGGGAGAAAGAAGACATTCCTAGCTTGCTTTTCCAACACATAAGAAAACTACATACTGCCCCATCTCAAATCAAACCAAAAAAGAGAAGACCAGGCACCACACTGTCAAGAATAATTGGCTGTGCAAACACAATTTAGAAAGCATCAGATTTGCAGTAAAATATCTTGGAGTGATGATGAATCACATCCATGAGTCAACTACATCAAGTTTTTCAGGGGGGAAAAAAAAGCAGCCACCACACCAGTATTGTGAACAGCAGTGTCCTTTGGCAGATATGTGAATTACTCCTCCCACTATAATCTATTTCAGAAAGGCCTCCTTTTGTGGCCTGATCCCATATGGGGCAATCTAAGCGATGTGTAAATTTACTCAGGATTCCAAGTCCTCAGAGTGGGGAACAAATGATTAGACATCTGTGAAGATGAGATGGAAGACCAAAAGAACAGGAATTGTGTAGTGGGGAAAAAAAGATTGAGGGGACACATGCCAGCAGTTTACTAATAGGTGAAAAAAAGAAGAAGTAAATTTTTTCCATGTCACTGACAGATACAGAGAGAAGTTATGGACTTAAACTGCAACAAAAAGAGATTTACACTGGACACTGGCAAGAATGTTAGAGGAGTAAGTACTGCAATAGATTTGCCCAGAGAGAGGAAGATTACTTCACTGGAGGTTCTAAGGATGGAGTAGACAAACATCTGTCAGAATTGCTTAGATAGCTGTGATGTCTCCTTGGGAGCAGAGGTATAGGCTAAAGATACCCTGAATAAAGCTCAGTCCTCATCAAATTCCACCACTGTGATCCAGAGCATGGCATGCTAGTTCTGCTCAGAGAAATATATAATATGACATTATTTAAAATTATATTTTACCAAAAGATATAAATTAAATAATAAATGTAAAACTTCAGCTAAGCAAACACCTAGCCTGCAAGATCTGAGACCATGTGGTTAATGTTTGACAAAATCATAAGAAACAGAAAATAGAGGTTGATAATTAGAAGTTTGGGCTGATCCTGCCAACAGCTGGTACTTTCAGTCTCCATTGTAACTCAAGAGAGTTGTACTGATCGAAGAAGCAGTGGCTTGTGGAGCTGATGAGAAAGTCCTGTAATTACTTTTCACAAAAAAATTAGGGATGGGTGAGAACTCCAGCTCAGGGCCAGTTGATCCCAACGATCCCCTGAATTTGATCAGCGGGTCTCTCCAGACCATGGGCTCTTTTGTGCTGTAATGTTACGGACCCCCGGAAAGCCGACAGGGAACCTCTCCGCCCACCCCGTGTGGCCCCGCTCTGCAGCAGCAGGACGGGACGGTCCTTCAGCACCGCGGAGAGCGGCCCCGCCCGACACCCGGGTCCGGGAGCCGAGCGCTCTGGCATCCTCTGGGGAAAGGGGCCAGGCTCCTCCTCGGAGGTATCCCCATCCCGAGCCGTCTACCAGGCAGCTTGTTACGTGGTAAAAACTTGCCTTTCCTGTGATTTAATCAGGGTTACATCGCGTGGGCTGAAATTTGTTCCAAGGAAATACTTGAATCTGAATGGTGACCAATTCTGAAAAAGAAGTCTAAAGTTTAACCTTGCACCAATTTTTGATCTAAAATTATTATGTTGACTAAAGGTATTACTACCATCCATTATCGAGCGGGGGAGGGGGGGAAGAGAAAAAAAGAAAATAAAAGAAAAAATCAAAAAAACAAACCACAAAGCCTCATATTGCTGTCCTAATATGATTTTGTTCCCATTGTAAATGGCACCAGGTCATTAACCAAGCTAGTTAAGTAACTCACCAATTTGCTAGCCTTCTACCAACCAGAAAACCAGCCTGTTACTCGGGTAATCAGATAATTGCATTTTACATTTTCAAATAACCCTTAACAATCAGAAACTAATTAATGTCCATAACACCCCAATGAGCTATGATAGGGAAACTGAGGCAAAGATACTTGTCCCAGGCTGCAAAATCCATCCAGAGCAAAGGAAAGCTAGAAGACACTTCTGGTTCTCATCCTTGTATTCACTCCATTCCCTTGGAAACACATGAAGGATTCTTTTACCCATATGACGAAGCTACCAGCAACCAGTGAATCATCAACTAAACCATCAGTCAGCCTAATAATTAGCCAATTAATTAGCAATCACACAAAGCAGATTCATTACTCAGGGTGCCATCTAATACTGTACTAGCAGAAAAGTTGGGAGAATCTAAACAAGGAAAGGAATAGCACAGCTTTACCACATGCCAGGCCCTGGCCAGCTTGCTAACAGTGGTCAGTTTTAGGGTCTAGCACTGCAGCAGAGTTTCTTGGTAGCTAATGCATGCAGGTCCACATTCCTGGGTCTTACTGGAGAAGATGGGGATCCTCTGGCCAGAGAAAGGGAAGACTGGAAATCCAGTTTTGAACCTGAGTCCCAACATGCTTTCCAGGGTGTCAGGGAAAATGCACACCCTTTGCTGCATACAGGGAGTAGGCAAAGTTTCTGCTATACCTTCACAAAGTTCATCTAAGTGGTACACTTTCAGTGTAGTGCAGTGTTGAGAGCCTGGTAAAAAAAGTATCTGTCTTTATCACACAGGGCTTGGTGTATTAGCCATCTTCCTTCAAGTCCTTCCTACTAAATCCATTTTCCCACATGGAAGCTACAAGATCCCTTCTGAAGTGACAGGAAGATAAGAGTATCGAGAGCAGGGAGGGAATATCCCAGTAGAAAATATGGCAGAGCAGGAAAAGTTGAGCACTTGCATTCAGTGTGGCTGGGGAATAGCAAATGCCCAGGATTACCAAGCAGTCTGGAGTTGCAGTGAAAAGGCAAAAGATCTATATAAAATAGAAACGTTTTCTTTGCAGGTAAAATCTTCACTGTAAAGTACCTAGAGAGATTTTTTGGAGGACACAAAACTGTTATTTTAGTAGTTATTAAAATTACTAACCTCTGGACTTACATGGAAACAAATTTCATGTCTTCAAGACCACTCTATCCATTAGCCAAGAGCCCTCAAATGCCCAGCTAAAAATGTCTGGTTAGCATGGAGTGAAAAGAAAATAGTAGTTAAATTTCTATTTAAAGCTACTTTAGATCCTTAGCTCATGCCATCAAGGGGTGAAAGACTGATTGGTAGCATGAGGAAAGAAGTTGTTAACCCTGAAAAAAAAAGTGGGTGAAAAACAGAATCTTGTGATCATCTTCATGTAAATGTTCTTCAATATTTGCGGGTTTTCAGGACAAGTTTCTTCCAACAGAGAAAAAAAAAAATCAAATCACACGCACTCCTGAAAGACCATACCAGCAATAGTTCTGCTGGACAGGAAGTATGCTGTACATATTTTGCTCCCTCCTCCTGAAAATCAGAGTGATTTTTTCCAAGTGCTTGTTGATTCTTAATGTGCTAATAAAATGATTGAAATAATTACGTTCTTCCTTTCAAAACAAGATATTTTATTAAAGCATTTTGATCAGGCTTGAAGCTGTAAGTCCAGGCTTATAAAAGGTGATGTGACTATGCCTCCACCATTTGCAATCTGTTAGCTGAGGTCGGCAATCCCCTTCTAGCTTCTGTGAACTGCAGAGTGCAGAGGCACCATAAGGGTGGGGTAAGCTGGTTCATTTTGCCTCCTAGCTGAGGCAAGATGCAAGTGAGTCTTCTGAGCAGCTATGTGGGCTTAGCTAATGCGAGATAACTTCTTATACTGTGATGCACTTGCAATAGTGACTCCAAGTATTTGCTTTAGGCTTACTCCTCATGCTAATACCATTAAAATGGTGTGGCTCAGCAGTTCCCAAAGGGATTATCATGAGCCTCCATTTGAGGAGCTCCTCATTTGACCAGCCCCTGAGCTGCAACTTGATCTGCAGAATGGGTGTTAGGCTCACCAAGTGCCCCGTGGGCTCATCCCCACTTTCCAGCTCCTTCAGCCTGTTTTGCAAGAAAGAGTGAAAGAAATATTGACACAGGTTCTCTTCACTTCCCAGCATGCAGAACTGCAGAACTCTTGAGAAGCCAGCAATCTCCCTGTACCTCCAAGGATCACAGAGCTGTTTGTCCATAGTGCACGAGGAGCAGGCCAGTAGGGAGGCCAAGAACCATGAAGTGAGCTCCTGCAGCAGAAAAACCTGTGTGAGGATATGTGAAAAATAACCCTGACTTGCTAATCCTAGCTGTGAGCAAACAATTAGCAGGAAGCAGAGGCAAACAGGAAAGCTGATTTAATTATGTGACACTGATACAGCCAGTGAACTGGAGGGAAGGGAAGGGGGGAGGCAAGGGGGGGCACCGGGGATGTGGGGTCAAAACAGTTTGTAAAAATCTGTTTCACAAAAGCTGTTGTTCCCCTCGGGGCAGAGAGAGATTACCGTGGCTCAGTGTCTATCAAACACGGGAAGAGAATAGGGCCAGGGGCAATGAGACAGCTTCCGAGTATGAAGGGCCCTTCTTCTTCTCCGCAGCAACCAGCAGCCTGCCAAAGAATTCCTGTAAGCTCTCGGCGGCTTTGTGTGCCTGCCTGGGCTGTGGGCAGCTCTGCAGCAGGCCTGCCTATTGTCGGCAGGGCTCAAAGGGAGCAGGGGAGAGAAAAGGGGAGCTGGGGGGAGGAAGAGGGCTTAAGGGGGCTTGTTGTTATCAAAGCCACAGAGGTTATTGTGCTGGAGCAGAACCACGCTGCTTCTGAGCCCCTTCAGTGGGGCTGTTAATGGAGGCACTGCAGGGAGACAGAGGGTGGGATTTGCTCCATGTTAACTCACCAGGATCTCCCTCTGCATGCACTTTGCTGGCTCATGCCTCTGTCTCAGAGCAGGCATGTGGGGACAGAGGTGGATGGCCCTGCACCCTCCTTGTCCATACCCACCAGCATCCAAAGACAACTACCAAGGGAACCGGGCTCACATACAGTCCCACCAATGCACCTGCAATAGACACACTCAGGCGTGCACAGAGCAAGCACTGCTGCTTACACACACAGATGCACCTGCTGGCCACTCTTGGATTCAGAGATAAATACGTGCACATCCAGATCTGCAAAGGCAACAGTTCATTGCTGAAGGCATCTACAGCTGGAAATACAGATACACCTGATAGCTCAATGCACCTGGGTCCTTAACCCAAACACACTGAATCAGATACAGCCATGCACAACAGTGTGTAAGCATGCTTTTCCCAGCAGGCACAAACAAGAAAGTCTCAAGGTCCTGTCTCAGAGATCATAAGCACATGGCAGAGTTAGCAGAAGTGGTGCTAAACAAGGTTGTTTTAAAAGCTTCATCTGCATCACAGGAAGAGAAGCTGAAGGCAGGGGTCTGTTGTCAGCAGTTTTGCAAACACTGATGCTGTGTATCTCAAACTAAGAATCTCCCAAAACACTGTGCTCCAAATACCCTTCAAATACCATGACTGACCAGAGGAAGGACCTGATCCTGAAACTGGGACATGCCTCAAGAGACCACAGAATCAGGGTGAGCAAGGCAGAAGAGCCTAGTTCAGACTCTAGTCGGACTTGGATCAGGACAACTGAGCCATGCAGATCCCAAAGCTTGGCACATGAGTCTCACAGGCTGCATGACAAATCCAACCTCCCACTGTGGAAAGCTATCTGACATGAAATCACAAAAGAAACTTTTAATGGGAACCAGAGTCTCTATCTCCTTATCCCCACAAACTTTCATGTGAGAAGTACCAACCAGGCACAGAGGAAGATTTCACATGTGTATCAGACCCATAGCTAAGGCCTTGAAAGAAATGGGAAATCACAGAGGTCTAGCACTAGTCTAAGTTTGGCCACAAAAAGTAATCACTCTGAAAAAAATTCAACAAGACCACCTTCTTTCTGGACCAGGAAATTTTCTTCATGCTCATGTCAATAAGGTTGGTAGCAGCTCTACTCCACACCTGGTCACAGCTCAGGTCAAAACAGCTTTCATTTGATGAGCACGAATGGCAGAGAGTGGGTGCATTACACAGCAGCCAGACCCTCCCTCTCCTATTCCCAGTGTGGCCCCACTCATCAGTCCCAGAGAGATGAGTCACTTTCTGACCCATTGCTGATTCATCGGTGCTAGTCATACCCTGCCCAGGCTCACAAAAACACTCACAGGTAAGGGACCCATGCACACAAAACACACACATGCATATGTGGGGTGAGAGTAATTCAGCTGCACCCAGCACTTTCTTCTTCATCCCTTCTCCTCCCATTTCCAACCCATTGCCCATCAGATGCTGCTGAGCCAGCCCAGGAAGGCAGAGCTGGGAAGAGGAATGATAAGGTACCCCAAGAGGGAGAGCAGCAGCCTCCAACAATCCTGGTAGGAAAAGTAGGGGGGCTGAGGCTGTGGGGGAGGGGATGGAGGCAAGGCAGGGAGGGCTTCTCATTGTGAGGGAAATTTTATTTTTAACAGATGCTAAGGCAGATGGCACAGAATTAACAGAAAATGGGAGAGGAAAAAAGAGGAAGAACATTACTGGCTCCAGAGAGAGTGGACATTAAAAAAATAAAGAATAAGGGAATGAAAACAAGTTTAAGTACTCTCTCCAGAGGAGGGGGGGAGGGAAAGCGCGAGGCAGAGCAGGGACGAAGCAGCGTGATAATAACCAAAGGCGTGAAATTGCAAAAGTAAAATTTGTGGCACTCGGGAGGGGCTGATAAGGCCCCAGCTTCATTGCAAAACTCACTCAGAAATTACTGATGTGATGTTTTAGCCTTTATCATTAATAATAATCGAGAGTGGGGAGCAGGGTGGGGGTGACTGAAACAAAGAGGGAGAGAAATTGCAGGAGCATCTGAAACCTGGGGAAAGAGGAAGAGGCAGCAAAAGAAGAGCTGGGGGAGAGCAGAGGTGTAGGGGAGAGTATCTAAGAAAGGAGTCCAAATGAGGGGAAAAAACGATGAGAAAGGAAAGGAAAGCTGGAAAGCAAGGTATACCAGTCAAGAAAAAAGAGGAGGAGGAAAGAGCAGGAGAAAGAAGGTTAAAGGATGTAAGGAGAACAAAGGGGAAAGGTGAACAAACAGGAGTTGGGGAAGAAAACACCAAAAAGTGAGAGGAGGGAAAAAAGCAGCTGGGAGGTGAGGAGAGCGTGAATGAATGGAGAAGTGACAGCAGAGATGAAATAGTGAGAGAAGACAGACTGTAGGACAGGGAGTAAGAGAGGGGGAGACAAAGAGATATGGCCCTGCCACTCTCCTCCCAAATTAATCGAGGATACATCAACCCAAGCCACTAAAACAGAGCTATTATGAATGGGTTAGTCACAGGTGGAGTTAAAGGCCTACAGAGGGATATTAGCCAAAATTGAGTGGCTTTTAATTTCTTTCTAACGAGAGATTGTGGCTGGGGAGCCAGACACTGCCTCGGCTTAGCTAGGCCTGAAGGCAGCTAAACACGGGAGCCGGCAGCTTCCCACAGCCACGCTAAACCACAGGCGAGCTGACCTGTGCAGTACATGCAGTGAGGTGGAAAAGGCACACACGAGCTGACCTGCCCACTCCATGAGATGAAACAGCGGAGCTACACACCACAGCATGGGACCACGGACAACAAAGCTGGCAGGGACCTACAGGACCGCCCTGCCTCCTCTCTGCAGCAGTGCTGACAGACAGACGGAACAAGTTCCAGTGCTTCACAACCCATCAGTGAACTGGGGTGATTCACCCTTCCCATCAGGGCTTTGCTTTATACTGGAAGATCCCCCGGCACTGCAGCCTCCTCATTGCCCTCCTGGAGAGACCAGGGAGCTTCAACACAAGACCAGGACATCTGGGTTCTATTTCTGGCTCTGCTGCTGGCAATTCACCACATTTCTCCATTTTCCCATCTGCTATCTGGGAATAATGCAGTATTGTTAAAACTAAGCACTTAAAAATGATGAATCAGACCATCCCCTCATTCCAAAATCATGAGATTGGTTTAAAAAAATCATGACAACTTCAGGAAGGATAGGGCCATGTACAGAAGGACTCACACACCTTTGGAGAACCCAGTCTGTAGCACTCTAGTTTCCATACTTTCCTAAAAGATTTAGAAAGAGCTTTATCTTTTTTTCCTGGGCTTAAAGCTCGTAGTTCATCAGGACACATTATACTGGAATGGTGGGAAAAAAAAAAATCTCCAGAACTGGTGATACTATGTAACGTGATTTCCCCCCTGTAGCCGTGTGCAAATTTCCCATGAAAACCTCTTCCCAAAGTTACAGTTCATTAAAACAAAAAGGAGGGGTCAATTTCTAACAACTCTCTCTCCGTGAAGCAAATCTGGGGAGGACCACAAAAGAAAAGTTGTGGAACCATGGCAACATCCAGCTCTAACATTTTCTATACAAAAACATTTGTTTTATGATTGAAAATTGCTTTTCATTTTTAAGTTCTAGACCATTTAGGCTTAGAAGTGACTTTCAAATGGTCTAAAGTTGCCCCAGGAACAAAATATTTCATTTTATCCAATACAAAATTTTGGGACTAGCATATAGGGAAAAGGGAGATAGGATCAGGATGAGAATCAAATTATTCCTTTGTGAAAGCATTACATATTTTTACCCCTTATCTCATTTTGGAGCAAAAGTAACTGCAGTTTACAAATTCTGATAGAAAAAGAAATATTTCCTGTCCAGATCCAATTTCCATCTATATGAGGTGTTCTAAGGACTGCAGATAATATGTGCTAAGTGTGCCTAACGTATGTATTTATTTCATCCATTGCTGATATGTCCCAGCCTAAATAATACACACACACACTTTCATCTCATTGCTGTTCAAATACTCACACATCTTCTCCTTTTCCATACTGAACCCAGGCTTGCTTGTGACGATTGTGGAATTCACTGAGGAGTAGATGTGCTTTCATCTGAAAGACTCAAACCAGATGAGTTGGAAAGTGTGTGTGACCTCTAAGCCAAAAACACTTCTGCAGAATACCGGTGAAGGCACCTATATTCTGCACATCCTGCAAATCAAGGTGAACTCACATGACAGTGGCATAGAAGCACAGTGGTGATTATACAGGGAGTGCTGTTCATGAAGTGTATCACACATGTGCTAAGTCATAAGATCCCAGAGAAGCTGCTCTTAGTGCATGGAACATCACATGAAATCTGATAACAACAGCCATGTCTAATGAGTAGGAGTCACATCTGGAAATCACCTGCTAATTCATTTGAGAAGGTTTCATAAACTTGAGAGAAAGAGACAATCCTAGTGGCAAAGTAAAACTGTATAATTTCTCTGAATCTTATCGACACTTGGATGAAGAAACATAATACTTCTAATGAAAGAGCCTGCAAATAGAAGGGACAGCTTTCACGCAAGTGTCTCCACTCTCTGCTGGGGCAAAGGACCCAAAGGCAGGATTGCTGGATTCCATGCTCAGGTCATCCTTCAGCACTCTGTCTCCAGCTCCACCAGAAAATAAGAGTGGCAGCCAGGTGCATCTGGTTTGGGGCTTTCATTCATTTGAAACTTCACAGGTTATTTTTCTTTCAAAGACACAAGAGAAAGCTCAGGTGCATTCCTCTGTTAGTCAAATTATGAGTTCAGCTGGGAGAAGTCAGCAGTCCTGGAGTCTGGTTTGTCCGTCTTCTAAACGTCCTTCACATCTCCAGCTGGAGAATCTCTTATCTTCCCATCAGGGAAACAGTCCCGTGGCATGAAGTTCAGCCTTCAGGGAAAATTTACTTTCTCACTGATATTGGGGGACCTCAACAAATATCTTCATAGTAGACAAAAAAAAATATCCTAGAGTGAGAATGTCCAAGAGGACAAAGGAAAGCAGGTGTGAGTGAGTGATTAGACCACATGGAAAGTGCACAAGAAACAGAGAGGAGGGGGGCAGGGCCCCAGAAATCAAGCACCAAATAATGCCAGTGTACATCCTTACTCAAAGACCTCAGACTTCCACGTGCAAGTTTTCCAGGTTGCTTACTCACACAGGAGCACTGGCTGAGCATTCACTGTTTCCTGTTGATAATTTTTCTGCCTCATCTGTCGGCACGGAGCTAGGACCATTCCCCGCTGTCGTGAAAGCCTTTTTCAATAGGCACCGTCCCCCCTGGGCTGCCAGCTGAGGCTGCTCCCTAGAGAGCTACACCCCTCTCAGAGTCTATTAAAGCTCAATTACCCAGGGCTGACTGGCCTCGTTGTCTGGCAAAGGGAGGTAGGATGTTCCTCCCAGGGTTGGGGCTGCTTTACTATGGCCTGTCCAGATCACATCTATGTATCAATTTAATAAGATCAAATCAAGTACAAGAGGTGAGGGGAGGAAGGCAGTGAGAGGAAAAGCTGTGAGAAGGCAGCTCAGTAAGCCACCAGTGCCTGCCTAGGCAAGACTGGCTGGCCCAGGGATGACAAAGGGCATGTTGCTGATTTACACTGCAGGCACAATGGAGCCACCTTAATTTACATCAGCAGGGACCTCCTGGCCTCACAGACTCTGTCCACCAGCATCTTCCTGTGCCAGCCCAGCACAGCATCTGATCCCCTGATGCTTTCCCAGGGATGAAAACCACTCTCTTCTACGTGTTCCACTTCCATTCTGCTACCACACTGTTCCCGAGGAGGTTTCACATCTGCAGCAGTCAAGTTGTGGCCTTTCTCACATGCTGGCAAAGAGCTGTCATCAACGCCAACACAGAGGTTTCTATCAGCGATAAATAGCTTCCCTCCCACCTACACCCTCCCTCTTTGAATGTGTCTTCTGGGGTCTGAATCCATAGACAGAATTATACAAATAGATCAGTCATACAGATAGCAGTCGTGTTTCATTTGTTACTAAGAATCCTTATGGGCAAAGAAAATAAGAGAAGCTGAAAAAATGTAAACCCATTTATTTTGTTCTTCATCCCTTAAGGACCCATGCTTTCCAGACGCTTCATCAGCGAAGAAGGTGGGGGTAAAGAGGACACTCTGTACACTGAAAGTCTAACTGTGGTTTAGCACGTCTCCCTCCTGGTTCACAGGGCTTTGAATGTCACCCAGAGATCAAGAGGTAAAAGTCTCAGGTGCCTCTAGAAGGCATCCTTTATCCTCATCACACAGGTGAGGAAACTGAGGCAGGGGAGAAGCCTGGCAGCCCTTTACAAGACCTCATAAGAGATGTGCCTGAGAAGTGGAGACAGGTGAAGCAGGGTCCCCTAAGCACCAGGCTGCCTGTCTTGCTTGGTATGCTGTGACACATGCCACCAAGGGAACAGAAGAGAGGAAACTCAACAAATGCAAACCAATGACAAGCAACACAGACATTCAGTTCAGAAGGGTCTGCACATTATCACATCTCCAAACTGCAAATCACTACTCAACTCCAAGACAAACTTGAAACTTCTGGTAAAGGCATATACCAAGCATGTGGAGTTACAGGAGAAGAGCAGGCCCTACTAAAACCTCCCCTGTTCCATGTTTCTGGTAGAAGTCAGGATCTCTGGGAACGCATTACAGAGCTCCTCCTGAAAACTCATTTCTGGTGCTGAGCATGGAGAGCATGATGTAACATTGCAGGGAAACACAGATGGTCCAGCCTCTCCAGCCTACAGGTGCATGGCAGAGCAGGGCTGGTGTACCCCTTGTGCATCCAGGAGGCAAGAGCTTTCTTGGGTGCAGAGTTGAGCTGCCAAGACAATGTCTGAATGCTAGAGCTTCTTCTCTTGCCTTGAATTAACAGCGTATACCAGGCAGCATGGAGCAGTGTCAGGACCTGGCCAGTTTCACAAGGCAGGAAGGAAGCATCTCCCCTGCTGCCAGCTGTGCCAAGCCTTCAGCTTTCTGCTCTTGTCAGAACTCCAGAACACCCCTCTCTCTTCTGCAGCATCTTCCTCTCTGGGGCCCTCCAAAAAAACCATTTTCTGACCAAGAGCAGTGAGACCATCGAATGTGTCACTTCAGAGGAGAGATGTAGACAGAGGAGAGATGTGGGTGGGCACGTGGTCTGGTAAAGAAAACATGGGCTGGCTGAGTGTCACTGTCCATGAATGGAGAGGAAGGGATGGGAGAAGCAATATATATTCCTAGGCAGGATGAGCACCAGGGATGATGGTGGCATCTGTCAAACAGACACTGTTCGACTGGGATCATGTCTCCAGGGTGCATTTTCCAAAAAGGCATGGTACGTATCCAGTTTCCTTCGAGGTAGCAGCTTGAGAAGGCTATGGTTGCATGACCAGATCCCAGGAGAAAAATCAAGTTGCAGTGTGCCCTGTGTTTGCAGAGGCAGTCATGTCCAGAGGTGGTGGCAATTTTCATTTCTTGGCAGCATTGCCACACTAGGCACAACACCTTGGCTCCCATATTGTACACACATATTGTACACACAGCCCTGAAATCTGAGTGAGACCACTGTCACAGTCCCTTTAGACCTGGGAAAAAACTCGGATGCTTGCTGCAGATACCCACTTTGCTAGCTTTATCCAGGGCCTTTTGATACTTGCTGCTTCTCTTCAAACTTCAGCATCTGGAGTCGTAACATTTTAGGGGATATGAATTTGGAGGAGAAGGTGTGGGAGGGCAGAGGTTTGGCTGTTCTTTAATGGAAGGAAACCTAACAGATTCAACCCCAAAAAGGAATAAAAAAACATTACACCAAAACCAATGAGGTTTTATTATGTAATTTACTGGCTTTGGCTCTAGACATGCTGAACAAAACCTCACATCAAAAAATCAACCCAGACCTTTCCCCTGCACAAAGAGCATGAAAGGTCCCATGTGTGCAGAGACCAGGGACAGTGAAAACACTTTGTCCCAATTCAGAACAAGCCCAAAGCCCATGCTCAGGTGCTTCAGCTAAGAGGAATTGTACCAGGCTGGTGATTTAGAGAGAGACAAACCTTCTTTTAAGAAGGTTCTTCTTCTTTTAAGAAGAGTTTGGGTTTGTGCCATCCATGGTTTAAAACCTTCAGAGCCTCAGAGGCGAAGATGTGCTTGCTGGAAAAAGACAAAAGATAGGGCCGAAGAGGAACAGGTCAAGCCTGCTGCACACTGATGAAGGAGACCTCCAAGGAGACAACACATGCCAACAGAGCTGCCCAGCTTTATCAGCCCCATATTTGCTGTACTGAAACCCCTCTGAAGAGTGCCTTGACTTGCAGTGGGCTTGAGCAGTGGCTGGGAAACACCAGCAGCACACCAGTGAAAGCACACTCTGCCCCACAGTGTAAGAGGCAGGGAAAGGCAGGTGAAGTGAGGCAAGATGTCTTAGGCTACCCAGCAAGCTGGTGGAAAAGGAGGATTGAATATTTTCTCATGTGCTGCCCATACCCACTCCTCAATCTGCCTTCCACTGAGGAAACAGGATCTGATGCCACAAAGCACTTTATCGCTGGCACCAGCATCTGAAACAGTCAAGATGGGCATTAAATTTAAACTCAACTCAAACCATGGCATGGTGCACTGCCTGGGAAGCCCTGTGTGCCGCACTCCCAGAGCCTTAAGGCAGCCCTTTCCTTGAGTACTGAGCAAAAATGTCCTCCCTGCCCCCATCCCCAGGCATCGCTCCCTGGAGCTTTGCACCCAAAGGACCACAGGCATATGAGGGAAGGATGGGGACAGAGAGAGGATCTCCCACCAGAAACTGTGGGGAGGATTAAAAACAAGAAAGAAAAAATATGGAAGAGAGGCAGTAAGCAGAGACAGAGAAGGAAAAAAAGAAAAAAGGAGTGGGAAGGGAGAAAGTGAGAAAAAGAGAGAGAGTGAGAAAAATGACAGGAGCTGAATTTTCGGCGCCCTCACTTTAAATCAAGATAAAAGACTGAAATGGAAAATAACAGTCCAGAGAAACCCCTGGACGGCTTTGGGCGTTAATGGAAACACATGGCTGAAGGCTGTAGTGTTGTCAGCTTCCCCGTGCTCTGACATTCCTTTCTGATAATCCGGCCTGCCATAAAATTAGAATAGCAAATACCTCCTGACAAAGATGCATGTTTCCCTCTATTGTGCCATCATAAAAAAAACTCCGCTGGTGACTCGAGGAGCCGCAAACTTCAATTTAAATTTACAGTGCGGCGGAAGGAAAGTGATATGCACTCAAAAATTTTAATAACCTATTAAGTTACGACTTCAATTTCATTTTATGAATATTTTCCTTGGGGAGCAGTGCTATCACAGAGAAAGATAGAAATTTAAAAAAGATAAATAGTGCCATTAATCTCCAACATTTCTCTTCCATTATCCTTGAAAATTAGGAGTTATTTTTGTTCAGATCTTCATGTAATTAGCTCCCTACACTTGATTCACTAGCCAGAAAATGACCATGTTCAGAAAATTAAAAATTTGTCATTAAGTGGAATTTAACATAATATCATTTATCTTTATCTATTCCCCAGCTGACAGCAGGAGCCTTGGAAGTGATACAGGCTTCTGTGTCAGAGAGTAGAGGCAAGTCCTCGACATGAGGGAGAGAGTGCAGGAGTGTGGGGGGGAGGCTATAAAGATGTGGGAGGGTGGTGGGAGAGGGGGAGAATGTGAGACAAAAAGGAAGCAGGAGCTGGAGTCATGGGAAGAGGGGGAGAAAAGGAGGAGTGGGATATGGGAGGAGAGGGAAAATGCAGTAGGCAGTCAGAGGAGCAGGGAAAACAGCCAGGCAGGATGAAGGGTGGAGGGAGGAGCAGGAGGGGTGAGGAAGAGGAGGGCAGGAATGGCTAGCAAGGTAGAGCTTATCTGCTGGGCTCAATGGCAGAGCTCCAGAAGTGCTGCCACGGAGCCAGCTGGGTGTCACAATGAAAGCAGAGTCGGTGGCCTGGCAAAATCCTGACCTGACAGGATGCTGAATGTGTTCACAGGATAAACACCAAGGCACTGTTTCCTGCTGGTGGCTTTCTCTTGTTCTTCCCTTGTCCAGCTCACAAGTCTACCATGAAACACAGGGCAGACTCAGAAAAAAACCCTCAAGAATGTCAGAGAAGGCTTTTCCTGCCTATTAAAGACCTAAAACCTACTTTGGCTACAAGATTCAAATGAATATTTGCTGCTAGCAAACCTCTTCTTCTTCAAGTGCTTGTACAGAAGGCAAACCAAGGCACAGAACAGGTCTTTGACTTGCCCAAGGTGGTGAGACTAGAAGCAGGGCTGGGACCTTCTGCTCCAACTCTTGCTTTACACTCTCTTCCCTCAACTAATCCTGTGGGCACTCCAGAATTGCAACAAGACCAGCTCTCCAGCGTGGGCTGAACTACAAGAAGTCTCTCCAGCTTCTGAATCCCACTCATGGACTGAAAATATTAGCCTCCCAACCATCTTGTTCAATCTGTCTCTCCTATTCTCAGTGGCAAGATCTGATAAAATATCTCTGTGGAGAAAATGCAAGAGAATAGGTGGAAGGAAGGAGAAGAACACCATAAAGCAAACACTATGGGCAGGAGCTATTTTAAATAACTGGCTAGCTAAAAAAGCCAAGGACATTAGCTACTCAGCAGTTCCATCACAAGAGCTTGTTCTATTTTAAGCAAATCTCTTTGCTTCCCTATTCTGGCTTAAAGTTTGGGGACTTTCCATTGCTCCCAAAGAAGTTTGGGGGACTTTTATTTAGCTGCATTCTCTTGTCTTCTTATATCTTCATTTTCAAACTTTGTGTGCACATTTTATTATAAGTACAATGAAGTGTGTTGGGTAAAAGCCATAAAGATTTGCACTTCATCAGAAACAAGTTTAATAACCTTACTCTCTGCTATGTACTCTTCTGTGCAAAACATCACACAGAATTTTGCATGAGCATCTACTGGACAGTGTGTAGTGTGTCATAGATCTGTATAAGATGGCATAAAACAGCAGAGGAATATTCTAGTTCAGACACTTATCACTATGCTCTATGGTTGTGATTTTTTAATGCAACCTAGGGAGTTAGATACAAAAAAAATCTCACTCAATAGCATTCTCCTCACAGGTTCCTGCAAGCCACAGTTGGCAGCCACATGCATCAACCTATTCCTTTCTACCTATGAAAGGACAAGATAGGTCAGGGTTATTGTGCTCATCCTGTAGCAGGACATGTGGAGCTGGAAAAAGGACCTCGGTGCTAGAGCAAACCAAGAGCAGATTTGGGCATGGGATCCAACCATCCTGCCTTGTTTCTGCAGGCAACCACATGCTGCCACCTCTGAAGTTTCCCACCAGCAGCTGGGGGATGCAATGCTGCTTTATAGCTCAGGTAACTTCTGTATTCTGGTACATACATATCTAGAGTCAACAGCAGGGTTGGATAAGCATAGGTCTGTACACTGGTTTTCACTAGATATTGGGTATGGCTCTAGATCAGATTCTTAGCTGGAGTAAAGGAAAGCAGCATCTACTGTAGCACTGACCACAGTGGAGTGGAGGGCTGTCTCTACTGATCTTTCTGGGACCCATTTTCTCGTCTTAAGTGTACTGCAGCCACTCTCTCTGGTTTCAGTGCCAAGTGGAAGTACTCAACACTCATGACCTGCCACAACACTGCAGAGCAAGCTCCCTCCAAGCAGTGATCCAAAATGCCAAGAATCAGCTCATACCCTCAGCAGGCCATTTCCAGACAGTTAGCTGGGACAGTCACCAGGTCGGAGGGCCCAGGGTAGTGACAAGTAAGGTTAAGTACATCAGCATAGAAGGGAAATGTTAATCCTTGATCCTTGTGGGGCACCTCCCCATGGCAACACAGATCTAACCCACAGAAACGCCCATGAGGCATTTCCCTCTGTCCATGCTGGGGCTGGTTTCTGACTGATGGGGAAATCAGGAATGTGATCTCTCACTGCCTTGTTGCCTGAAACATTTTGTTGTGCATACCAGAGCATGTTCTCTTCACCCTGGATTTCAAACAGCCCTTTCCCTCCCCCTCAGCTTCATGCTCCTCCTCTCCCATCCCTCCATACACTTTTGCTTTTGCATTTCCCCTCCATTTTCCGTCTTTGCTCTGTTTATGCCCTCTCTTTTCTCCATTACCAGAGCTGTTTGATTCATGGTGGTCTCAAAGCAGAGGCTAAGGCCCCTTCTTCTCTTATCCACTTATTACATGATTTACTAAAGTGCCTTCACTGTTCCCTTTATTCCTTGACTCAGTAGCTATCTTTGCTGCTCCCCTTAAAATCAGTTCTGCTCCTCTTCCCCCCAACTGTCTTCCTCTATCCACCTCAACCCTTTTTTATACCCTTACAGGCTAAGCCAGACTGTTGTCTTCCTTTCTCCTCACACAGACCCCAGCCCATACCCTTCTGCTTCTCCTATTCCTTTCTCATGCTCCCCCTCTTCACCAGAGCTTCAGCACTGCAGCCTTAAAGCAGGATAAATGGATATGGATATCGTACAATAAAACCTTCAGAATGGAGAGTTTTGTGCAAGTGAACAGCAGCCAAGCCTGAGAGACTGAAAATTGGATAAAGGGATTAAAACAGTAGCACATTAACAGGAGATTTAGAGTGTAATAAACTCATTTCATAATAATATGTGCGTTGGGGCTGGTAATAAATCATCGCGGGATCCCTGCCTTCCGCAGTGCTGGAACGAGGCAGTGACCCGAAAGCGGGGTAGGATTTCAGCGAGATGTGGATTAATTTCACAGGGTTCTTGGCCAGGAATAGAGCGGCTGTGCCATTCCTGTACAGCTGCTGCTGTTACTGCTGGCTTTTTGCAAAAAAACCCACAGAAAACAAACAAATGAAACCAAACAAGAGGACATGCCAACATCACTTGGCACATGTCTGTGGAGAGGGGTGCTCAAGTGGCCTTCACCAGCACAACCCCAGAGGCCAAACATTAGGCCAAAACACTTCTCAATTCACCTCCCTGGACCATGTCCTGCACCCTTTCCACACAGACCTGTGGGTGAGAAAACAGCAACAGGAAAGAAGCCAGCTAGACAGAAATGCTAGGCCAAGTCACCACATTAATGGCCAAAAAAACTTTGCCTAAGGCACTAAACTCAAAAGAATGTAACAACCACATGCAGTAGATATAACCAGACTGGTGGACAGCCCAAAATGCAACTTTAGGACAGGTGGGGATGGGGAAAGACTGAGAATCCAACTCACCTCTGCTGCACAAAGCTCATGAAAAGTTACACAGTGATGAATCCTGAGGTTGAGAAAGGGAGGAGAGCAGCATGCTGGAATGTTCCCAGAGAAAGAGATGGATCCAAGCCATAGTACAATTAGGTGAGGCAAGGACTTTGCAGCAAGGGGTAATAAAGCAGTAAAGAACAGAAAAATGCAGTACAAGCATCCTGAAATAAAAAACAAAGGACTTGAGGAGGCCTTGGGGAGATGGGGACAGGTTGATGATATCTTAAGAACAATTGGGGAGCAAAAAAAAAAAAAAACAAAAACTTTGCAAAAGAGGGGCATGGAGAAGCTGACAACAGTCAAGGCACTGATCTAGTGACATGGGAGCTGGGCTCTACTTCTTGCCACTGCAGCCATGGAGCTTGCTTGGAGAGTGAGTGCTCAGGGGAGGTCCTGCCTTGCTTTACCATAACCCATATGAGTGTGGTCCAGTGTGCTTGGTTGACACCTTGATGTTAATACAGCTGGGCATGAAAAGAAGAATCTGTATTAAAGAAAATATAGGATGGGACAAACTCAGTGGAAATTCTCTAAAGTAGGCCAAGACCAACCCGGCATTAAGAAGGGGAGGATACACTTAGGTGAGAAAAATAGGACATTGTGAAGACTGAGGAGAAAGTGAATCAACAGCAGTGCAAAGTTCAAATCCCAACAGGACACTTAAGGGCTTGAGACCTGCAGATTCATAGAGATTTGTCTTTGGTAATACCCCTAGGGTTAGCACCACAGTGTTTATTCAATCAAGGCCAAAATCACAGCTCTGGACTTCTGTGAAAATATTGACCTCTGTGCTGTGCTATCCAAATGCAGTGGTAACAAAAATTCATCAGTTCATGGATCAGCCATATGCCTACATGAGCAGATGGAGGATATTCAAACGAAAGCAGGTATATAACTGTTCCTCAAATGGAAGCTTAAGCTTTGCAAGAAGCCTGCCTCGGAGAAAGAATGCTACATTCACATGCAAGTTTTCTTTACATGTGTATGGGGGCTGCTGACAACCCACCTAGTATGCACAAATCCCTCAAGAAACCCTATTTCTTCAACAAAGGGTATTTTGCAGAATCATACAGGTATGTGCAGAAGACACTGCAAATATCTATAACTTTTACAGGACCAGATTGGAAGGTAGGCTAAAATGGCATGTCTGGGTTTTAAAAGAGTTATTTGACATCACACTGAAAGATGGAAGGAAAGGGAAGGGAAGAGAAGGGAAAATGCAAAACAAGGAGAAAGGCAAGACTGCAGTACAATAGGGAAATGAGACTTAATAAGACAGAAGGTCTGAGCGTCTCAGATCTGCTTGAGATTCATTCAGCCAAAGGACAAAGAATGGCCTCCAGCACTGCTTGGAAAGTCGTGCCCCCAGATCTCCAAGAAGAAAGCAGAAGAAAGGAAGTGACAAAACATTAAGTCCCAGAAGAGTGTTGCCTAAACTCCTAAACTTCTACTGAGGAAAACAAAATACTATGTTTACAAAATGTTGCAAGGTTTGAATAAAAGCAAAACATTCCAGTGCAGAGCATCACAGGTAGTTAGTACCAGGTCAAAGGCCCAGCTCTCACCTCACTCCAAGGGAGGCCATCTGCATGACTTGTGGACAAGGGTCCTGCACAAGGCAGATAATCCAACCTCAACTTCAGCCAAGTACTAGTCACTGATGCAGACTGGAACAGGTCTAACAGAAGTGATCTGTACCTCCACACTGGCTAAAGTGTGTAGTTGGGATGGAGGAGGTGAATGGCCTTATTCATCCTCTGATTACGCTGTGCTAAGATTTGAGTTTGACTCTGCCCTTGGCCCGAGTGCTGAAAGCATAGATCCATTAACCCATACTAGATCACTTTCTCTCCTGCTAGTTAAGATCAGGCAACTTAACTTCCACTCAGAAAATTTTCATAACATGGCTGGAGACTTCCCTGTGCTCCCACCAAACATTTTGATGTCAATTAAACCACACTGTGTTTCAAGGAAAAAGCTTCACAAAACGTATTCCCGCCAATCCAATCCTCTGAGCTCCCTGCTTCACACTGTGCCTGGAGGGCTAAGGGGAACTACATATTGCACACTTCATTTTTGTTATGAACTGCTGGTATGCACAACACTGAGCTCAGAGGTTCAGCCAGCACTCCACTCTATGGCCCCAAGACCTACAGCTGAGATCTCTTCTTGTCTTTACTTCTCCCACTTCAAGCACCTCTACTATAAGGCAGGACTTGATTTCTTACATTTCAGCATTAGATATGACAAACAGCAGAACAACACTCAAAACGAAAATGTGCTGTAAGCAAAGGGTTGGAGATTTTTTCCTCAAAAGAAAAAGAACTGATTTAAAAACATACTTTGTAAAAACATATTTCAGAGATCACTTCCAGGCTATTTTTGGCTAATAAACACAGGAACAAGTAGGTCTATTTTTTGAAAGTACATTGTTTAAAACAAACTGAATTGTAGCAAGTCCCTTAAGATAAAAAAGCAAAAAATGTAAAGACAAGTCTTAGAAACCAGAAATTTTACTCAAAATGTATTTTTTTTTTTATAAATACTGGAAAATGTGGTCACCTAGCAGGTCAGCCTGCTATTAGTCCATGTAGTAGTGGGAAAAAGGGAAAGCAGGAATGAAAAATTCACTTTGCTGGTTTTTTTCCTTTGGTGGTAAGGTATGATCCCAGCTCAGCAACACTGCACAGTAGAAAGACTCCACCCAAAATGGTCAAACAACGCACACAAGACTACCAGTGGTACATCACCATCACAGATGCTTACTGAGAGGTGACAGACTCCGAGAGAAGAGCTCAGAGCCCAGAGCCTTTCCGACATACCAGGACAATAGTGTATGGCCCTCTTGGCAATTTCAGCCAGGTGGGAGGGTGTCACAGTGGTAAAGCAGCAGCAGTATTGCTGCTCATCTAAGCTGGCTTTCACTCATTACCATAGCTCTTGCCACATCACTGAAGTGTAAATTCACTCAGTAAATCACACCAGCTTCACTGTTGCAAGACAGTACTCAAGAAGCACTAATAAAGAGGGAAAATTGGATTTGCATCGAAGTCAACCTGAAACTTCATCTGTCAGTCACTGCCAAACAAGGCCTGTAAGCCCCAGCCAAACAGACTCCCCTGGTAGCAAACTGGCCATGGGAATTTAGGAAGCCAAGGCATAGAAGTGAATATACTCAGCACAGGACCTTCATATTCCCCCACCCCACAAGAACCAACAAGACCAAGTCCTGTGAAATAAATGCTGGTGGACAGGGAACCACAACAGTAAGCTACTCTGAATAGTGAACTAGAGAGACAAGGGGCTGTAAAGTGCCTTGATTTCTCTCCTGCTGGATCCCACACCCCTACTAGGTGATATTTAAGAATAAGGAGAAAATTCCAGAAACCCTCCAATCAATTTGACAGACCATTTGAGCTGGAAAATACAGGCAGCTCTGAAATAGCTCTGAAAATGCTGAAGCTCAATGTCCTCCAAACATTACTTCATGGCTATTTGTCAAAACTATTTCTTTTGTGTAAAAAAGGACCAACATTAGCAAAAGACCTGAACATGGCTAAAATAAAACATGTCCTCTTTTTGGTTAAGTATAAAGGCTTAGGTTGCTCCAAAATTACATTTTCATGAGAAAGGACAAGAATGAGAGAGATAATAAAAGAAAAGGATCTTTTTCCTCATTTAATTAAAGAAATCAACAAACAGGAAAAAGAAAAGAAAAGCATAAGGGATTTTGTTACATCAAAGATTGTGTCTGTTTCACAACATCCCCCTTCTTTACTAAGATGAAAAATGAAGTTAAAGCTGTCTGAATCATTTTGCCACAACTATGGCATAGTTACATTGACCTGCAGCAGTTTTAGGTCTGCCCTGTTGGAAAGGGCCACCACCTTCCAGGACACACTGCAGGTATATGGCTGGTGAGCTAAGGCATGCCATTGATTTTTCATTTGTCACAAAATATCATAGCAATGCAGTTGCATGATATTGTAATGGCCAGAAATCACTTTTGGGACAGTTTAGTGGTATGACTTGATATGATGTCAACAGTAAATCTGGGCTGAAAGGCAATAATCTATTCCAGTGCTGACCATTGAAGACATCAGAAACAATTAAATGCCTAGGGAGCAACATGCTACCTGGCCTACAAACAAACCTCCTTGTTCTGTAACCTTCTATGATTTTATTAGCTCAAGTGACTCATATTAGGTTGAATTCTGGATAGGAGAGCTGCAAAGACCATGCAGTGTTGACAGAAATGGCATGGCTGTACTCAAACACTGGCTCCATTCACAACAGATTGACCCCAGGGAGTTCTAGTGAGTGCTGATCAGGTAAGCCCTAAGCTCAAATATTTGATTTTTACAGTCATAACACTTGCCCCGTATTGGAAAGACCAGACACATTTACCAGCATTACCAACTTCCTACAGGGACAGTTCCTCCCTATTTAAATTCCAAATGGAGAACAGAGGTGTCTTCCTCAATACCTGTGCAAAGGAGTTATTTAATATTTCCTTGGATGTAAATGAATGCAGACAAAAACAAGTTGCCACACTTTGGCAGAATAATCGATGACACAAATATGAGAACAAGAACAGTAAGTGAGGCAGAAATTCTGCAGCAAAAGCTCGAGTTGAACCAGAGTCATCAGTTCAAATTTGTTCGGGGGGGGGAGGAGAACAAAACAAAACAAAAAACCAACCAACCAAAAACAATACACACACACACAAAAAAAACCACAAACAAACAAAAACCAAATAACCCAGATGGTCAGGTATGTCAGACCACTCTGTGTTGGTGAGGTTTCAGCTGGAATATTAAATCTAGATATGGACCCCAAATTCAAGAGAGATGGTGGCAAATAAGAGTTCTTTGTGAAGAGAAGTATGATTGGTCCAAGACTTGGAAAGCATGACCTGTAAAGGTGAAAAGAACTAGAGATGTTCAGTCTTAGATGTGAAGGTTTAGGAGAAATATCTCCCTAGTAGGTAAAATACTGGACAAAAAGGAAGGTAATTAGCCCTTCTCCATGCCAACATGGAGAAGAGAACAAGGCTTACACTGAAGCAAGATCCAGACTAGGCATGAGGACAAAGTTTCTAATGCTGTGAACCAGTGCTTGAGGCTAGTGAAGTACTGGAGCAGGTTGCTGTAGGGAAGCTGTGATATCTCCATCACTGAAAGATTTTAAGGACAGAAAATTAGCTAGGAAGTTATTAAATACTCATCTGAGGTAGAATGGGTCTTGCCCTAGGGTAGGGAGATGGATTGGATCATCTCATGATGCTAATTCCAGGCTTAATTTTTCTTATAATCATATTCAAATTAAAGAAACTAATTCACAGTGAGGCTGACTGATACATTTAAAGCCATATATTAGACCAGTAGCAAGAGAGGTTTAAGACCACCTTAACTGGCACATGCACATCAGTGACATTTGCTTCAATACTAGTTCAAAAAAAATTTGAGAAGCAAACAGGGAGAAGGGTAATTTACTATGATTTCCCTTTCTTAGTGTCTGAAAATACTTCCAAAATAGCCTAACCAAAGGGGTGTAATATGTATGTCTATATTTGCATAAATAGAAAAATTTCTCTATTAAAATTGAAATATCTTTCTTTAAGTTTGGGGTGGGGGTTAATGTTAAACATTAAAATTATCATACTTTTCATTAAGAAATACAGGCATTTTGTTAAATGTATATATATATAAAAATATAAAAAATATATATATATGCACTTTGTATAGTGCACTTTGCATGCTGCTTGGCAGATCCCAACTTGAACTGTGTACTCACTCCCTTACACTCCATTTCTGGAGTCACACAAATGTTAAAAAATTAGTTCCTTCTTCAACTTGAAATTGCAAAATCCACTTCTCCTGCTCTTCTGGGGCCAAAGTCTTTGCTGGCAGAATTTAGTAGAATCTTTTGGTATGCACTGATGCTGCCAGTTGTCCTGCATGTTCCTGTTACGTTGACTGATTTTATTTATTGTATGCAGCTGGTACAATATGCACGAATTTACATGGCTATTTCCCAGAACTGTGTAACCAAGTCAGCAAAATAATTGCTTCAGAGCATGCACACAGTCCACCCAGATTCTTCCATCAGATCATGAGCAATGTCTATAGTGAGCTGTCAGTGGCATAAAGAAGAATGACGCAAACTGAGTCATTAAACTGAGCGCCTCTTCAAAGGGTGAAATGCACACACATTCATCCAAACACAACCTATATGCTTCACTACAAATAGGAATTATGAAGGTTAAGTTGTGCTTCTGTACAGGACCAATTGTCTCTTCTGGGCCAAATTCTCCACTCATATATGCTTGTGCCTTTATGTTATCCTCACAAAGCCCTGTTGAGCTGAAATCCCCTCCTGTCCCCTTTTCCCCCAGCTACAGATCTGGAGCTTTCTATCCAGTGACAAGAAGTCCACATTTTTAATACTGCTTTGTTGCCACCATCACCAAATAAGAGTCTGTTCCTCACACCATCTGCCCTGTCCTTTTGTCAAACCAGAAATACAACAGTTACTCTCGTTTCTATCAAAGGTCCTGTGCATACAGATCTCGCTATGAAGTAGGAAATGTACTTTGTCTGAACTTCCTGGTTTTTATCACTTGAGTATTGGTCATTTTCAATATGTTTCTGTTGCATTAATGGAAAAATATGGGAGCCCTCCAGTGGTAAAAATAATACCTTTAATTTCCAATAGATGATAACCAGAGTCTGCAAGCTAGCAGATAAAGTGCCTACTTCAGCTTTCAAAGTGCAGCTGTGAGTTCAGATTTTCAGTACCTTTACTGTTCACTTTATCTACTCATACTGTTTTAATTAATACCCATTGATTTAGCAGGACCATAACAATAATAACAGCAGTTACTGTCACTGATAGGTCAAATTCAGACATGTGGTGAGGTGTGCAAATGCTGTAGGAGGAAGGGCACATGAAAGGATGAAAACTTAGGGCTTGTGTTAAAGAAGAAAAATCAACCATGGTAAATGCACTGATTTTCACCAAAGGTCAAGCATACCTGATTACATTCAGCTGATACAATGAAAGCCTCAGCTTCAGAGAAAAACTTTATTCCTCATAGGAACAGTTTTAAAAGCAATGGATTTCCAACACTGAACTTCTATCAGCTGTGAGGACAGAGTGGTAGAGAAACACCTTATTATATTCACTCAGATCTAATTCTTGATGCTACCTACTGTTTCCCCCCATAAGTTTCAACTGTAAAACCACACACTTATCAAAAAAATAGTATGCTGGAAACAAGTGGAAAAAGCGAAGAAGGATCAGTCCTGACAAGTTTTGTTTTAATAAAATGAAAAAAATAAAGTGTTTCAGAGCAACCAGAATGTACAGATTTACTCCAAGCTAGTCCTTGCTATTTGGTATTATTTTTTTCCACTACTTTTTTTTTATATTTTATATTTTTTCCACAACTTTTTTAAGTTGCACTTAAAACTCAAAATAACCAATGTAACAGGAAAAATCAAAGCTTATTTTGCTTCTAAATGTTAGGAAAAAAAAATTAAAATTTTCCTAAATCACTAATTTTGGTGAAAAATGTAGTTTTCAGCCAAAACATAATTTACTTGATGACAGTGACTGAATCAGTGGTAAGAGGCAAAAGAAAGGGTCATATATCAGAGCTACAAAACCAGCAGTGGGAATTACTTCTTTATTTTGCTACATATCTGTAACTGTGAGTGAAGCACTCACATAGCTGTCTCAAAACCCTTCCTCTGGTGTTCATAATTGCACCTGTAAGGCACAAACAGACCCATTTGATGCCGATACATGTCATATCCTCATCTGGGAGACAAACCATCTGTCTTCTTTCATCACCCAAAATAAAGCAGAGATAGGACCATCTCTGAGAGATGAACCTGCCCCCTCAGACATGCAAGGACTTCTCATCAGTAAAGCAGAAGGCAAGATCCACAGTGCAGATCTGAGAGCAGAAATGGCAGTAGCCCCGCGTGGCAGCTGTTCTTCCTGCTAGTAAATAGGCTCAGCTCACCCTGACTATCTTCAGAGCCACGCGCCTAATGCAAACACCATAATGTTTTGCATCAAGGTTTTGCTTCTGTACTGTTTACAGTGCTGTAAAAGGAGTTTCTCACTCCCACCCCCCCGCCCAGTCTTTTCTATCTGTGCATTTAAGCATGGAAGAAAACAGAGTAAAAGATGCAGAGAGAATTTTTGGGATGCACTCCCCACTTTCTGATTTTTCTTTTAAATATTTCCTTTATCAAGTGACATCTTGGATGGGAAGGTCAGGCTTTCCACCAAAGCCCTGTCCAAACACCACCCTTGTCTGAGATAAAAACTGCCTTCTTTTGACTTCAGAATTAATGTGTCTTTGAGATGGACACAGCTCACAGCTATATTATACCTTAGAAGTCTTCATCCTACTTTTGTCCTATTCTGGATTTATAAGTCTGGAAAAAATTAAGTTAACCATCAATAGGGGAGCATCTTCTGCTCTCCAACAGTAGAAGACATATAAATGGCCTACAGTTCATAGTCAATTTTAAAACATCATCTTTTATAATCAAGAGTGTAGCCCAGGAGCCAAGGGGAGGTAAAAGAAGAGGAAATTTGCCCTACACTCTATTACATTGTGGATAGTCTCATTTATGGGGGATGCTCCCAGAACCACTCATGAGTTGGGAAGCCACATGCCATCTTGGTTTGAGACCCCATGGACAGGACACAGCTGTGAAGTGTGGTATCTTCAGTCTTCAACCACATGCAAAAGTTTTCAGAAATAATCTGGGTTTCCCTCTTCCAATCTCACAGCAAGCTTTCCTCATAACTGGCATCAGCATTGATGGAATGGTAGCAGGATAAAAGGAAAATATTTCTGAGGAAGCAATCTGCCAGATCTCCAGTTCACACAAAAAACCTCTTGTGTTGACTTCATCTTCCTCAGAGCCAGCCCCACATTTGGAAAGCTGTTTTTAATGGCTCTGCCTTTAAGCTCATCAGATAAACAATATACATGCTGCTGCTTAAGAGTAGTCAAGCATAGTATTAACTTCAGCACTTCGGAGTTTTGTGCTGCATCTACCCTGCACCATCACCTGCTTAACACTGGGCGAACACAAAGAGAATGTATTTCTACAGGGAAGACCCTTGACACTGAATGCACATCGACATGTGTTTCCTCTGCTGTTGCTCATGGTGCTTCAGCATGATCTACTATAGCCACAACACCAAGCATAAGTGTGAATCTTGTGAGCAAAATGAGGTGTCTTCCCTTCAGAAGTTCAGATCTATCAAAATTCTTATTTACTAGAACTCAAGCAAGAAACTCAAAAGCAAGCAAGCATTTCTGAGCCACCTCTTGGCACTGGAAATGGGAAGACTAACTACTGGTTTGCCTCTCCACCATATTTCTTTCCATGTCTGTCAGGTCAAAGACACAATGACCTAAATTTACATGCCCCTGCTTCTGTCATTCTAATACCATGTCTATCACCAGTCTCCTCTACTTTTATTATGTCCACATCATGGTCTTTTCCCATTTGGAAGATCTCCATGACCAACTATGTAGATTGGAGAATATTTGCCAGTAATGGGAGTAATGTCCAGCTTCCAGTGCTTTGTCCCAAACCTCATCTTTACAGACCCACAGGAATAGCAGAGGACCATCAGAAAGCAGCTGTGTTTCACAAAGACTGTGCTCTATTGTTTCCTTAAGGTTCCTAGTAAATGTACTCTTCTGGATCTCCCAAACATGCTAGAAGCTTACCATCCATGTTTGTAATGACCCAGTATTCCAGCTAATGATTTATTTTGTTCTCCTATCTCCATTTTGGGTTTTTGGGTTGTTTTGTTGGTTTTTTTTTAAACAGCATCACAGCATAGCAGCCACCACTGCTGCTGCAGCTCTGTGCAAGTCACATCAATTCCATTCCCAGGGGTGCAAACCAATTTCTCTTGTTTTTCCGCCCGTCTCTCTGGCTGAACCTCCAGCAGCCTTCAATCCCATTAATCCAAGCACTGCTGGCAATGACGAAGACTGATTTCACCAGCAAACGATCAATTTGTATCTCCCCCCCTTTTTTCTTTTTTCTTTTTTTTTTTTTTTTGGTGCAATGTACAAAATATCATGAAAAAGGTGTTAGTGGTGATAGTTCCACAACAGTGAAATAATAGAGTAATAAGGCAATCCACTTTTGACCTTGCAGGACAGCTAATTCATCTACCCATCTATCTTAATTATTCCCTGGGTTACAAAAGAGAAACTGTACAATTCATTCATTCCACAGTGACAATTCCATTTTCCACCCCCAGTAAAGCACCATCCTTTCTCTGCAGTGATGCTGCCATAGACCACATCCCTTCTCAGCCTACTCACACCAGCCCACATGCAAACAGTCATTAAAGGCCCGATCCAAAGCCTGTTGAAGTTGATCAAGTCAGGCCCTTGTTGGCCCCAACACACTTCATTCTGTCCCATTCTGTACCTCCCCCTCACTTCTAAGCAAACAAGGAGCTGACCACTTTCACAAGCCATATCAAAAGTAGCAGTGGGATCTTTGGCAGAATAGACAGGTACAGACAGGCTAACTCTGCCATGGAAGATTAAATTTTTCAGATCTTCTCTCATGTTAATGGAAAGGAGGTATCTTACAGAAAGGTATGTATTGTCTCAGAAAAGTCTATAACATCTGTTTGCAGTGGGTGAGAGCAAGATAGGATCTCTGAATTTGGAGAGCACATTGTGATAAGGGCTCAGAGAAGACATAGGCCAGACAGTGGAGAAGAGTCCAAGAGCATCTACTGATGGCACTGCTCTAGGTTCTGCTTTGTATCATTTGATGAATACTAATTTGGCTTGGAAAATAGTTACTGAGTCTCAGATATCTGAGTCTTACATCCATACAACCTCATCTTTCTTCTGCTTCACCTCAGAGATTGAATACCACAACCTGCCCATTTTTAGACATGGTGTATACAAGTAAACTGTTTGCACATGACTCTCCAACCTGGAGGGAGAGGCTAATGTGAATGAATATCTCCTACCACATTCTGAAATAGCCAAGGTTAGTCTTCACCTCCAACAGGCTGGCATTTGAGATGCCAAAATTTGGCAACATCCCTTACAGCCTAATAGTTACTAGGAAGAAAGAAAACTGGCCACAAAAGAAAGTAAGGAGGAAGGTGCTTCAAAGGGAGCAGGGGTAACAGAGATAAATCCCACTGACTCTTCATTTTTTCCTCCTGTAAGTTAAGTTGAAACAAAAGCAACAGAAATCCCCATAAGTGACAGCTGTCTCCAGTAAGGTCTTGTCCTACTGAGAGGAGTCTTGGCTGCTGATATATCCTTGAAGATTTGCACTTTCTTAGTGCAAATTTGCACTTTCTTAGTGCACTTCTCTGAAGATGTTTTAAAAGTTATCTTTGGGCTTCTCAGCTCACTCTGTTCCTTTGCTTAACATCTTCTTCTTAATATATTCCCTTTGGATTTTGAGCAAGCCAGACTCCTTTCCTTTTCTCACCCTCATCTGTCCCCCTTCCCTCTCTTTACTCTCTTCATACTGCTCAAGCCTCCATCTCTGCTTGTCTTTCTAACACCCAGTTCTCCTTATGTAAAATATATATCCCCCTCTTCCTTAAAGCCACTAAACCCAGCACTTCAATTCCTGTCTTTAACAGGTCTTTTTAGCTTGATTTCCTTTCCTCCCTGGTTTCTCTACCTCTGTCACATTTGTGTCCAGTCTGTAGTAAAACAAAATCCATTGTAAAACAAATCCATTGCCTTTCTCACACCTACATCCTCTCACCTCCTACAGTCCTCCACTTGTCACATATAGTCCATCTACACTTTTGATTCACAATAGTAAGGCAACTTAAAGCTTCCACCAACTTCGCTTTGCTGATACATCCTCTGCTCCTTTATCTCTTTCTTCACTCTTACCTTCATTTTCCCTTTATTATTGCTTTTTATACTTACTGTGGTCCCTGACACATTATCTCACCAACCTACTCTTCTTTCTCCTCCCCACAAACCTTTGCATGAGTAGACATCCCATTTCCCTCTGTCACATCTAATCTGAGATTGTAATCTCTTATGAGAAGTAAGTTCATCTTATGTGACATTTATACAGCTCCTTGTCAATGTACAGTGCTTTAAATGACTATTACACTACTAATACAAAGATACCACCTCAGGTTCAGATATCCCTGAGACAGAGATTGCTCCAAGCATCTAAGTACATCAACATAGTATTACAGCACCTTTCTCTTTTGTTACAGTTTTCCCATAAGTCTGCCCCAGCAGTTCTTGTCAGGAGCAAGATCCTGGGCTGGAGTATAAACTGAGAGGAAAGACAATATCCTGCATCTCAGAGAGCAGAATTGGAGCCTAAAGTCAGGTATACACAGGGACAGCAGGAAAACCCACCGCGGTAACAATAAATACCCAGGACACTGCATAGATATCTTCAGATCCCTCAGTGCAGAGGTGCCTATGGACATTAGCTCCTCTAAAGACTCAGAGTCAGTTGTTAGGAGCCTGGCACGGAAATGTGGGTGGAATTTAGGCCAACTGAGCAGTGAAAATAGCAAGGCAGGAGGCAGAGCCTGGACCAGCAGTGCTGCTTCGCTGACACAGGTAAGCCATTGTGCTCCATGCCGCAATGTGCATTTCAACAGAACCTGCAAAGCTTGTTCTGGCTCTTTGGAAGCAGCAAGTGGATACAAAGACAAGGTCTTTGTATATAACTTATAAAGTTATATCAGGACACAGAGATCATGAGTGAGTGAAAAGTACCAGGAACAAAGCAGAGCAAGCTGATGCACAGGCATAGTTGACACAGGTTGATGTGTGATGGAAACAAAAAAGCTCCCCCAGCCTGTACCATAACTACTCCAAGTCCCAGGAGAGAAGCTGTACAGTGTCACAGTGCAGAGTGACACATAACTGCTTTTACAGTTAAGACATTGACTACCAGCTGAGGAAGATGCATTTCAGTCCCTGACTGACACAGGTAAGGCACCCATAGCTGGCCAACTGCTCTCTGTTAGCATGGTTACAGGGTGACAAAGGGGTTGCCCATAAGACCCAGCATAATGTGATTTTTTTTTCAACAATCCAGAATTCATACTGGAGAAGCATCATTCTCCCCTCAAGAATTAACCTTTCTGCACCTCCTGCCACGCTGGTACTTGTGGTATGCAGGAACATTTCCCACCTCAGGCATAGTTACTAGTCTCTTTCTTGGCATTGGATAAGGAGTACAGCTAGACAGCTGAATGCTTTGATCTTCTTGATGGCTGGTGCACATACAAAGCTTTTGGAGTCATGTACTTCCTTGTTCCCCAGGAGAGCAAAGTTTCTTTCTCAGCTGAAAATTAACTTCTGGAGTTTGTGCTTGCTCACTTCCTCTTAAATGGCCTGCAAAGCAGCTCAAAAACCAAAGTACTACATTCCTGGGATCCCACGACTGCCCTTTCCCAGGCACTCCTCAAGACAAAAGATAGGGAGAAAGGTGAAGGGAAGATTAAGGAGAACAGTGGTGCTGGTCAAAAAAGAAGTTTCAGAGGAGAGAAAAAGGAAAAGGGAATGAGAAGGGAGTGAAGGAGAGAAAAAGGAATGGAGGGAGAGGGGGAGCAGCAATAATAAGGTCATTTGTTACAGGAGCTACTCCTAGTCTGTGTGTATGTAACACAATTTGAGCTAATTGTATTGCCCTCACTTTGGGGACATTGCTGTCTGTCTCTGAAGCTTTTTCTAATTTCCCCCCTTAATGTACGATTTCAGAATCTTTCATTCTAATGATTTTAATGCAATCAGCAAAACTATGCATGTAATTGTCTTTGGCACGGCACTCGCTGGAGTGGCACTCAGGGACAGCTCCCTGAACCCAGGACTCCGACAGGAGAATGCAAAACAGGCCTGTTTTCAATCACCGCGGCAGAAGGCAGCCGGCAACGTCTGCGAAAGGCTGCCGAAAAAAAACATTTGTCGGAAGACAATGACAAAAAAGGGGGTCTCAGCTCGGTGCTATTCAGAGACAATTTGTAAGCACGGCTGTTGAAGTCGATCCAAAGGCTCCGGAACAGCTGGAGCTTTGCAGTGATTGATAAGTGCGCCCAGGAGAACTTCATTTCTGCCTGAATGAAGACAAAAGCCCCGCGATGCTGGGCGGATGGGTAATGTCACTATCATTAAGTAGTGAGAGTGGATATGCCAGACCTTCAGATGGGGACACAGTCAGGGCTATGAGGAGAGGTCAGGGCACCCTCCCTTCCTTCCCCTCACTGCCAGCTCTTTCCCCTCCCTGACTCCCCCCTCCTCTAACACACACTTTTGGGACAAACACCCCCTCTACTAATTGTAATGCCCATATAATAAAAGTTCCCCCATCTTATAAGCACACACTCCTTCCAGCCAGTGGGTGCTCCAGGCCACCCGGATACACCCTTTCCACATCCAATGTCACTGTTGCTCATGAACCCACACTCAGAAGAGGGCACCCTTGAGAGCCACCTCCAGTACCCACACTTTGGTGTCTTCCACCAAAGGCTGCTTGTCTCCTTCCTCCTTGTATTGCTCACCAATATCTTCTGAAATACAAAGCCTGTATTTCTAAAATCAGGTCAAGGTGAAATTTTTGGGAACTCCTGTGAAAACAGTTAGAGCATCAGCACAGGAGAAGAAAGCACATGAAATACAAAGCCCATCTCAATGGAATTGAACTGGCAACTATGGGCTTTGCACTGAATCTCAACTGCTTAAGGTTTGTCCAGTTTTGGATGTTTGCTGACATGATCTCTTTTTCCCTGCACAATTACCAGATCTCAGACACAACAGTCAGTGTTAAGAGCATTGGAGACAAGTGAGTAGACTAAAACCTCAGCTTTCACTTCGTGCTCTTCTCATGGTGAAGAGAAAGCTTGAAAATATAACCCAAGTTTTTCTGATACTAAAATCTAAATTAAAGGACCCTTTACTGATCAAATTACCCTCGGTGCTGCCCATAGTTAGCCAAATTCAAGAGCGGTCTTCTTGAATTTGAATTTCTTTGAATCTTCTTCTTCTCAGTTTCTACATATTCAATAGCCAGGATATTGAATGCCTCTGAGACTCTGCAACATCGTTGGGAATCAGCAGTGCACCACAGAAGCCTTCAGAAAACAGTCCACAGCAAGGGGGACACCCCTGCAGGAAGGGGAACAGATTGCCCAAAATTTCTCTAAGCCTGGGTCACAAATCCCCAGAGGATTTAAAAACCCACCTCAAACACTTGCTCTTTCCATTCCAAGTACTGAACCCACCTCTTTTCTCCTGCTGTTAATGGCCAGCCCAAATAATGACAGAGTCAAGACAAAGACATCTTCTGAAAACTCCACAGAATATTTCCTTTAGCAAGAAATATTAGCCTGTCACCTTCTGGGGTGGTTTAAGGAATGTGAAGGCAAAAGAAACTGAACTGGAGAAAAAAAGGTTCTAACTGGCAGACAGCCCATCACTGTTACACTTCCCATTGATATTGTAGACCACCCTTCTCAACACATAATGCACTTAACTTCTGTTCAGATGACACAGCCTAAGAACACACAGAGCTACAGTTTCCCAGTGGGAATCTTGGTCCAGAATACTCTCACCCAGCCACAGCTGCATGACTAATCATCAAGGGAGATGAACCTGGAGAAAGATGAGAAGCTTCAGAGTCAGAAGGTCTGGGACCATTTCCAAACTCTGTTGCTGACCTGGACCAAATTACACCCAGTGTTATATCTTTTTCCCCCCACTTTTCTGCCCTAGAGCTCTACAGTGCAGGATTCAGGCTCCTGTTCATGTGCACAGCACCTACAGCAACAATATCCTACCCTGATCTAGAATTATAACCTGTTCCAGCAATAATATTTCCAAGAATCCCTACCTACCAGCACCCAGCATATTCCTGCCTTGTTGCTACCATGTCAGAAGCCATAAAGCCAAGTTACTCACAGAAAGCAGAAACACCAGCTATGAAATTATCACTTCCCCTCTGCACTGCAACTCAGATCCGTTTGATCCTTTTATAAGCATCACCACTATCACTTCCTTGATTCCCATATCTTTCACAGATACATTGTCCCAAGGAAGAGAGCTGAGAGACCTAGAGATGTCCTTCTTTGCAGGAGGTGATCTGTCATTGCTCTGTTCTGGCAATGAACTATTTAGAGCCCAGGTGACATAAACTCACATCTCCTATTCATCCAATGACACCTCTGTCAGCAACCCCATGTCACCTTAGACTGTTAGTCCTTTGGGCAAGGGAAAGTTTTGTGTCCAATGTTTGTACAAAATCTACCTTGTGCCCAGGCCTCTCCACAACCAAAGGAAGCAGCAGCACCCATACAGCTCCAGCACACGCACAGACATCCCTCTGTTCCTTCTGTTGATGGTGAAAGAAAAGTCAGCTGACATTACCCTCAATCTCCCCCCACATTCCAAACTCTAGGAACCTTTTGCTGAAGCACCACAATTTTTTTTTTACTGACTTACACCCAGCCAACATCTTGCACTCTCTGCAAGATGATAGAAGAGCACTGGTCAGCAATCAGCAGGAAAGCCAGTTCCCATCGGCCTGCAGAGGAGCACCAGCCCCACTGCTATTTGTACATGTCCTCTGGAATCTCCACATTCAGCACTGTCCTTGCCAAAACCACCACCAAAATGTGCATGTCATTTTCTAATCCCACTGTCCCCAGAGCTGGCACTGGCTGCGTGTTCTGCCTTCCTGCTCGGACAGCTAAATAGTTGTGCAGAGCACTGCAGTGCTTGGGGGGATCTCAGGTCTTTGGCGCATGCTTTGGAGGGCTCCTTGTGGACATCCTTCCTGAGCTGGTAGGCTGACTGGTGGCAGCAGGAGAACAGTACTTGTGGTCTCTCTGGAGCAGAGGGATCACAGCAGACCCATTCTGGAGAGAAAAATAGAGGCACTAAAACAGCCCAGTGGTCCCTGTCAACCAGGAAAGGAACAGAATCCCAAAACCCCAATGGCTTACAGCTCCTCTCTTCTACTGAGCAATCCTATTTCAGCTTCTATATCTTCACTCTGAAGGTAGTTATGTTGATACAGAACCCACTTCTGCAGGCAGAGATCTTTTTTTCAGAGCCTGCACATGTTACCAACAACATGTCAGAGCAAAGCTTTAGCACTGAGTGGAAGCAAGATACCCAGATTTAATGAACTAATCTGGATCAGCAGAGACTTTATTCCAACTAAGTAAAGACCTCCCAAGCCTCCACTCAAACTCAGTCAGGCCTAAGCCTCCAGGAAAGTGTCTTTCCATTGCAGTAATATGTTCCCCATAAGACACTCCATTTGTCACAGCTACCAGGTTCCAGCTTCTAGAACAAGAAATTGCCCAGGCATCTCACTTCTGTAAGGCTTCCTGCTCCTGATTTTCGCTCACAGAAAAGGATTCAGCAAAGTCTCCAAAGATATTCCAGTTTCTCACACCAGTCTGGCATGTCTGTTTAGCCTGATCCTCCCAGGAACTATCAGTCACCTTTCAGTTGCCATCTTTAGCATGACTGACAATACTGTCAGGTGCAGTATAATCTTCACATGTAGGTAGAGCAACAGCGAGCATCAAAAGCCTTGGATATGGTCATACAGTCTCCATACAAGACTCCAGAGTCCCTGTTTGGCAGTGCACAGCCTGCATCACATCCTTTTGAGTACAGGGACATTAGGCACCCAAGAGCACCAAGCACAGGAGCTCATGGCCTAGCAGACCGAGACAAGCTATAAGCTGCTGCACACAAGGCATTCGTGATCTGTCCTTTTAGACCTTTACAGATTCTACAGATTGTACAGACCTCTCTTCCCACTATGAGAACACATGGCAGAACCAAAAGTGGTCCTATGGTCTGAGAGCTCTGTTCTGACCTGGACCCAAACAGCAATCGTACCCAGTGCTGACAAGTTTTTACTGACTTACACCCAGCCAACATCTTGCACTCTCTGCAAGATGATAGAATGCACTCTCTGCAAGATGATAGATCCCTTCGTGGTCCTCCCTGCCCTAAGCCATGACTGGAGGGCCAGACCTCCTCCAACTTGCCTTCTTCCCCACTCTCATCAGTGAAGTAATAAATAGTGATAAATCTTGACAGAGAGCATCCAAGTGTCTGGCATGCTGTGGAGGGCGAGGGCAAGGCAGCTTCTGCTATAGAAGATGATCTCTGGCCTGCCTCTCCTGATGACCCCAGAGAATTCACACCGCCCCACTCCCTCCTCTTGAAAGGTGATAACAAAGGTGTGAGTTTCTAAGCCTGACTGGCTCATGGAGTTAAAACCCAGTGAACCTGACCAGATCAGTGATAAAGCCAGAGCTCTGCTGAATTGGTCATTCTCTTGCTCTCTCCTTCTCTTGCCTGACCCCTCTTTTGCATGGTTCATAGAATCGGCAAAACTCCCTGACACAGAAACTGGAAGACACTCGATCTGTCGGTAACAATTTTCAGCGGCTCTGACAGGAACAGGCAGAGCACAGGAAGAATGAAAAAAGGGAAAGGGGGGAAAAAAAGAAAAGAATTCCTCTGGTCTCACATTCTCCCTTTTGTTTTTCCTTTGGCTTCCTCTCTTTGCTGGTGTTGTGCAAGTCCCTTTGTCTGCTGCTGGATGGATGAAGACAGTCCATGGGCTGGAGGAGACATCCCAGCCCGAGCCACGAAATAGACTAACTCAGAGGAAAGGCTGTCTGCACACAGAAGGGTAGATGAACATCTCTTACTTTATGTTCTTGCAGCATGCTGGTTCCCTGTCCAAGCCTGGGCAGGAAGGCTTGGAACAAGTAAAGGAGAACAGGTAAAGGAGAAGATGAGGCTACTGATGATGTATATCCATATAATATTTACATTTTTTAGGTCACCTTTGCTGGGGTGGGTTCTTTCACTTTATTTTGCAGAGTGAAGTGTGGCCTGGGACTATCAGGGTGTTTTTACCCATTAGATGCACGGACCAGTCTTTGGTCTTTCCTGCTCTCATCACTGTGGCTTCAAGTCTGGTGCATAGTAGGCTTCATAGAGGACTGGGGAAGCATTTGAGAGCAGTCAGGACATACAGGCTGAGACTTCTGCAGGCCCTTCTGAGCTATACATCTGACCCACGGACTGACACTGTCACTGAAAGAGACTGGACTCTGAAACCCAGGGAGTCCCTGCCCATCTCTGAGCTCTGATGCTCTGCTCTAAGCAAAAGTCATCCTGACCAAGTGTCTAGGCAGAGGCAAGTACATTGTATGATGCCTACCTTTTCAGACAACCCAGTCTATGTCCACCCTAGCCAAACAGTAGATCAATGAGAACACAGTATGTTCAACAAGAACATACTTGGTTACTGAAAGTCACAACAAGTCAGGTTTTTACACTTAGCCCAGCCACCACATGTGTGAAATACCAGAAGGACACAACACAAGGGTGATATGAAGCCTTTTCCTTTAAAACACAAAGCATATCTGGCTAGAACCTACATGCTTTTTCATGGCCTAGACAAGAATGGGGACCATGAATCCAAGACACACAGACTGATCTATTTTTAATCCCTGACACAGGCGGGAATTCAGAAGAAAAGCTTTATTCCTTCCTCTGAGGCAGAAACATCATCAACGTCTATTTAAAGCAGGACCTGGTCCAGAGCTGAAGAGAAGGCTGAAATCTGACTTCGGAAAAAACAGCACTTGGACTCTCCCTAAAGACAGGAGTTTGACTCCCCATTCAGTGCTTTTCTGTGCCAGGATCAAGCTTTCATGATGCCCAACCTCATTTTCTCTGAGTATCATGGCACATTAACAAAAGGAAACCCAACAGGTAAAGTTCCAATTGCCCTTCCTGTCCAAGAGAGCTGATCAGAGCTGTGCCAAAGGCAGCTGCTTGTTTCCTACTCAAGAGGTAATTACAGCAGCTAGAAAACACCATTTGCCATGTTGCTTTTAACTCATATCAGCAGAACTGACACTTCCACTACACTCACTCAGGGGCTGCAGGTAGAAGCCTGCGAAGGATGGAGTTGCTTCACCCCAAGCTGCAAAGGGCTGGGAGGCTTTCTCTCAGCCCTCACCATTGTCTCTGTTTGCTTTGCCTTCCCACTCTACTGTCTGTGTCTGCTCCACAAACCATTTAGCCATCTGTAGTCACAAGTTGAACCCCTTGCTGTGAAGGTAAGGGTGACCTTGTGCTTGAGACACTGCTGCTGCTCTCAGGAGAACAGGAGTTCAGGTCTGTTGCAAGCTCCCTGATTGTGTTCCAGGGAAGCTGCAAAAGATCCCCAGGCTTTTGGTGGTTACTTCTCCTCAGGTAGCCAGAGACACCACCATAACCTTGCTGGTGAGCCAGCTGGTGTGTGGAAGTGCTCCTGCTGCCAGTAAGGCTGCGGACTGGCTGAATGCTCCAGCAACTGCTAACAGCAGCAGCGGCAAAATCTGGGGCAGAGGGGACGAGGGGTGGATCTTGCACACCACGAGCTAGAAACACATGCTGTTTGCTGGTGTGACTGGGGAAATCCCAGAAGTGGGATACACAGATTCAATAGCACAATAAAAGAAAGAGAAAGGGAGAGGTAGATTACATATCTCACAGCAGCAAGCAGGAAGAGGCTGTAACAGATCCCTGCTTGAAAAAACCAGGAACACCACCACTGCAAACCTGGCAGCCATGGCCATTTAGACTGCACAGTCTTCAGAGCAGCTCTTGCCTCCTGTCATGCTTTACACAGCACTTACCTCCACAGACCTCTGGCTAATATGGGGCCACCAGGCCACAAAGAGCAGCAATGAAAATAGAACAGACAAACTCAATTCATGGAACATTCCTCAAGCAGAAACCACACACAGCGAGCCATAACTGTTTCCAGTGCCTCTAAAAAAGAGTCCTCTTTAACCTCAGAATTGGCCCAAATTGCCTATAATCACACAAACTGATTAAAAACGTGAGTGACTCGAAATCTAGGGAGTCTCAGCCATGGAAAGTCAGGGCAAGGAAAGTGAGGAAGCAAATCAAGCCCTCTTGGTACAGCTGCAACCTCTTGCAAGTCATCACGTAGTGGGCTCTTTAAGATTCTATGCACCACAACCACACCAAATTCAGACTTCTGCCAGCATGGCAGTTTGAAGTGAAACAGACAAGTAGCTGGACACCAAGGATAAATAAGATTTCTACTAATCCTGCTTTCAGAGCAGGATACTAGAAAATTTAGCTGACCTTTGTTAAATAAGCTCAATGGGTCCCTTCAGAGACAGTGAATTACTGTGAGTGAGCAAAGAATGTCTGCCCTGGGCTATAGCCTGCAGGAAGAGGTTTTTCTTGCACAAGAGGCTGCAATCCACCCCCTCCACTGGACAACGTACTTCTGTTATGCTACAAGGACTAGGCCACCCCAAGCTATGGCAAGGCAAGGCAGTTGTACCCCATCTGTAAAACATCTCTCAGCAGCATGGGAGACATTCTGTACCATGCAGCTTTTGAGCTGTGTCACTGGGAACTCTCACCAAGAAAGCTGAGCTGCCAACAGAGCACCTCTTGCCCCAAGATGTCACTACCATGGCTGCCTCTTTCCCTGCTCACAGACTTACCCTCTGGACTGCCAGCACGTGCACCTTCAGAGGACCTTCAGGGGGATAGTAGAGAACAGGCAGCATCTTGGACAGAAGCCCATCACAGACTTCAGTGCTGCAGGGTCCCTTTACTAAAATACTGTGAATCCATGGGCACAACATGGATCAAAATAGTTCCACAGCCAGATGCAGCTAGGCTAAATTTCACTGTTACACAGCACATTTCCTTTGGGAAATTAAACGACTTAAAAAACACCTGTCCACCTGCTCCAGCTTGACTAGCTAAAATTTAGACCACCTCATCTGACTGTCTGAGGTAGCATATGAGACAGAGCAAGGTAATATGAGGCTTTTTCATCTGTGTTTTTGCTGAGGTGGATTTGATGAGACACAGAAGTCACAGAGGGTGACATCAGCTGAGATATTAACATGTTACAGCAGGAACTACAGACTATCTCCTTTCCAGGGATAATAAGACAGAAACCAGTATTACAAAGGTGCATCTAAGGTCTTTCATTCAGCATTTAACAAGCTGGATCAATCAAGTGATCTGAGCTAACCACTTTAGAGTGAACTGAGCTAGGACAAGTCTCACATGGCAAAGATGTGTCCAGAGCTACATTTCTGGGTATCTACATTTCTTTTCATTCTAAACTGTGGGTACCTGGATAGGCAAATACTTGGATTACCTCCTCATGGCAAATTTAAAAAGAAAAGTCTGCTTCGGATTGATCTGAACTCTCTCTCTTTTTTTCTCCCTCAACTCTGACCTCTCTAAAGTTCTCAATTGAAACAGATCATGGATTCTAGTGTTCATAAAAACAGGAACATTTTTATTTTAGTTTTGAAGCCTATTTCAATGACCCCGCTAGGGTGAGGGGTAAGGAAACAGGATCATTCATTGTGGCTGAGCAGTACAGTTCCGTTTGAAAGGCTCTGAAATGAGAGACTCACTGATGATGAAGTCAAAAAGGAAAAAGCTTGTCTGTGTCATTTTTCTCCTTTTTCCCACCCCAAGCCTTTCTTTTATTTTTCTTCCTCCATCCCCACCCACCACAGTCTCCCAGAAGGCTGTCTGGAGATAAAAGCAGAGAGAAGCAGAAAGGTTCGTGTCTCAAGGGAAACCCACACCTCTCAATATTCAGAATACTGAATATGAAATGTCATAGGAGTTATCAATCTTACTTTGATGGCACAAGGAGCTTCATTTGTTAGAGCAGGATGTGAAAGCCATTCACTGACTCTCCAAAACACATTTCACCACTGGAGGTTTGTGATTGCTTACCCCACATGGTGTCCAGGTAGAAAAGGGAGCCACATCGAATTCTACCAATCTGTCCTAGGCAGCAAATAGAAGAATATGCAATGGCAGCAGTGTTGTGCAGAGCAGCAGTGTGAGGTGAGGGCCAATCCTTAGCTTGTAGAAAGTCACATATGCTGCTTCAATTGGCCTGTGACATATGATGATGCAGTCCAAAACACATAAGGAAATTAAGCAAACCCTCTCCTGACACCAATGACTACAGCAGCTGTGAAACCAACTGAGCCTAATCCTTTTCTTCAACCTTAGGCTCATCCCTTGACATCATCAACATGTCAGACTCTTCCTCACCTCCTCCATAATCTTGGTGCGTGCAGAGAGAAGCTTCAGTGAGGACCGAAGAGCAGCTTAAGGTATGACAAATAGCCCCAACTCAACAATCACATACTACACAGCAGTATAGAGAACTGGGTCCTGGCTGACAGCAGAGAAGAGGAAGACCAGGGATCAGGCTCCAGTGAAATCAGTGGGAAAAAATACTAGTAGAGCACTTCCAAAAAAAGATATGCACAGCTCCAAAAGAAGATAAACAAACACTGTCAGTATTACAAAATTTCCAAGTGAAAGACAGGTCAGTCCTATGACAAGCAAAGACAGGGGGCAGGACTGCTCACTGATGAAGAAAGAACACTGTTAGAGGCCATAGGCTGCAGGTTATATATTCTGGTCTGTGTGGTTACCCATCTCCTTGTCAGCCCCACAGTACAAGAGGTTGACATTCCTAACCATCACCCACTTTCCATATTGTGTGATCCACAGCCTTCAAGTTTGCACACTGTCCCTCTTTTGGGCAGCCAACAGGGATAGGTTTCAGTCTTTCCCTAATTCATCTCTCCAACTACTCCCTGACTTTATTCCTAAACATCAGCAGTTTTATTTGGGGCTGCACCAGATAGCATGTGACCCAATTCTCTCTCCACTAGGTACTAAATTGCAGACAAATCAGATATGTATAAGTTCCGGGGACCTACAAGAGATCATGTGTCTTGTTCTCTGACCAACATTTTCAAGCCTTCAAAATAAAGGTTTCATTCCTAGTTGTACATTTTCTACTACTAAAAATATTCTGCTGCTCAAAAGTCAACATAAGTAGCACACCCATTCAGGGAAACCTGAGCACCCCACAGTATTCAGTGCCTACTGTCTAAGAACCAGCTGATGGAGACAAGTAAGGCTCCCTTGATTCCCAGGAAGCTACTGATTTAAAGCTGACTAAAGGTTCAGACCCTAAGTTTTATACAGGCAAGTTTGAAAATGTTGGACTGCTGCTGTTTCCTGTAGAGCCAGTATGTGGAAATGAGGTGCCGTTGTTTATGACAGACCACTGTACAGAAAAAAAATCTCCTGGTCTCAAACATGACCTTTCCATCAGAGGTTACCAAAAAGTCATCAGTGATTTCATCAGATATCAACCAACTCAATTGCCCTTACGTGCACACACAGCAGTAGCAACGTACAGGTCACACTCATTTCCTTGTGTGACTCAGTCAGTCTGAGCCCAAGGCCACCAGTTAGAAGAAAGAAAGATCGCCTGAGATTCTGAATTAGATTTCTGCTCTTGTCTCAGATCTCATTCTCAGAAATATGCCTATGGAGTGATTACAGGAACGATACACCCAGTTTAGTGTTACAGGAGGGTGTCCTAGGGACAAGGGGGCTGCACTACAATGGCATCTACCAACACCCCAAAACCTCCACTCAGACTGTGGGTCTGCTCCAGAATATTTACACCATGGATTTGTATGGCTGCTACCCAATGTTAGCATGGGAAAGACAATAAAGAAATGAAAGAATAACACAGACATGAGGGTGACTATTTTCCGAAGAGGAAACACTCACTCTAGCTGTCAATGATTTACAGGGTCATGTTGTTCATTGTTGACATATTTTATTGTCATTATTTATCACATTCACTGCTGGGGCCCTAAGGAGCCCAGCATAGGAACTTGGGCCATGTAGCACAAGGTGATGTACAAATACAGAAAACTGTTGGGGAGGGCGGAGGCGGGAGGGGAGTAAAGGCACTGGAGTCCTGCCAGCTGCTGCCACTGCAGAAGACACTGCAAATTCACAGCAGGACATAAAAGAGGCAGTAGGGGGAAGATGGCAGGTGTCCAGAGTACCAGAGTATTTCTCAGCTCAGCACAGAACAAAAAGATTCTCTTCACTCCATCAAGTTTATAGAGTTAAGTTCACAAAATGCTAAATGCTTGCATCACTTTTAACACTTTCTCACTGGCCACAAGGTTGCCAAAATGCAGAGGAACCGCCTACGCAGTCAGAATCCTGAACAGGAGATTACCCAATAATAAAAATTATTATTATTGATATTATTACTACGGATTTATACAGGCTGCCTCTATCAAGAGAGACATTGTACTCTCCTTGTGAAATAACATTTGCTTTCCTCTTCGCAGAAGAATTAGAGGCTTTACAGGCAAAAATGCAATGGTAGTTTACCCCAAAAGCACTCCAAGTGAAAGCAGAGGTCTATATCAAATATGTACATTTGCACCTGCTTAGTCTATGATCACTTTTGTAGTGGTGTAAATCAGGAGCAATACTCCAGACACTCCACTAATACACATCAGCGCAGTTCACTGATTTCATATAAAAACCCTGCAGACATGATACAGGGAGAGAGCACAATCAGACCCAGTCCGAGAGCACCCGTGTCCATATGCTGTTATTCATTACAAAGTACGATCTCAGTGCCTAGGGGCTCCTAGGAAGGCCAAAGTCCTCACTGCACTACATTCTGCACTGATCAGTAATGACATACAGCACCTGCTTCAACAATTTGCCATGAAAGGAGACTGAAACCAGGTATATTCTGTATACACTCTCAGATCATGAAAATATGGTCAAGTCTTGCAATTACATGGTAAGCCCATACAATTCCATAATTTTTCTTCAAGCCACAGCTCCCTCTCTAGTGAGTTGATGAGATCTTGCAGAAAAAGGCTTCTCTTTTGCCTAAAGAACCCTCACAACTCGGACCTTCAGGCTGGTCTTTCTGCCCATTTTTGATTTCCAGCTGCATCTTCAGTTCATGGCACAGTGCATGGCTGGGTTGCGTTTCAATCCTATTTGTGCTAAATCAGTCTAGAATGAACAAGAAGCCCAAAGAACAAAACAGGAAGAGTGGTTAACAAAGTGCCACTACAGCCCTTGTGAGTCAAAACTGACAAACTTTCCAGACTGAGTTTTGTGCCTGAACTTGAGTCAGAATTACCAACTTGATGTGCACATTTATTTTACTTACTTATTATGCAGATCTAAAGAAATCATTTATCTCTGTCAGAAAAAAAGTGAAATGCCAACACACACCAGGAAAGAAAATAAACACACCACTGCTCCGAGACAGTGGTGTGGGAGCTATGCAGAGCTTGCAGCCACAACCCTTGTGAGAAACAGTGTGGCTCTTCCATGCTTGGTGTGTTCTTTGCTGTGTTATTTCAGTTAAAGGGAGTAACCCAAGTATCCCAAAGAGCAGCTGCTGCTATTACCCATACATAGGGTTACTAACAAAACAAAGCAACATAAATCCCACACAGGATAAGAGGCTGTGCTGGCCCTCCAGACAGCACAGCACCCACAGTCCAGATGGGAGGAAGGCCCTGGCTGTTAGCAGATGGCCCAAAGGCCTCTTTAAGTATAGCATCCTTCCTGGACCATCCTACAGGTCCAAGAGATATTCACAGCTCTGCAGCACTGCCAAGGTTTCCGCTGTGACCACTTCCCTGGGGAGCCTGTTCCAGCACCCAAACATCCTCTGGGTGAAGAAACTGTTTCTAATATCCAACCTAACCTTCCTCTGACACAACTTCAGGCCACTCCCTCAAATCATGTCACTGCTCATCAAAGAGAAGGGATCAATGTTTTCCCCTTTTCTTCCCCTCACAAGGAAGTTGTAGACTGCAATGAGGTCTCCCCTCAGTCTCCTCCTCTCCAGGCTGAATAGATCAAGTGCCCTCAGCTGCTCCTCATACAGCTTCCCCTCAAGACCCCTCACCATCTTCATTGTCCTCCTTTGGACACTCTCTAGTGACTTAATATCTTGCTCATATTGTGGTGCCCAAAACTGCCACAATGTTCAAGGTGAGGCCACCCCAGTGCAGAGCAGAGCAGGACAATCCGCTCCCTCGACCAGCTGATGATATTTTGCCGGATTGGCCCTCCTGGCTGCCAGGGCACAGCTGACTCATATTCAACTTGCCATCGACCAGGACCCTCAGGTCCCTTTCCATGGCACTGCTTATCAGTATCTCATTCCCCAGACTGTACAAACATCTGGGGTTGTCCCATCCCAGGTGTAGAATCCAGCACTTTCCCTTGCTGAACTTCCTATGGTTGGTGACTGTCCAGGCCTCTAATCTGTTGAGGTCTCTCTGCAGGGCCTCTCTGCCTTCAGTAGAGTCAACAGCTTCTCCCAGTTTTGTATCATCTGCAAACTGCTTAGTATCCCTTCCAGTCCTGTGTCCAAATCATTTATGAAGATGTTGAAGAGCAGAGGTCCCAAGATGGAGCCCTGTGGAACCCCACTAGTGACAGGTCATCACTCTGATGTCACTCCATTCACTATTAACATTTGTGTTCAACCCATGAGCCAATTGCTCACCCACCACATGATGTGTTTATCCAGCTGTGTGCTGGACATTTTGTCCAGAAGGATCCTGTAAGAGACAATATCAAAACTTTTACTTAAATCCGGAAAGATTACATCAGCTGGCTTCCCTCGATCAGCTAGGTGGGTTACTTGTCATAAAAGGAAATCAGGTTGATAAGCAGAACTTTCCCCTTATGAAGCCATTCTGGCTGTGACCAGTGACTTGTAGTCCTTCAGGTGTGTCTCAGTACCTCCCAAACTAATCTTCTCCATAACTTTACCAGGCACTGCAATGAGACTGACAGGCCCTCCTTCTTGCCCTTCTTGAAAACTGGGACAACATTTGCCAACTTCCAGTCAGCTGGGACTTCTCCAGATTCCCAAGACTGCTCAAAAATCATCCAGAGAGGTTTTGCCATGACATCAGCCAGCTCTTTGAAGATTCTTGCGTGAATCCCATCAGGCCCCATGGATCCAGCTGGAGCAGCAGATCCCACACAATTTCAGGGTTAACTGGGAGTTGACCATTCTTGCAGTCATGGTCCTCCAGCTCAGGGCACTGAGACCCCCTTGGTGTGTCATCCCTGTTGAAGACAGAGGCAAAGAAAGTGTTAAACTCTTCTGCCTTGTCTCTGTCTGGGAAGTGACCATCTTCATCCTATAGCAGGCTGATGATATTTCTATACTGCATATTGCCATTTGAAAAAACTTTTCATAATGTCCCCCCCATTTCTGGCATCTTCAACTCCAGTTGAGCTTTGGCCACACAAATCTTCTCCCATGGCAAGCAGCATCTCTGTATTCTTCACATGTCACTTGACCTTGCTTCCACTTACATACACCTCCCTTTTTTGCCTTATTTCCAAGAGAAGATCCCTGTTCAGCCAAGCCAGCCTTCTGCCTCACCTGCTTGACTTCCAGCATTTGGGAATTACCTGCTTCTGTGCCCTTAGGAGGTGATGCTTAAAAAGTGACCAGTAGTGATGGAGCCCAGCACTTGCAAAGACATTTTCCCAGGAGACCTCACTAATTCCCTGAGCAGCCTGAAGTCTGCTCTCCCCATGTCCAGAGTTGAGGTTTTGCTGGCACTTTTCCTCCTGTCAACAGATGTTTTAAACTTGATAGCTTCGTGGTCACTGTGGCCAAGATGGACACCAGTCTCCACTCACGAGATCCGCTCTGTTGACAAGTAGCAGATCAGGGAGGGTTTTTTCTGAGTCAGTTCCCTTAGGACCTGTTCCATTAAGCTGTCATCCAGGTTTTTTAGGAATCTTCTAGCCCAGGTTATACCAGCTGTGGGATTCTCCAAGTTAATTTCTAGGGAATTGAAGTCCCCCATAAGGACAAGGGCAGTTTACTTGGAAGTGTCTCTTAGTTCCTCAAAGAATAATTCATGGGTGTCGTCACTGGAAAACAGTCTCAGGACTGTGTCCCATATGTACCAGAAAAAGGACCTCCCCCAGGATCTTTTTGCACTTTTAACATGAGATCACTACTTGATGAGGCAGGAGGGACTTATGGAGATTGTCTAGTTCAACCATCCTGTTCAAACCAAGATCAGGGGATGGCTGAGGGCTGTGTCCAGTCAGTTTTTAAATATCTCCAAGGACGGAGACTCCACAACCTCTCTGTGAAACCTGTTCCAGTGTTTGACCACCCTACAGGAATCATTGGTACATGGCTCACATGTGGAGATATTCAGCCATCTTCTAACTGGATTTGTTCACCATGTGTCAGATATTAAATGAAAAAACTCCATTGTCCCTAGTCATCATGTTACTGGTATTGTAAGAATCCTACTACAATAGTATTTCGAGCCCAGCTGGAGCTCAAAATCCCATATGTTACATCTGTCACACCATGAACAGACAAGACCTAGAAAGACTGAAGAAACCGGATACAGAGAGGTGGTATGGTTCAGTTTAGCTTACACAACAGGCAGGACTAAAGCCAGGGGCTCTGAATCCTCTGTTCACTTCACAGCATCAGAAGAATCATGCTAAAACATCCACAATAAAGCAGCTGTGTTCTGCTTCACCACCAACATTGGTTACATTTTTCATGGTAAGTACAAGCTGTTACAAGTTTAGCCCTTACCTCATCCTGTTCATAGATCCAAAAAGTGCTTTCTACAAGACAGTTCCTTGTTTGAGCATTCCTTGTATAAGGAACATGCTCAGATCTCTATTGCAGTCATTCACCTTCAGAACTTTCATGCCTATGTAAAACATTTGAGGTCTCTAAAGTTATCTGCTCTTACTACTCCAACATGGATTAACAATGGAAATAGCAAATAGCCGCAAAACAGGAACTTTCTGATGGACCAAGAGCACACCTCCTTCTCATTAAAACTGTCAGGTGCAAACCCAGACCCCCTGCACCATGGTCTGTGATCCTGTTGGTAGGGCTGTGCAACTTCTCTATCCAGAGGAGGGATACACCTGCTCTGAGAAGCACCACTTTTCCTGGTTGTTACCTTCTGCCAGCACTTTTCTGGTTAAAGGGAAAGCTGAGGGAAAGGTAAAGAGCAGCAACAGCTGCTCCGGTGTCTTCCCCAGATGTTCAGCTATGTTCAGCCGGTTAACGGTTTGAGAAATCATTCGTCAGCAAAGGTTTTGCTGCCTTGCAGGCTTATCTCTGAAACAGTATGGTACTCAGAGAAGAACTCGCTCTCACCCTTCCACACTTAGCACCTAGAAACCTCTTGTCATTTCTTAACCTACCACACTCTGTATTCTTTCTTTGGGTTGTAGAAATTATTTGATGCCATGATGGATGTGAAGAAGCACCCACCCAGTTGAGACTGCCTGCATGCAGTCACAAAGGTTACTCTGAATGTTACCTGAATAAAAAAGTTGATCCAGTTTTTCTGAGTCCTGTGCTTCGGCATTTTTTTTTCTACCTGCTAGAGTGCTTTCTTCTGCTGATTATCATTCAATTGCTGTTATGATCCTCTGTTACAGAGATTGATTGCAGAGGTCAGTAAAAGGAAGATTACAAGGAGTGTTAATGTTAAGATTAGGGTATGGTTAAGATCAGGGTGGAGTGGAGTGGCTCATGTCCAAAGTTATAGCCAGTCAAATTACAAACAGCAAAGAGCAGTTTAAGCAGGCCAGTGTTAGGACCTCTTAACACCAGGTATCAAGGACTTGGAACTGAACCACAGTGACAAGAGCTAATTGCCGGCGGGATACAGTCAGCACAAATTAGAAGTGTTAACTGCCAATTAAAATGACAGGGCCAATATCAAGGCCACTACAAAGATCAATTATGGGATTACAGCAAAGGTCTACAAGTACATAAGAACAAAGCCCACCTGCAGCCACACAGAGAAACTCAGATGAAGAGTTTCCAAAACTAGGAGAAGACTTTTTTTGCCTTGAGGCAGCTGGAGGATACTGGCTTAGTCTCCCTCAGCTGGCACAACTGAGGTTCAGGGAAGTTCAGGTGTGAAATCCAGACCTCTTGTACTGCTTCTTTGCTAATGTTGACACCAGTGAAACTAGGATCAGAGGTTTTAAGCACAGCCTTGCTCTTTCCATGCTTAATTACTTGCCCATCCATAAGCACAATATGCAGTGGGTGAAAGGGCTCCTCAGACTTCTGCTGAGCACTCCAGCTGTTTCAGAGCAACAGACAGAGCTTTACAAATAACTTTAGAGATTATGATAACTTTAGAGCTCTCAGATTGCTCTTAGAACCTGACCTATCTTCTCGGTTCACACAGACCTTCTCATCCACTTTAAAGATATCTAGCCACAGTTAAAGCATAGTCAGGACAGAGATACAAAAACACCATTTCTCCTTTGCCCTCCAAAGCTGTCTAGGTGAGGACTAAGGCCAGAGCACAAGATGGGCAGGCAAAGAAGCCACACTGGGCTGCCCAGATTTCTTTGGAGTTGTGGGACTCACAATGAAGTTAACTGCAATCCCAGGGCACACCTGTGTCTGCAGCAAAACCAAGGTGAAATCAAAACCCCATCCCAAAAAACCTGGCTTTCTTATCCAAGCACGTGCCCTTACACTGCCCAGTTCCCATGCTATACTGGAGCACCATTTGCCCAGGCTGCCAAACAATGTCCCTTTTACTGTCTGGATGAGATCCCCTGAATCCTTTGCTTTGTAGAGGCAGCCAGTCAGAACTGCACTGCCTCCTCAGCTCACCTCCATTTGTTGCTGTAAATCTAAAGAGAGATTATCTTACCTGCCACAGTGTTACCTCCTTGGCTGCCAGCAACGGCAAAGGGACTGGTGAAAAATGCTGTAAATTAATTAACATCAGACCTCTTGTAGCTGTTTGTTACTGTAAACAAACATTTTAATATGCAGTAATTAATTAAATCTGCCATGCTGTCCCCCTCCTCCCATTGATCTTTCTTCAGCTTTTCTTCTGCTCTGCCTCATCTTTTTCGCTTGGTGAAACAGATCACTTGCAAACAGAGACACAGCTTTCCCAGTGGTCCAACACCAACGACCCAATTCAAAGAGATCACTTTCCTCTTCTTAATCAAAAATTGGCTTCTTTTTTGCCCACACATCTGGGGCTTTTTTTCTTGTCTTGTGCACACTCTTGTCTCCCTCTGACATTTTCCTTCCCAGTTACCAAATGCAAATATTAAACTAATTTTTTAAATAATAATTTAAACAACACCTCAACACTTCCCTGTTTTTTCCCTGAAAAAAAAAAAAAATCTATCAGATGACATATCTTGGCACTATCCACTTCCCTTCACCGGAATCTTTCCAGCCCCCTCCTACTATAGCCCAGCTTTCTTATTCTCTCAACTCTAAACTGAGCCCTAAGTTTTCTCTTAACCTACTGTACCAGGCAAGCTGTACCAGGCACTGCTCAGACAAAAAACATCTTCCAGCCAAGTTTTCCTGTTAGCTCTAGCACAGTGCCCTATGTTTTACCTTTCTGCATTCCTAACCCTAATTCTGGACACAGAGCCAAGGCATCAACATGGGGGGCTTGCAGCTAGGTCACAGCTATTGCAGGGACATGGAAATGGAACAGAGATGTGATGGGGGGACCCCAAGGACACTTAGACCAGTGCCCTTTCCCACTATCACAGCAAATACCCATTTGAATTTTGCCCAGTCCAGTCTAGATTCCATTTAGCATTTTCACCTTCTCACTTCCATGACCCAAAAATCATGGTAATATTTGAATGGCCAGAGTGCATAGGTTTGTTGGATGAGAACTGGGATTTTGGAGAGTCTCTGTAAGTGCATACAGGTGGACATAAGTTTATGACAATGAATTTACAGATGTGCTCATATAATAAATATTATGCTGTTACATGCTGTTTGCAGAATTATTGTTCTCATTGACAGGTTGTAGCATTTTCACACTCAGGCAACATTTCCAAAGACATCCAACAAAATTTTATTCCCACGGGAAAAAAAACTGTTAGTATGGGTGGAGCTAAGCCAGCACTATCTGAAGCTGGAGCAGAAAGGAGTTACAGTTGTCCACCAATACTGGCTTATACTGCAGCAGGGAGAAGTTGTCCTTCCTGTCAACCAGAACTACCTAAAGAACTGCGTCAGGAGCAAGGCTTACAAACTGCCCCTTTATGCTATCCTGGCCACTTGATATAATCCTTATTCCTTCCAGAGAACAGAATTTCTGCAGACCGTACAGATCTGCCAGGCAGCAGTCCACTGGCTCTGTTCCACTGCAGGGGGAGAGCTCCCTAACCTCCATCAGGCTACCAGGGTGTGCAAGGCCTAAGGTTGCCCCGTACTTTTCAAATTGTGGGCTTCACCAAGAAAACTGGCTCCAGTGAAGCCAACCACAGTCATGAGTACCCAGCTTCTCTGAGGAGCAGGACCTGCATTTGCAGTTTTATTATCCATTTTTCTTTTAATGTCCTGCACACTTGAGAAACCCTGCGTGAGAGTCAGAATGAGAGAGGGAGAAAGAGAGAGAGAGGGAGAGAGAGAGCTCATCATGCCCATAAAAGGGACAGATTCTGATTAGCTGAAGTTATAAAAATGATTTATACTTGCAAACATTATTTCTACTTGTATTGTTTGCCTGCAAGCGTTAACATCACGTCATGGACACTGTAGCCAGACTCAGTCATCCCTTGAGACGGGACAGATGGCTAACGTCCCCTTCCTATCAAAGAAACCCCTGAATGCAGAATTGGGGTGACCAGAAGAAAGACTTTGCTCTGGCTCTTGGCACTTCCGAGCCTCATGGGAACAGTCATCCTCATGCAGCCAAAACAGTCCCAGGCATCAAGAAGAGCGAACCTGATGTCAGCTTCTTCTTCTCTCTGCTTGGCATTTCTCGAGCAGGAGAAGCATGCTGAGTCCTGCCTATATTGTGCACTTTCCCCGCCTCCTGCCAGCCCAGATCTGGGTTTATTTCCTCATCCGTGATTATTGTAAAGAGAAGCAGAATGAAATGCAGATGCAAAACACGCTCGTAAGAATTTCCTCTCTCTCTCTCCCCCATCTGCCAGAGAATAGATTTTAATCTTTAATCCATGAGCAATCAGCGAACACTAGCGAATTGCAAATTACAGATGTTTTACTGTCTTTGGCATTTTTAGCTTCCTCGCTTCCCCACTGCCACTCAGTGTCTTTCTCACATCCTCCCCTCTTCTGCATTCATCGAATGCCACGCGCCATCACCAAAACCATATGACACTGTCATCATTTGGTAATTAAACCTTTACTCACTTTAAATACGCAAAGCTGGCTGGGGTAAGCAACACTTAACCCTTTCCTGACAGGATTTATGTGTATCTGGAATGAAGGGAAGAGTGGGACAATGGACAGAACAATCAGTGAAGGGAAGCCCAAAGATGGAAATCATGTCCAAGTGCTGATGGCTTTCTTTGAAAGCATCCCTTGCCTAAGAAAGGCCAAAAGAGATGGCTTGTTTCTATTTACCTTGCTGTCTGGGCTGTGTGGGGCCACCAACCCAGGAGAGCATAGGCTCCTCTGTTAAACAAATGCCATAGGCTGATGGAAGACACTTGGTTTCTAATAATCTCCAGGAACTGCTCACCACAACTTTAACCCGGCACCCCACTTTCATACTAAGTAATTACAGGCTCAGCCCTTGACTAGCCCTAGGTGCTTCAGATTGTTATTAACACAAGCTGTCGCAGTCTGAGGTCTTTAATTTGATTCTTTGCTGCCCAAATGGAGATCTCGAAATAAAATCAAGTGAAAGGACAGCAGGCCGATACAGAATAGATATACAAGCACAGACAATCTCTCAACATAGGGGTAAAAAGTAGATTTATAACCATCCTTCCTGAAAGTATATTTTGTCTGTGAAGGACAGGGAAGAACTTTTATACTGCCTCAGTTGCAATCTTATAGAGAAAAGACAGAGCATGGTATAAATGCTTTCAAAAAGAGCTGCTGCAGTGGCCTGGGTCTCTTGTCTTAGGGTAGCTTCCAGAAGGGCTCACAGCAGGGTCCAAGACGCAGGAGAGCACTCTTCCCTACCAGTCTGTGAACAATCTGAATTCCCAGTAAAGGTTAAATCACAATTCGTTATCAAAGGAGTCCAAGGTAAATTGGAGCTGGAGAGAGTAAGACATGGCAAGAAGGAGGAAGGGAGGGAAGGAGGGAGGGAGGAAAACGTAGCTGCAATTATTTTGCCATAGATTGGCAGGGCCTGCTTTCCCTGTAAAAAGACTGCAACATTTGGGGAAACATAAATAACAGTTGACAAGAGACTGCACCGTAGAGACAGGCAGTAATTGTTTCACCTCCTTCTGTGCCCTGTCCACTGTAGGCTCCCAAGGAACTACCTTTGCATCTTAGCTCGAGGCAGCAGCTCAGGGCCCCTCTGGACCAGGAACAGTGAGAGCCTTAATCATTTTCTACAAGTTTGTCAATTTAACAAGTGTTTGCCCAAGGGGTATCTGTCTTCCTGCCTTCCTTTATTCCTCTCTCTGCTTGTTTGTTTGTGAGCTGGTGCATTCTGGCTGCTATCACCAGCTTCACACAAGTCTGGCTCTAAGCAGGATATGACCATCACTGGAAGCAACATGGTTAACCCCAGTTTCAGAGGTTACTAACTGGTATCCTCTCCACTTTCTGCCTTCACTCCTTTTTTCCACCATCTCTGCTTGTGTATGGGTGGGCTGTGGCAGTCACAGAAAGAAACAATGATCCTTCCCTCCTGTCTCAGTGCACTGGATGCTTGAGTTTACCCCACAGCAGATGGAGTTAAATTCATCGAAAAGCTGAGCACTGGCTGTCCTTGAAAACACTGTCTTTCAGAAAGTCCCCACAGGACCTGGGGCAGCACAGGGGAGCTCTGGTTTGTCAAGGCATTTTTGGAACGCCATCCTGCTGCTGGACGTCTCAGCTGAAAGCATGTTTGTGTCAGGTCAGGAAGAGGAGGAAGGCAGGAGTGAAGACTGACTGCTGACGGGAAGGGGCTGCGCTTCTCTCCCCGTGCCAGGGCCCCAGACCCTCTCACAGAGTGTGACAGATTGAAACACACAACTCAGAAATTTCCACAGTAATTCAGACAACTATACTTTTCATTCTTTTTTCTCTTTGAATGCAGTATTAAGAAAAAAAGATCATAAGAAAGTATTGCAGTGCCTGATTTAATATCACTTTTTGTTTCAGATTTCTCAGGGCAGGCTTGCTTTCATAGACACTGTTCCTGTTAGCCGTATCCTCAATATCATTGTAACACACCACGAGAACAACTCAGCATTCTTTCAAGAAAACTGTTTATTCCCTCTCACATTACTCCCAGCTTCTGTTCTCAGAAAGCATTGGACTTTGGTGCCCTCGATTATTAAGACTTAGTCTTAATCCTAAACCAACCTCAGGCTTCTGAGCCAAGTCACCCATCTCACCAATAAAGTAGAATGAAGGACATGGAAGTCCAGAGATATTAGATCTCTTTCTTACTTTAAAGACCCAGCAGACTGTGGTAAAAAAAATTGAGAGTGTTCAGCCTCTGTATTTTGACCCAAAACCAAGTAAGAGCCAGAGCAGTAATCCTGTAGTAAGAGATTACAGAGGCGAAAGCCCTGATAAGAGCTGAACATCTAAGTAAGAGGACCCTACACAACACATAGATTTTGGCTCCCTCCACCTAAAACTTCACTTGAATTGTAATGGACAGCCCATTCTGGCAGTAAAAAGAAATTTAAGACTCAGCAGCTGTGAGAGCCCTGCAATGTCCAATCAAACTTGGTTCTAGTAATTTGGATTGAGGCGATTCTCCAGCCTATATCTGGGGCTGAAATCAGACTTTTGTTCTAGTTTGGTTGTGGGACTACAAAGATTGAAAATTCTAGTTTATGTCCTGTAGTGCTGGGCCCTCTCTCTTCAGGAGAAGGCTGTGTTTGACTAGCAGCATTACAATATTTTTTCCCAGAGTTACTTTTATGGATTTCATCGTTCTAGTATTTCTGCACCAAGACCTCTTTGGAGACCCCTACACAGTAACCCCAGGACAGTTACTGTTATCTTAAAGAAAGGGTACAAATACAGAATAAATTCAGCCAATATCTCCTACAACACTGAGCTTAGCCACAAATAGGACCCAAGCCTCCTGCATATTCCTATTCTAGATTTGATTTAGGCCTAAATATTGAATATGTGACCAAATGACCAAAGTGTTTAAAGAAGCCATTAAAGATGGGAGCAGGAGGAAACTGCTGGCATTTACACCCTCAGTTTATTTTCTCAGTCTCCTCAGCACTGGCAGGCAAGTCTTTAAGAAAAATGGGTGCAAAACCCAGGAAATGTGTGTCCTTATTAATCACTGTTAGAGCTGACAAGGGGGAAGCAAGTCCTGGACTATACCTGAATACAAGAGGAAGAACTGGAAAGACCACTTCCCAAACAGTAAACAAGGCCCCAGAGCAGAGCCCAGAGTTACTCAGATGCAATCAGAGAAGCTGGAGTATGTTTACAGGTTCTTTTTAATCTGACATGGACCAAAGCAGACATACCATGGCACTTTCCACCTGCCACTCTGATCAAGTGTCTTCTGCCTTCCCCACCCACTTCTTGATGACAAACATCCCCATGGGTCATTTATAATGAAGGTGATGGGTTTAAGAAGAGATGAGCAAACCATGATACATGCATCATTTGCCAAGTCCTGGTAAGAGGCTAGAGTGGCAGAAATTCAGTAACCCTTCACGTCAATCTTAACTCCTTCTCCAGTGGTTATGGCCACAGTCTGCTATGTGCCAGAACAACGTTTTCCTTTATGGCACTCTTCTCTGCATAACACTGTTTAATATTAGAGACTCCAGGCAGGGCAGAACAGGGATGGAATATTACTTGCTGAGCACTGACCATGGCAGAATTAACAGGGAGATGGACACCAGTGAGGAGTTTCTAGGGAACAAATCTGATTACCCCTGCTCCGTCCTTCCCATCTCCCTTCTGCGACTTTGACTCACTGACATGTCTCCCTCAGTCTCCTCCAGCCCTTCAGCTCATCTAGCCTAGGGATTTCAATTGGCACACAGTCAACCTCTAAATTCAGAACTGCTCCAGAGAGTAACTTGAATCTTAGGTCAGATCTTAGGTTACCAAACTACATCACTGGTTCTGCAAATGATAGAAAGAGCCTCAAATATCCAATATTTCCAGTGAAGAGACCCAACAAGACATTTTGCTGTGGTGGGGGCAAAAGCTGCAGTTTGTCAGGCAAAACAAAAAGAAAGAGTAGGAGTGAGTGCTGCAGAACATAATGGCACTTAAGGGGATAGATGATGATGCAGGAGGAGAGGTGAAACTAAAATACCACCACAACTTCAGAAAGTCAGTAACTGATACACTACTGGGGTTCATCTGTACTCCCAGCAGTTTTCCCCAAGTCAAACTTTAAAGTATACATCAGGTCCTGTTTGATCCCAGGAGGTAAGTGGAATCTTTCAGTGCAGGTCACTGTGTATCTATAGCCTTCCTTCCAGCACACTAAAAGATCATGTAGACTAATGCAGCCACCTCTTAGCACACTGCCCAATGACACCTACAGAGTAGTCTGCACTATGAAATGCAAGCAGAGATAGAGACATTAGGATATAGCATGGACATGCAGTCCAGATGACTGCCATGGAAACAACTTGGCTAGCCTGGCTCCATCAGAAGGAATACCTGCCCAAGGCCAGCAACCCAGCAGGGAGACCGCACTGTTAAAGAGAATAGGAGCCCATTTCCAGATCATTTCTTCCATTCCTGCTGCCAACCTCAGCTGTTCCCCTGTTGGCCAGGTACTTCCCATCAAAAGTATTCTCAGGATCTGCTTTCCATTTTTCTCAGGCCAAAGTAGCTGAGGTTACACAGGAAGATCCCAGAGCAGACAATAAATTGCTTAGAGCTTCAGACAGCAATGGAGTAATTGATTATGGAGCTCTGGAAAAAAAAGCAAGGTAGGAAAATGTTGAGAAGTATTTAACCTGGTCTTCTAGAAAACAGAGATGGGAAATTCTTAATCAGAGTGTGCTAGGGGAAGCAATACAAGCCATTTCCCTTCTCAGTGCCTTTTTTTCCCCCTCTTCTCAACTTTTCCCCTCCAACCACCCCCATCATGATGCTTTGTGTGCTCTGTGTGTTTCTACAACACCTTGCACACAGCTGCTGGTCTCTGTTGGGCTACCTGGCCTCACAGTGGTAATAATGATAAATTTCTCCACTGGGGAAGTTGGGAAAGGAGTGGAACACAAATGAACCTCTATCAGAACAGGAAAGGAAAGTGGGAAGTCCAGCAGTATTGTAGTAGCCTTGAGAAAAGGGCCTGGCTAAGCCCTAGTAGGAAAGCAACACCAGATGGGCTTGCACAAAGCACCATCACATGGACTGAAACTTGGCTGATGGCCCATAAAACAAAGGTAAGGTAACATAATAATGATCAGCACAGGGGAGGGAATAGCTGAGTTTGGTGTCAGGCCAATTCATGGGTTTATTAATGACATAGAGCAAAGCATATCAAACATTATAGTGGATGATACCAAATTTTCTCATTTGTCAGCTCAGCAACAAAGACAGAGCCAAGTGAAGACTCTCCACTCATTTTATGGCTATGGTGTAATATACATACTGTCTTCTGCCACATATGGTCACAGCACCCACTATTTGTTGATCACTTCCCTTGCAACAATAAAATAAACCTCTTCCCACTCAGCGTCCAAAAGGATAAGAGATCAATCTGCCCAGCAAAGCTGGAGGCAAGCTGATGTTCTGGGAGTTACCTGAGTGCTTGATGATGAATCACACTACACTTAATCATGTTAAAATCCCAATATGAAAACAGACAAGGCATGAACACCAGCTATACCAAAACAACTGCCCATGGGTACTTTCTAGTACCTAGGAAATTCATGGTAGCTTAATTATTTTTTTTTGGGGGGGGGGGGGGGCGGGGCTTGGGGGAAGAAATCGGGGATGTTTGCCCTTAATGACTTTGCTCTCAGTGTGGAGTGCTGCAGGACAAGGACATGCACAGAAGCTGCCTGAAATAGCCAACACTCAAGGCATTCCCAAGCTCATGTCACCCCATGGTAACTTCTTTGGCTGAATCCCAAGCAACCGCAGATGAGAAGTTTCTGTTTCCTGTTACTTTCTGAGGATATTTGAACAGTAAGACACTATGCCAGTTGCTCCCAGAAAGTGACTATCAGGCTGGTGGCCAGGATCTGTGCAATCAGCACTTTAATTATTTGGCTACAAGTCTGTGATAAACACATGCCAGTCACAGAGCAGGCAGATACCCCACCACCACCACTCTGATGGCATCAGAGAAACCAGCCAGAAGAAAAACAAGGAGGAAGGTGGCTTTGCAGCAAAGCAGATGGGAAAGATTAGAAAAGATAGTGAGCTGGCCCTCAAGTGTGATATACAAATCCCATGAGCAAAAGAGGGGTTGAGTTCATGAATGAGGGAAGAAAGAACCAGCATCTCTATAGGGCAGCAGAGACAGAGGAGGATCTCACTAGATGTAACAGAAATGAAGCAACCAAAAGTCAACTTGCAGGTATGTCGAAGTGCCCCAAGAGAGAGGATGAAAGCCTTGGAATTATTTAAGTCATTTGAAACTTTCCTGGATAAGGCATCTAATCACACACAGTGAAGAAAAAGCTTCTGCTCACCACCTGGGGAGGGATAGCCAAAGGACCAACCCATATTCCCTATGCAGGAGTGGTTCCCACGAGGACACAATTGATGAAGCACTTAGCTGTCCCAGAGCACTGCCCAGTGGTTAGCAATGCAGCCAAATGTAGGCAGAGCAATACCGAGGGCTCCTTACAGGCTCCTGAAACAGTATTGGGAAGTTTGGCTCATCATCAGCCCCCGATGTGAGTTCCTTCCTTTGCCCAAGCAGACTGCTGATTAACTAGGAATTAAGCTGGCATGAGACAAGAGCTTGTTGATGTCTCTATAACGCTTCAGCTGATAGACAAAAATAACTTTCATGTTGTCTATTCTGCTTCATCTTCTGCAAGCATGCCTGGTTCTGCCAGACTGACAGCCAAGGTCCTCCCCATACTGCAGTTTTATGCTTGTGCTCAACAGGAGAAGACATGCAGACGCTCACACTCCCTTTCCCACACATACAACCACATGCAGGCTGATATTCACACATGCCCCACACATTCCCACTCATGACTGACACCCTTGAATGTGTTCACATACAAGAATTCCCAGGCTGCCTGCATGTGGGCATCCACCAAATGCTCAGGATACAGGGGTACCTATACTATGACATACAGACACACACTTTCTCACCTCCCTCTCACACACAATCATACCAATATAAATGTGTGTGCATATTTGAAGATGCCTTCACTTGAAGGGATACATTCCTTCTCTTATACATACACCACCCAAGCATTCACATGCACCATAGCACAGATACTGTGTGTAAAGCTCATACCTTTTAGACATCCCAAGACATAAATTACTACTTACTTACTCACATACAAGACATGTATATAACATGCATATTTGACCATGCTTGCAAAAGAGCACAAATACACTGCAAACCTACAGAAAGAAATACTTTAAAGTCACTTTCACATATGTGTGTGCAAAGCAGCCTCACTGAGAAATGAATTACTGACAATTCTTTAAGGGGAAGAGTTGCTCTTTACCAAAGATCAAGTTCTTTTTCCCTCCACAGTTCATTGTTGTGGTGGAAACATGGAGCGTTTTTAAACTGCAGATATTTGTCACCATAATTAACATTAAAGATTGCTCACAAACCAGTTTAATTAAGAGAGAAAAAAATTCTGCCCTATTTCCTGTGCCCAGTATACAGTCAGCTCCAATGCCGCTGCTGCTACTTGGATGGCAGCAGTACCAGGTCCCAGGTGACGGAGCAGGAGCCCACAGTGCCAAGAGCTGCACAGGGTGATCCTGACTTTATAGACAGCATGTGAATCCCTCCATGCCCTGGGCAGCACAATAGATGATGACAGTGGTAGGCCCTGTTTTGCCTGGATGAGCAGTTCATCCTTGCACTCTTCCCCCTTTCCCACCCTGTGCTCACTTTCCTGCTACCTCTGTGCCTCCAGCTTCCTGGCAAACACACACAGCTTTCCTCTTTGGACTGTCCAGTGGGCACTCAGTTCTCACCAGCCTCTGCAAAGAGTGATGGCACAGATCTGTGCAAACCCCGAAACAGGCAGCTACGCAGCTGTGACAGTGTGAAGACATAATGGTCTCTGACACACAGATTTACATCGTCAACACAATCACTGATTCGAATTTGAATTTTCACCTGCTTAGAAGAATATTTTCCTCTCTCCAAACGTGCTAGTTCATCACTGATCTTTCCAATGGGATTTTTTCATATTTTTTTGAAAGTAAATTTTCTTCACAAGTCAGTGATCTGCTAGTAATGGAAAAGCTATGTGTATGAACTTATTAGTTTCAGAATTACATCTTTTCTTCTCCTTTCCCTAACTTTGTCCCTAAGAAGTACTAGTCACTAACTCTACAACTGCTAGTGCTTACTAGATCTGATAGATCTGCTTTGGCAGATCTATCACCAAATCACTTCAGCAGTCATAGGCTAACTTCAAAATTACTATAAGTGTTTTCAGAAGAGAAGCAGTGAGTTCAAGGAAAAAGAAAATAATTATAAGGAAGAACTCCCTGCTATGATTCAGATGTTAAAATGAAGAAATGCAAGTTAACTTTGTATCACATGCCAACAGCAAACACATGGGGGCTACTGTCCCAGGCTAAGAAAACACGGAATTTGAGTCAAGGCATGCAAATTTTCATATGAGGTTTTCAGGCCTCACACAAGAGCAAACATGGTCATACCAGAAAAGCATCTAGCAATGCATTCTTGGAGTATTCTCCAGGGTTTCAGGAATAAAAGGTACTGGCACTATCCTAACATAGATGTTAAATAGAAGATGAGTGAGTAAAAAGAAGTTTAAAGTCTCCATAAGGAATAAACAGACAATGTGAAGGTTTTGACCCAAAAAAGTATCCAATCTGTAAAGGGGAGGAGAAGGGGAAAGGGACTGTTTTTAATTTCTCCATCAAATTTTGTCTGACCTAGGAAATAGTTTTGAAATACTGATTTCACAGACAACAGAAGAGGGACAGATGCCCCTCTGCCACCAATTCACAAAACTTTAAATCCTTACCTTGAAAGTATTTATTGAGCTCTAATGGTGAAAAAAACTGAGGAGCATAGGCTTTTGGATAATCTTTGGAATTCTTACTGCAGCCAGGACACAAACAAACAGTAGCAAGAACATCAAATCATTCCTGGATGGGGCATTCAGGTCTCTGCAACATCAGCTCTCAAAAACAAATGCAAATCTCAACAGGAAGCACAGAAGACTGCAGCAGCTCTGTGGGACAGGCAGAGGCATCTGTGAGGGAGGAACGAGGGCCAGCTGTCCACTCAGGGAGAACAAGCCCAGGGCCAAGGGCAGCCCCAGTGCAAGCACACAGTGGTGGGACAGGAGTGCACAGTGCCTGAGCACAGCAAGCAGAGCCAGGAGCCATCAGCAGGCTCCATCAACAGACACAAGCAAAGCAAGAAGTAAGCCACCTGGGGCAGACCAGTTGGAAATCAACAGGAGACTGGGTCAGGCAGGACTGGAGAAGATGCAACATGGGTCCAAAGACCATGCAAAAGTCACAGGTAACAGACATGACTGGAGGCAAAATGTATCATCTGTATAAGGGAGGCATCCAGGAGAAAAGCTACCTGCAAGATGAGTCCAAGGGCCAAGCAAAGGGTCAGGAAAAGAGGCACACCTGTAGCATAGGCAAATTAAAGCCCAGGTCTGAGCTTGAATGGACCTCCTGGGCCCCAGTTCATGGGTCAGATGGTGTGGGGCATGTGTAGGCTACAGATGAGGCTGGTCAGAACATAAGAGCCTATCAAGGCATTGAGACCCTTTCCTCAGGAGAAGGTGCTTTGTTCAAATAGGATGCAACCAGCCTAACATCCAAGCTCTGGTCAGAACAGAGTGCTGCATAGCCCATGCCACTTCAGAGACACCCCAAGAAAGAGTACCCAAAGACAACTGGAGCACTTCTGCCAAGAGGAGCTGCTTCTTTGTGGGATTCAGGAAACCTGGTGTGGCCTCCTGGTATCTGGACAAGAAGATCAAACCTGCTCTTGATTTTGGCCAGGCCTGAGGGGGCAACTTAAACATTTAGTTTAATAGTCTTTTACTAAATTAGCAATGACCTGGTTCCCAGATCTGCTGCTGTTTTAATTTGTCTCTTGCTTCTACTCTGAAAAGCATGCATGAAAAGCATCCTATAAGGTTATCAGAGAGGTGTTTTGAAGAAAAATTCTTGTTTCCTAAATAATGATTTTAGAGCATAGACTACTCTGTATTATACCTGTGCCTTACAGGGTGACACAAAAGTGTTAAATAGCTAAATAATGATCTTTGGTTAAAATACTCTAACCTACCTGCACCATTTTATTTTTCAAGAAAACATGCACCCATTGGATCTGTTCACCTTAAAAAGAAGAAGAAAAAAAAAAGGAAAAAAAAAAGAAGCAGCAACCAATGAAGTTATAATACTTGTTAAAATGGTATAACTGAAAAATATTTTTTTTTAATTAAGTTGCTTTGTGTACATGTGTTTTGGTTTCAGCTTACTCACTAACACTGGACCATATAACTTTGTGTGATTACCCAGCTGTAGACTTTTAAGAGAGAAAAATTATCTTTAAACTCTGAAATTACTAGAAATCATGTTGTGTGTTTTTAAAGAAAGAAGATTCATAAATGATACAAGAGTCTCATTGTCATCCCCAAACACTGTATCAATCATGAATCAGTTAAAGTTTGAGATATGAAGAGATTACAAACTTTACATCCTTCTCATTTTATTGCTAAGGTTTGAGCTAAGCTTTTCCTTGCAACTATATTAGGTTAAAAAGACACTCCTGAAAATATATCAAAACTGAGAGTTGCACATAATCACTTGACTCCAGGAGCTGGGGCTGAGAGAAATTGCTGTTAGGGTAATCTCGGGGACAATATCCCAAGAACTGTTAGGGCAGTTAGCTCTGGAGGTAGCTGGTAGATAAGGCTGAGAGGCAGCCCTCACCCATGCCCTGCAACGAATACACAAATCCCTCCAGTACTTCATTGACACAAGACTCTGGCTGAGCCTGAGACAAAGTTCTTAAATGCTAATGACCAAGGGAAATAACAGCATGCAATCCTTGTTCAAAATGCAGTTCCTGGGCTAATGGGCACTCAGTTCATTGCTGCTGTATGATTTCTTTTTCTGCTGGGTGATGATCATTGTGCTTGCAAGTCTAATTAATTTGTAAGGGCATCTAGAGGTTGGGGAGCTTGTGTGATTGGGGGGAGGTGATTTCCAGCTTTATTTACATCTTAAGGGATTTATTTTGTTAAAAGTTCATCTGAGTGCATTTTCTGCATGTGTACCCCTTCTAGATCCACCTCAGATCACTCAGCAAAACAAACAGCTAGGACTTGGGCACTTCCAGCCCAGCTGAGGTCAACAGAAACGAGAGAGTGAATCAAGCTCAACTGACTGACACCAGCAGGACTTGCTCTAAAGCTGCTGCTCTGTGGAGCATCTCAGTCAACCCACAGAGAGAATTACAGAAGAAGAAAGAAAATCAGTGCCAAACTTTCATTTCTTGCAGGCAACCCCGAGAAGGCCGCCAGCTCACACCTGCAGCACAGCCAGCTTCCAGGCTGTCAGCAGAAACCGGAGGACAGGATGTTGGGGGTGGGGGACGGGAGGGGGGCAGAAGAACCAGAGTTGGGCAAGCCATGGCCCCCATCCCCAGTGGAGTGACCAGGGCTGGGCAAGAACCACCCCTGGGCCACCTCCAGCTCTGCCAGAGGCATATGCAAGTGCAGCAGAGGGAAGGGACTGGAGACTCCTGAGGCATCACCCCTCACCGAAAAGAAAAACTGAAATAAAAGGCAGAGAGAGCCTTGTGTGTGTTTTTATTATTATTATTTCTGATTAAAGAGGAATTCATTTCATCTTTGCCTCCTGCCAGGGGCTGAGGTGCCGCCATTGAGGTTAACGGTGCGGAAGAATACAAAAAAATTTCATTGAGGAGGATTATAAAAGTTACTAGCTGGAACATTAACAGAAGAGTAACTTGTAAAAAATGCAATATTACAATATTCACAAGGACGGTAGAGCGTGGTAAAGCTATAAAATTCAACATTAAAATCTTCTACAGCCTAGATAACCTAGTTAACAAACATTGTATTGGAACTACTTTTTTCCGCGGTGCCGAGGTGCGCGGGGCCTGGGGTGGCGAGGCCGGGGGCCCGGGCCCGGGGCCGGGGCAACCCCTCTGCGCTGCCGGTCCCTACGCCCGAGCGGTGAAGGCGTGGAGCCGGCGCGGCTCCAGCCCCTGATTCAGCACTGATGAACTTTTTGTCATTAGCAAAACGTGGTAAGTAATTTGTCTCATCCAAACCCGCAAACAGGAAGCACCGATACGTGTCATTTGTCACCAGCATCTAGTGCCCACATAAATAACAGCCAGTATCTTTCCCTGCGCCAATGGAACTCTACAAGGAGGAAAAAAAAAAAAAAGCCACCACAACTACTCAAAAAACCCAAACCACACCAAACCGGAGAGGATCAGACATTACTATTACTACTATTATTATCACTATTATTCTGCTCCTTCTAATAATGGTCTCATGCAAAGACATCAATCTCAAAGATAAACTGACACCACCCTCCCAAAATCGACAGAGAACTTTAAGCTTTGAAGTCTCGCTACATCAGGCTAAACTTCTTTCTCTTGCAAGAAGTAGGGATGGCATTTCCCCTTGTTTTGCGTTATTTGAATGTTGTTTGTCGCTGCATCCTTCTCCCTCCACCCCCTTTCTTCTGCGCCCTCGCTCCCTCTGTTCCGGGGGCTGCGGAGTCGCAGGAAGCAGATAGTGTGAAAGGGCCGGGAGAGAGGGAGAGGGAGCGAGAATTGCTCTGAGCGACTGCGGAGTGGAATTCAGTTCCCTGGGGAGTTAGCAGACAGTTTGTGGAGATGTTACTCCAGAGTTTCAGACTATGATAAATATGATAATTTGTGTAAAATTTGAATGGGTTCTTGTTTTCAGGGAGAATGCCTCCGATGATGAATGTTCATGATTTTCAGATAGATGGCTGATAAAAAGTGTATTGAATTGTTGAAAGCGATTTTAATTTTAATTCTCTACCTGCAGATGTCTGATAATAATAATGTCTCCTAATAAAATAGGAAGGTGTCAGTTTAAGCAGCAGTATTTCGCTTCGCTTCATCCTTCCCATCCCCAGACTGTGGCAACATTAACCTCTTCTTATAAAAAGGCACATAAAATTATTATAATTACAGAGTTATTAATTTTAAAAAGAGGGTTAGCAGGATTTTTTATTATTATTAATAGAGCTCGCACAGTACCCCTGCAAGTAAATCCCCGTGTGAAATGATGGATCCGATTGCTAATTCTATTATTAGATATTGTCTAGGAATTGCCTTTCGGGTTTTTAATTAGAGTAATTGAAACTAGAAGAGGCGGGGCTGAGTATTTTTATTTTTCCCCCTTTGTTATTATTTAAAAGTCATTGATAATGCTCCCTGCATTCAGATATCGTCTTCAGAAGGAGACTTACAACAAAGCAACAAAGGGAAAACAGACAGATCCGCGGGTCTGGAGGTTGAAACTCCTAAGCCAGCAGTGTGCGTGTATTAGGTTAATTGAGTTTTGTTGGTCTGGGGGATCTCAGAGGCTATCCCCAGTCCAGCTCTTACTGCCTCTGAGCTGGGCTGATATTTCATGTCGGAGGAAAAAAANAAAAAAAAGAAAGAAACAACAACAACAACAACAACTCTGGTAACATGAAATCAATGACCTGGCAGTTACACTCTAATTAGCGCCTCCTGCGAAGCAGCCCAAAGCCAGCCCAGGAAAACCGCACACAGACACCGCACGCCGGGGAGCGGAGGCAGGCGCATCCTCGGCGGGCTGCGGATCCCCGCGCCGGGGGCAGCCCGACTCCAGCTCGAGCCTTCCCCGGTGCCTCTCCCACCCGCGGCCGCAGCCGCACTTACGGCTTATTCGCGGGGGGAGAGCCGCGGGAGGGAATGGGCCGCGAAGAGGGGACCGGTCCCACTCTGCTCCCTGCGGGGCAGCCGCCGAGCAGCCCCCGGCTTCGCTGTCGCTTGCCCGAGCTATTTTTCTCTCGCCCTGAAAAGAGCAGACAATATTGTCCATTCATCAGAAAGGCAGGAATTTGGTGCTTCTGGTTGACACTGAGACGGGTAATTCAGGGAGAAATGAAAGCTGGATAGATGACTCGGTAGTGTGAATTAGTACGGAGGGTGCAAGCCGCCTGGCAGAGAAGTGCAATTTTATAAACAACGGCATCATCTGGCAACGGGGTAAAGAACTGTGCAGAGCTCACAGCTTTTCTACAGCATCATGTTAATATTTTATACATGCGTAGGAGGGAAGAGAGAGATACATGTGATATATGTTCATAAACACAGGCTGTGAAAGCACACGGGAACCTTCCCGTTCAGATCTCCGCACAGGTGCCTCTCTCCGCGTACTAAATGCTCCCTAGCTGTCTCCAAAAGAAATGATTATATGCAATAAAATATATATAAATTAAAGTCTCTTCATTTTGATGTAAAGATTCGGGTTTGTATTATACATTTCATATATATTGCCGCGTATTCCTCTCCACAGACGAATATATTCCGGGTATATGTGCGTAGTTGTGAATATAACGTATATACTTATAGTTACGCAGGGAATCTGAGAATTGGCAATACGTCTAGCGATGAGAGAGCTCGTTAGATATATGGTTGCATAAAGGATCGTGTACAGTTACATTAAGTCCCATTAAGAGAGTGAATGTCGGTTTGCACCGTTTCGCACATGAAATTACAATTACAAGTTTCCGACTACAGAGCAGGAGGAAACTGCCAGAAGCTGGGGTGGTCCGGTACCCCGGCCTGGAGCCTGCGACCTCCTTCCCACCAGGGTGCCATTGGATTTGAGAAACCGGAGATAGAGAAAGGCATTTATTCAGGGCAATTAGAAAGCAGGTACCGCTTCAAAAAATGGATTTATTAAGGGGGAAAGGAGTCGAAATTATTGTTTAAAAATGCGCATAAACGAGTCTAGCAAAGTAGGGAAGCAGAAGCAGCTTGGCGTGTAAGGTATCACACTGGAACTGCTTCTACTTCAGACCTCGGGATTAATCAAAGAAATCGGTGCGGGTGATGAGGAGTTATTCAGCAGCTGAGCTCTGGAAAACTGCATCCCTGCTTTCTTTATACATTTTATTATTTTCAATTGGTTTGAAAAATTAGAAGTGTTTAGAAAAAAGAAATACACATTTCTTCTTCCAGCGGGCTGGAAAGCTTTGATTTTATCCCCCCCACCGAGCCCCCTCTCTCGTCTTATCTTTCCTTCCCTTTCTGTTTTTTCTTCCTCTCAAGTTTGTGGTGGGGGCCGCAGGGAAAGAAGCGTTTGAGAAAGTCATAAATTGAAGCGCTTTTTTGGAGGGTGCTTCGCCTCTCCCTTAGCATTCCTAACTCCTGTTTCCACCGACAATGTCAGCTCTGGAAGCCAGCAGCCTGGGCATTTTGTACCCTCCGACGCCAGGCAAGGAAGAGACAGATCAAGCCTCTTCCTGACAGTTTCTCTTCATTGTGCCTTTAAACCTCCCCCTAGCATGCTTCTTTGTCCGCTTCCGAGTGGCCGTAGCGAGGGAAGCCGGGTGCTCCCCCTTTACATGGGCACCCGTCGATAACAAAACTTTCTTAGGAAACTTGCAGAAGACCCTACTCCTGACAATCGGAGAGAGGTGACAGCTGCCAAAGATACCCCGGCCATTAGCTCTCCTTAACTTCCTCCGCTTCCAAAATGGACGTGAAAACGCCTCTTCCCAGACTGGCCATCTCCTCCCTCGAGTATTTTTAAGCGCAAATATTTAATGCTGTTGAACCAGAATTTCTGTCCCTTGGCCGCGTCGCAGGCAAAGTTCACAAGCCAAGGGGATGGTGGGGAGGGAAAGCTACTGACACGAGTGGGACAAGGCAGGAGCAGCCGCACCCCTCTGCACCCACTCGCTGGAGTGTCACGACTGGCCCTGTCCGCACACTCATGGACCACTCGGGAAATAATCCCCCGAGAGAGGTTCCTATTGATCGCCGGGCAGAGAGCAGCGGATTGCATCTCTTCCCCGACGGTCGACGACGTGTGACGGTGGAGTGGATAGGGCGGGGGGCTGAGAGGAGAAGAAAGAGTTCTTGGGCCAATTTATCAGTTATTAAAGGACCCTTCTTGGACCTACAGAGCTCAGGGGCATTTCTCATCTCAACTCCAAATAGAAAAAAAAATGTAGTCAGCTATCTTTAATCATTGACTCGAGGGCACATTTCACATCATCTCTCAAATCTGCATTTTTTATGAAGTGGCCAAAACGTGTGCTGTGTGCCTAATTTTCTCTCCCTTACAGGCGTTAAGAAGAGTAATGAGAAATGGGCTGGAAATTAACTTGCTTCTGCCCCTGCAGCCTTCTCTCCTCATGAGAGACTGGAACTTTTATCCCCCTCGCACACACTTTTATATCAACTGGTTCAGAGCCCGGGGGCTGCCCCGGGGGTGGCGGGGCAAGCAGGAGGGAGGCGGAGAGAGCTGCCCGAAGCGGAGGTAGGAGACAGACCTGCAAAGTTCCCTTTTCTCTACAGCTCTCAGACCATAACAGAGATTCTTGTCACAAGGACAATGGTTGTGTTCCCAGGAAAAGGTGAAAGGCGCACGAGTCGGATCTCCCCCGGCTTTTACTCTTCCAGTCAATATTCCTCTCCCAGACCTACCCCAGGCTCTGAAACACCCTGAAGATTCAGCACGTTCCAGAGATCCGGGGACCGGGGAGGCAGCGGGTGTAGAAGGATATTTATTTTCTGTTTTAATATACGGAAATGCGTTATCATTGTTGTCATTATTGTTCCTCTTATCATTATTAGTGCCTGGAGTATTGGAGTTTTCCACCGAGGTTTGGAGATTTCCACCGACGTGAAAGCGGTGTGTAAAGACAGGCTGTCTGGGAAGGGACAACCACTGTTCCCTCACTTCTCGCACCTTGAGGTTTATCTTTGTTGTACCCTAGCCGCTCCCCAACCCTCGCACCTGCGCCCGGCAAGAGCTGCGGAACCAGGCAACCTCGCCGTACCGCCGCTTTCCCCCTCCCCACCCCGGGGAAAGCCGTGCCCGGGGGAAAATTAGGTCCTTCCCCTCCTAGACGTGCCGGGGAACTGTTGCTTCTGCCCACCGGCCCACACCGGCGCCCGTGAGGCAGCTGGGAGCCGCTCCTGCTGCTACCCCGCGGGACCCTCGGGCTGCCGGGGGACACCAGGACAGCAGGGCCGGGAGCTGCCGCGTTCCCCCCGGGCGCGGAGGGGCGAGCGTCCGCTGCCCTCCACCCGTCGGCCCGACGGGAGGCGCTTGCTCGGGGGGCGGCTGCTCCGCCTGCTCCGAGGGACCCGCGATGGAAAACTGGAAGTGAACCTAAAAAAGAAAAGTGTGGTGGAAAATAATTCTTACAGCTCAAAACAGCATTAAGCTGAGATTTAGGAGCTCCATAAAATGCCAATGGGGAAATCGCCTTGGCGCAGCTGCCATAAATGTTTCTGCTTTTCTGTTCTAATTCTCATGCCTACCAACTGTTTGACGGCTCCTAAAAAATCTCTTTACTCTTCTCCTTACTTTTTTCCTTTACTTTTCCTTTCATCCTTTCCTCTCTTATCTTTTCCTCTGTCCTATCCTTCTTTCTGCCCATAAACGCTAGCAAGGTGAGGTTTTTCATAATTTTCTGGTTTCCTCTTCTCAGATATTCTATTTTTTTCTCCTTAAAATTTTGTATCTATTCTATTTATCCATCCATCAATCCATCCATCCCCCTTTCATCACCAAATCAAATGTCTTCTTCTTTATTCAGTCCTTTTTCCTCTAATATTAGTAAAATCAGTGTCTGTTTCTCTGTCTATCCATTCATCCTTATTTCCATCTCACTTTTCACCTTCTTTTGCACAGGGAACACTCTGTGCCTCCAGCCTCTCATGGTTTTTACATGATCTTCCGGTTTTCCCTTCCTTTTCTTCAGTTTTGGCAACGGCGAGTGGGAGTCCCCTGCCTGCGAGTCCCCCTTCCTCATTCCTCTCTTAATCCACGCAGTGACTCCCCACATTCCCCAAGCAACAGGGCATCTCCCCGGTCCCTCCGGGCCCAGGCTGTCGTTAAGTACAGCGCACCCAGAGGCCGCCTGGCTGCTGGGTCCCCTTCCCTGAACTAGAAACTTGTGTTGAACTACCTGGAGAAAGAAGAAGCGATAACACCCACGTCTCCCCAACTCCCTGGAAAGCATTCCTGACCGCCCCCGGCCCTGCTCAGGGGGAGCGGTAGCCCAGACCCCAGGAGACTTCGTCTGGTTTTGCCAGCCACAGCCTCAGGGCGGGATGACCGGTCGTGGGCGTGGAAACATTCTGGGAAGCGCTCTTGAATCTGAGCGTCACCACAGGGCAGCGAGGGGTTCACGCTGCCCAGCTCCGCTGGGGCTGGAGCAGAAGCCCCCTGGCCTGGCCAAGGCCGGAGCCCCGCGCCCGGCACCGCCGATCTGCACTG